>CM019069.1:35006650-35356650 GCA_009667805.1 Leptobrachium leishanense | reverse complement strand
AAGTGTCACACGAGAATTCAAAGAACTGTTTCCTGTTTCCTGCACAATGGAATGCTGGGAACTTTCTGAAAAACACTGCTTATGATTGGCTGCGCATCTCTTTATTCATGTTTTTTTATATCAGAAAATGTGGCAAAGGATTCAAAAATTGTGAGGTAACTACAAGGTGACACACTAGGGGTTATTCAAAAAGCATACTCTTTCGTTCCCCCACACTTCGGGGAGTTAAAGCTATCTGACTTCAATCGTATCCTGCATGTGACATTCACCTCTTGCATATTATTATTATTTATTATTTATTAAGCACCAACACATTCCGCAGCGCTGTACAAAAGATGCAGAGGGTAAAGACAGGACAATTCTACAATACAAACAGGAGGCTGGTCAGTATTCCTGCCAGCAGATACAGAAGGACATGAGGACCCTATTCACATGGGAATTTACAATCTCATTGGGTGAGGGGATTAGAAACAGGAGGGGGGCTGCAGTGATGAGTTAATGCAGGGAGAGGCCGGGGACCATTTTTGGGTAGGTCAGATGTCTTGTTACGGAGTCAGGTGGTCGGCTTCCCTAAACAGAAGGGTCTTTAACCCCTTCACTGCTGAGGCATTTCACCGCTGTGTGCTGAGCTCATTTTTACCGCTTTCGCTCATCATGTTTAAACGCGATTTGAAGCCACATTTTACTATACGACCCAGACATATTATATATCGTTCTTTCCGACAGACTCGGCAGAATCATAATATATCATTTTTATATGTATACATCATGTCCTGCCTGTATATTATAACAAAAAAATGCAATAGAAGTAGAATTTTTAATCATCTGCAGCGTGTAAAGTGTTTTTTTTCACCTTTTATCACATGAACGTTTGCGGTTATATTTTCTATGGGGTGCGCTTGTACAAAAATTAGAAATGGGGACTCGTTACATTTTTGGGGGGGAATTACGTGATTTTTAGCAAATGCCCCCCATAGAAAAATATCATTAGTGCAGCATCATTGTTCATCTTCGGCCTTGCCGGGGGGGTTGCCTGGAAATGTTGTCATTGCGCATGGTGCAATGATGTCATTTACGTCGGGAGGGGCTTAACTTCAGCGTCTGAGGATGCTGAAGTCAGACTGCCGTGGGACCCCGGACAGAGAGGTGAGTATCTCCACCGGGGCTTCCGCAAAGCGGATGACGTGTGGGGCACGTCCCGCGCATATAGCTGGCGTCAATGAGGACGTGTCACACACGTCATACACAGCGAAAAGGTTAAGGAGCGTTTAAATGAAGCCAGGTTTGGGGACAGTCTGATATTGCGAGGAAACGCATTCCATAGGGTCGCGCCGCACGAGAAAAGTCCTGTAGTCTGGCATGATGTGATGAGGTAATGATGGAGGAAGCCTTGGAGCAAGTCATTGTTGGATCTTAAGGGATGGGCTGGGGTGTATATGACCCTGGGTTTCCAGAATTACTACGATACCAGAACCACTGGGATGAATAATTTGCCACCCTTGCTGAAACTGACATCTTATATGAAAGAATGACAGTCATGTGACCTCTATATGATTCCAACATGTGAGTTTCACTACAGCTATTTTACTAGACTCAGAACTCGGCTATTAATCGGTCCATGATTTGGGAAACTGGCCGTGATCACACATACATGGGCTGACATACATCACTGGCAAATCTTGGCACGAACACTGACACAAACACACACTCCTCCAACCCACGCTTGCACTCACAGACATACACACTCACACACCAAAGAAGTACACCACTGCATTCATGCGCAGGCTAGCAGTCAACATCAATACACTCCATCAAAAAATCCCAAAAAATGCCTAAAAATTCTAAAAAAGAAATTAATAATAAGACTTATTGCTGCAAATGAAAAGAATAAATGGCTGAATAAAACAAATTGAAGAAACAGTATATATTTTTTTCTATTGAAACCTATGGGATTCGCCTGTTTCAACCAGTCGAACTGAAGCACTGAAAATCTGGGCATTTCTCCAGAGTTTCGGTGCAGCTCGGCTTTCTCTGAATAGATTAACCATTACTTCTCTGTGGGGAATTGCACTGCCGCCCAAGATCGCCGAATTGTGGTGAGCTGCACCATATTTCGTTGTCAATTTGCCAGTATTCGACGAATTGACAGCTTTCTGAATAGCCAAAACTGCACGAAATTTCACCGTACAGTGAAATTCACAGTTCGGTGCAATTCGGTGGCAGGTTTGGCCCTTTTTGAATAACCCCTTAAGTGTGGAAAGAGAGGGAAATATTAGTGCATCCTTTAGCAGGTGTGACAGGTTTGATTGTGCTTTTGGGGAGTGAGTTAGCTGGTTCGGTAAACGCTAGCAAGTTAAACTCTTATTCAAGAATCACAAGGCAAATACAATTTGGTGTTTGTCTAGACTGATATATTCTCAGTCTGATTTTCTGACCTTTTATGAATGAATGTTGCCAAAGTAAGTAAGATACTGAAAGTGTTCAGCACGTGTATAACTTGCTTTGGAAGAGCAGCAGTCGACATAACATTTGCATGAGTAGAGATTAGTGTTTGGATACTAAATATATTTATATATACAGTATACGAAAAAACACAACTGAGTTGTATATTTAACATATGAAATAGGCAGGTGGATAATAGTAACTCTTTCAGGGGAAATTCATTTCATGTTCATATGTTCCATGTTTGTATAGGATGACTTTAGCAAGATCAGCATATGTTTGGTATAGCTAGCGAAAGTAAAAAAAAATTGCTACAACTTACTTCTCCATTGCATCCATTGTACTGTTGCAATAAAGTTTTTTCCCCAATGTTGCTCCTATACTCATCACTTTTTCAACATGTCGCATTTCTGCCAATCCTTGTATTGGCTTAATGGCCTACTTAAGGATCTATGGTAAATCTTGTTTTTCATAAAAAGCCACTCACATCTTTATTACATCACATAATCAG
The DNA here is from genome assembly GCA_009667805.1 of Leptobrachium leishanense. Taxonomy (NCBI): domain Eukaryota; kingdom Metazoa; phylum Chordata; class Amphibia; order Anura; family Megophryidae; genus Leptobrachium; species Leptobrachium leishanense. The sequence goes on along the minus strand of CM019069.1, from coordinate 35,353,697 downwards.
GTTTCTGTTGACAAACTATATCTATACTCATTTTGCCTTTGTTCATACCTCCATATCCAAAGTGAATATCTTTTCCGGTGCTTTAGGCTAAGGTCAGACGAAAGCAGTTTTAACGTGCGTTTAGCCGCACGAAATCATGGCCGTGCTAGTAGCAAATGACGTCCAATGCCGGGGAACATACGACGAACGGCCGCACGAAAGTTCGTCCGCGCAACGCAAGTGGCAAACGAACGCATTTTTTCGAGAACGTCAAACCGCTACTACTGACGTACAGAGTGCGCTGCGTCCGCATAGCGGCGTGTTTGCGTGATTGGGAGACGTCAGACGCTGCACACGTCCGGCCAACATAACGTCCAGACGCAAAAAGGGTTTTATTGATAACCGTACAAAATCACGGACGAAAATGCACATCGTATGACCGCTATCGCGTATTCCGGGAAAAAATACGTCCATTCGTTCGAACGCACTTTTTCACAGACAACGTGAAAAATGCGTTCGTCTGACCCTAGTCTTAGTCTCAAACCGGTCCAACGTTGTGAAATTTACAGACATCAAAAGCTCACTTTATCTTGAATATACTAATCTATTAAAAATTACTCTATGCTAAAACCACGGGGACTGGAGGTGCTATCCATTAAGCCCTTCACTAACATGATCGAGTGCGCTTGATCTTCAGAAGATCACCTGCTGGTGTCTCTCTATCGAATAAACTTGATCTGGTCTTATTCTACAGCAATGCAAAGGAATTTCCTTTATTGCAAATTAAAATCGTTTGCAAATGGGCTGCAGGATAAAACTCCTGAATTTTAAACACGTCGGACATGACAGCCAATGCGTGTTGAAATTATTTGAAAAGCTTTAAATTTTGCTTATCCGTCACGGAAACACAGAGCCCATGCCATAATGAACATGTAGTAACGCTGTTTGGCCAGCAGAGGGAACACTCTATCTGTTAAATAAGGCTTATTGAACATACAGTGGGAAGCCTATATATATATTTAGGGCTCAATTAACTTCTTCGCGCAAAAGCACACGCACAGCGCTATTTTTTTGCGCACAGAGTTAAACGTTAACGCGCGTAAATTAATGCTGGTATTACAATCCGAGCGCATTTTTTTTTTTATCCGTCAAAAAATAAGGTGCGTAAAAAAGACACGTGAAAACACGCGCGCATTAACGCCGCGTGCAGAAATCTGTGGGCGGACTGTTTTTTCACGCGATTCAGCCAATCAGAATTAAGAACCACAATTGTCTCCCATTGTCAAAATCAATCTGAGTATATATATATATATGCTGCAGTAATAGTAAAAATACGCACAACTTCTCAATTTTATTGTTCGGGTATGTGTAGAATGTGTAACTATACTGTGCTGTATTTTTTTTCGAGCTGGTGTATTTGGTTTCGGCCAGAACATTCAGATTTGCAGTTACCACCAGCTTTTAAAAGACGTTAAAATTATGCGCAAACGTCTGTTAAAATGTGCTCATAGATTGTAATAACATCCGCATACCGGCGCACAAACGCATTTGCGCTCACAATGTTAATTATAGGACGCGCAAAGTACATTACGTTCCCAGCGGGTTCACCCGCGGTAGACGTTAACGCACATTGTTTGCGCAGACATTGTAATACGACGTTCTGCACGAAGGGTTTTCCCCCTCGCGTTAATGCGTTTTTGCGCACGCGTTAACGTTTGCGCAAAGAAGTTACTAGAGCCCTTACTGTGTGGTTAATGGAAAGTAATTTTCCACACAACCACTAGGTCTTGCCAGTTGTTTAAAGGAAAATCACTGTGAAGAGGTAAAAAAAAAATCTACAGTATATATACACATCAGTTTAATAATATAATAGAGTTATCTCCTGCTTCAGTGGGGCTTACCCAGCTCTCATCCATGGTTGACTCAGGACAAGGTTTTGCAGAAATTAAACAATGTGAATGTTAATAAAGCCCCAGGACCAGATGGAATTCACCCACGAGTACTGAGAGAGCTATGTGTTGAAATATGTAAACCTCTGTTCTTAATCTTTCAAGATTCTTTTCTTTCAGGAATAGTACCAGAGGATTGGAGAAAAGCTGACGTCGTCCCTATATTTAAGAAAGGTTTAAAATTTGTGCCTGGGAATTATAGACCTGTGAGCTTAACATCTGTGGCTGGGAAAGTATTCGAGGGGTTACTAAGGGATAATATTCAGGAATTTATTGGGAGGTATAATGTTATTGGCAAAAATCAGCATGGTTTCATGAAACACAGATCATGTCAGACTAATCTAATTACGTTCTATGAGGAAGTAAAGATCAGGGGGTCGCAGTGGATGTGATTTACTTAGATTTTGCCAAAGCTTTCGACACAGTTCCACACAAAAGGTTACTATTTAAATTAAGAAAAATTGGTCTAGATGAAAATACTTGTTCTTGGATAGAAAACTGGCTAAAAGATAGGGTACAGAGAGTGGTCATAAATGGTACATTTTCAAGATGGACACCAGTGGTAAGCGGTGTCCCTCAGGGGTCTGTTATAGGACCAATACTATTCAATTTATTTATAAATAACCTTGAGATAGGCATTGAAAGTCATGTATCAGTGTTTGCAGATGACACAAAACTAGGAAAAGTAATACAATGTGAGCAGGATGTTACTTCGCTGCAGAGGGATTTAGATAGATTGGGGGACTGGGCACTTAAATGGCAGATGAGATTTAATCTAGATAAATGCAAAGTTATGCACTTTGGAGTGAAGAACACACAAGTAATTTATACCCTAAATGGTACGGAGTTAGGGAAATCCAAGCAGGAGAAGGATTTGGGAATAATCATAGACTTCAAACTAAGTAACAATGTGCAATGTCAAACAGCAGCCGCCAAGGCCAGCAAAGTATTGGCATGCATTAAAAGGGGAGTTCACTCACGGGATGAAAACATAATTTTGCCTCTGTATAAATCAATGGTCAGGCTGCAAGTTGAATATGCCGTGCAATTTTGGGCACCGGTCTTAAAAAAAGATATTATAGCGTTAGAAAAAGTGCAGAGACGGGCAACTAAATTAATAAGGGGAATGGAAGGGTTAAGTTATGAGGCAAGACTAACAAGCTTAAACCTGTTTAGTTTAGAGAAACGGCGCCTTAGAGGGGATCTGATAACCTTATATAAATATATACGAGGCCATTATCAACCATTGTCTGATAACCTATTCATTAACAGGTCTATTATTATGACCCTTCGTATTCTGTTTTTGCAGGAAGTCATCCAGTCGTTGTTTAAAAGTCTGTACAGTCTCTGACCCAACCACCTCAACAGGCAGAGAATTCCACAGCTTTATTGTTCTCACCGTAAAGTAACCTTTCCTATGATTTAGGCTGAATTTCCTTTCATCCAGTCTAAATGGGTGACCTCGCGTCCTGTGTATAGTCCTATTAATGAATAGGTTTCCAGACAATGGTTTATAATGGCCCCGTATATATTTATATAAAGTTATCAGATCCCCTCTAAGGCCCCGTATATATTTATATAAGGTTATCAGATCCCCTCTAAGGCCCCACATATATTTATATAACGTTATCAGATCCCCTCTAAGGCACCATATATATATTTATATAAAGTTATCAGATCCCCTCTAAGGCCCCGTATATATTTATATAAGGTTATCAGATCCCCTCTAAGGCGCCATATATATTTATATAATGTTATCAGATCCCCTCTAAGGCACCATATATATTTATATAAAGTTATCAGATCCCCTCTAAGGCCCTGTATATATTTATATAAGGTTATCAGTTCCCCTCTAAGGCCCCACATATATTTATATAACGTTATCAGATCCCCTCTAAGGCACCATATATATATTTATATAAAGTTATCAGATCCCCTCTACGGCCCCGTATATATTTATATAAGGTTATCAGATCCCCTCTAAGGCGCCATATATATTTATATAATGTTATCAGATCCCCTCTAAGGCACCATATATATTTATATAATGTTATCAGATCCCTTCTAAGGCGCCATATATATTTATATAACGTTATCAGATCCCCACTAAGGCCCCGTATGTATTTATATAAAGTTATCAGATCCCCTCTAAGGCACCATATATATTTATATAATGTTATCAGATCCCCTCTAAGCCCCTGTATTTATTTATATAAAGTTATCAGATCCCTCTAAGGCCCCGTATATATTTATATAAAGTTATCAAATCCCTCCAAGGCCCCGTATATATGTATATAAAGTTATCAGATCCCCTCTACGGCGCCGTTTCTCTAAACAGGTTTAAGCTTGTTAGCCTTTCCTCATAACTTAAATCTTTCATTCCCCTTATTAATTTAGTCTCCCGTCGCTGCACATTTTCTAGCGTTATAATATCCTTTCTTAAAACAGGTGCCCAAAATCACACGGCATATTCAAGGTGCGTCTTGCCATTGATTTATAAAGAGGCAAAATTATGTTTTCATCATGCGAGGGGGTGGAAGGCATGCTTCAGCAGTCCTATCGAGGTGGAATTTTAAGAAGGATGTCAGTCCATTCCCCCAGAAGTAAAATACATTTGCAGTTTCATAATTCGACAGCAAAACAAAGAAACCGTTCATTGTTCGAATAATGCCACCTCACGGCAACATTGTGAAGAATGGGATTACACCAGTGTTGTATAATAATTGTGAGAGTGACAGGCAAGCATAAAATATGCTTTGTCAGGAATTTCCCCCTTTATCCGATACCCAAGAGAGCATTAAACAATGAATTCTTAATCCGACACTCTGAGGACTGAGCAGTGCAAATCTTTACTGTGAGACAGTAGGGGAAAAATAGACCGTGGTGTGCATTTTCAGCTCCAAACTATAGAAGCAATGTTCTGTTTTTTTCTAGACAAGCAGATCTTTCGAGTGTTTTTTCCAAGTTATAGCTTGTTTACAAACAAAACAAAGAAATAGAAAACCGAACCAAAACAAAACATTCTCATATATATAAATATGGGCTCCAGATCGATACACACAATAACATACTGTAAATATGTATTTTTCCATTTGGTCTGACATATGTTGTGTGTGTGGATATGTTGTAGTGCGAATATTTCTATCTTTCAGAGAAATAAAAACTGAAAAGGCAAAGAAAACAGATAATATATATATATATATACTGTATATACAGTATATATATATATATATATATACCAGAGGCAACAAAAGCAGATAATATATATATAATTACATAACAGCGGAACCTTATTCATATTTTATGTTTTGTTATTAAAAGAAGTTACTGCATATGAGGCAAATAATGACACCTGTTTCTAACAGTCAAAATTGCTCATATCAATAATTTATAGTACTCTATTCTATATTTCCTACACTAACATTATATATTAAATTGCTTTGCACTGGGTTCTAATATATATATATATATATATACAGGAACAGTCTGAAATCTTGTGGAAAGCCTCCCAGAAGAGTGGAAGCTGTTATAGTTGTAAAGGGGAGCAACATTATATCCATTTCTATCAGGGTTATTCAAAGAGATCCGAATGGCTGGAGAAAGGTAACCGAACGCTGAAAATCAGCGTTCGGTTACCTTTCTTTGCCATTCGGCTATCCAGAGAGCAGGCAATACGCCAAATCCTGGCGAATTGCCTGCACATTCGGTGCCTGTTCGGTGCCTGTTCGAGGGCAGTGAAATCCCCATAGAGAAGCAATGCTTCGGCTATTCAGAGAACACAAACCAGCAGTGAAAGGTTCCCCTAATGCCCTGCCATTCGGTGGTTTAATTCGGCAAGTTTATTCATGAATCCCATAGGCTTCAATGTTAAAAATATTCCCGTTTTAATTAAATATCCAATAAACGGTTCATTATAAAATTCTGCAGTAAAGAGTCTTTTTATTTATAGATTTTTTAGGATATTTTAAGCATTTTTCTGTTTTTTTAAAAAGTCCTATTTATTTTTTAACTTTACTTATTTTTCCTGTAACAGCCCTTTTTATTATCATTCATTGCATCATATGTAAATTTCAGACATTTTCGCTCAGTAGTTTCTTTGCAAACAGTGTTTCACTTTTCAATCATTCATACAAACGGTTTTCCTAATTTATTCACTGCCTCTTCTGCGGTGTCGGCTTTTTCCGGCGGCTTCGCTGCGTGTGATCGGCTCCTGCTCGGACTTTTTCTGTGGTTTTCGGCAGGTTAATCCAGATGTTTTTGCGGGTTTTCTGCGTGCATTCGCCGGGTTTTGCGTAGTTTTCGTCGGGTTTGCGGAGGCTTTTCCCTGCCATTCGGGGACCCTGTGGTGCTTGCTGAATACACAGCAGGGTCACCGAAATGGGATCGGCAAAAGGAACCGAATTGAAGAGAACGAAAAGTCACCGAACGTGCGGTGACTTTTCGAATCTCTTTGAATTACCCTGTATATATTTGGAATACAATGTGGTAAAAACCTCTGTTGGTGTAATGGTCAGGTGTCCCAATACGTTTGTCCATATAATATATATAATTTAGAGTTTTCATGTATATTATTTGCTTTGTGTAGGCTTTTAATGTCACTTTTTTGCCCTCCACCACAACTTAAATGAGTATATATATATATATTGCAAGGAAATACTCACATTAATGTTGTCTTTTTCAAGAATGGATTCAATATATTTCCTCTCTTTAAGTAATTTATTTTTTTAAGACTATTTACATGGGGAATGAATGGGATTCCCTGTTAGACTATGAGGAAATGTTATTATACAGTATCAGGGTTATTCAAAGAGATCCGAATTGCTGGAGAAAGGTAGCCAAATGCTGAAATTCAGCATTCGGTTACTTTTCTTGGCCATTCGGCTATCCAGAGAGCAGGCAATTCGCTAAATCTTGGCGAATTGCCTGCACATACGGTGCCTGTTCAGTGCCTGTTCGAGGGAAGTGAAATCCCCATAGAGAAGTAATGCTTCGTCTATTCAGAGAACACAAACCAGCAGTGAAAGGTTCCCCTAATGTCCTGCCATTCGGTGGATTATTTTGGCAGGTTTATTCAGGTGAATCCCATAGGCTTCAATGTTAAAAATATTCCCGTTTTAATTCAATAACTAATAAACCGTTTATTATAATATTCTGCAATAAAGAGTCTCTTTATTTATAGATTTTTAGGATATTTTAAGCATTTTTCTGGATTTTTTAAAAATAAATCCGATTCTTTTTTTTTTTTTTTACTTTACTTATTTTTTTCTGTAACAGCCCTTTTTATTAGCATTCATTGGACCTCATATGTAAATTTCAGACATTTTCGCTCAATAGTTTCTTTGCAAACAGCGTTTCACTTTTCAAACATTCAAGCAAACTGTTTTTTCTAATTTATTCACTGCATTCGTCTGCGGTGTCAGCTTTTTCCAGGGGCTCCTCTGCATGTGATCGGCTACTGCTCGGGTTTTTCCTGCGTTTTCGGTGGGTTAATCCAGATGTTTTTGCGGGTTTCGGTGTGCGTTCGCCCTCGTTTTGCAGTGAGTTTTCGGCGGGTCTGCGGCTACTTTTCACTGCAATTCGGGGACCCTGTGGTGCTTGCCGAATACACCACAGGGTTGCTGAAATGGGATCGCCAAATCGAACCAAATTGAAGAGAAAGAAAAGTCACCAAACGTGCGGTGGCTTTTCGATTCTCTTTGAATAACCCTGTGTATGTTTGCTCTCTCTTTCCCCTTGCTATGCATATCACATAGGGACTGCAAGTAGTCTGGCTGCACTGTACAGTGGTGGAAAAGAAATGTACATGGGGACTGAACATTGCCATGATCACGTGTGCATTAATTAAACTGATATTTCAATAGCAGCATGTGTCATAGAAATAGAGGGGGCAATGCTAGATCTGTAGATTTATTGAGTATGCAAGAATGTACACATATTGAGGAAAAAGTGAGGTGATTTTTTGTGGTTTTTAGGGGTCAGAATCACATTTTTTTACAATGTCCACCAGCCGATAGCTCATCTTACACGACAAGCAAAGAAACAGAATTCTGGTCGCATGCTACATTGTATTCATAACATATTACCTTGCACACATAGGAAAAATTGAAGATCGAATGAAGGTACTTGTTTGGCCTTGTCTATGAGAGGGCTTGATGATCCTTGAAAATAAATAAACCCATCACACTCCAAAGGATGAAGAAACAAAATGGGAAAACAAGCATCAAAATGCTTTATTTATTTATTTTATGTAAAACTACCCTCTATTCACAACGTGAAGATAAAAAATACACCTATTTGTTATCTTTAATTAACATCTGGCCTTCTCTGCCTTATAGTTACTAATAATACCCATCATTAAAAAACGTTGAACTTCATGTACATTATTTCTAATCCCCTAGTTTTCACACCTAACCCTTTCGGCACCAAGTGCTTTTGTTGAGAAAAAATATATAACCATAATATTTGTTTGAGACGGAAAGTGTAGGTAACACAGGTAGGTACATGTAGAATAAAATATTAGTTTTTGCATAGATTTGTACTATTCTATAATAGTTAAAACATTAAAATAATGTAAATTTGCTTATTTTCAATATCAGATTCATTTATTTACCCCTTATGAATATTGCTGGCATGAAAGGTTCTAGACTCTAGATGGTGTCCTTTATATTGTACAATTTCAAATGGGGGTCTGCATTATTAGCATATACAAGGTCTCCTTAGAGCAGCGTTTCCCAAACCTGTCCTCAGGACCCTCTGCCTCGCCACTTTTTCCAGATATGTGAAGCACAGCACAGGTGATATGATTTGCTGCTCAGTGATTGCAGGATTCAGTCTGTATTTCCCCAAGGTGATCTGCAAAATCTGGCCTGGTCGAGGGTCCAGAGGACAGGTTTGGGAAAACTGCCTTAGAGCAACAGAGTTTCTGTGTAAACTCAGATACTGATTTTTTTTTGCGCAGTAATGATCATTTCCAGGGGTCCCGATTCCAATATACTTTTTTCTTGAATCGCTTTAAAAGTTTCCATATTTATTACCGTAGATACTCGAGTATAGCGCAACCCGAATATAACGTGATGGATAGAGATTTATTACGGAAATGAGAGAATACTCAAGACTCGAATATAACGTGAGGAACAAAATTTTACTGTAACGGTAAACAATTAAAATCCTTCCAGGTTCTCTTAACGCAATCAGGCTCCCCCTCAGGCCAGGGTTTTCTGCTCTAGAATGATTGCAGTTGTTATGAAGCCACCGGCCACCGATCTTCTTTAATAGCAATTAGATGGCCAGCAGAGGCAAGCGAGGTTAATTATAGGTTTAAACCGAGCGTGCGCTCTGGCCGTGATAGATCCCTCCTCTCCCGAGTCCGGGAGTTCCAGAAGTGTTTGCAAGCATCAGGGAGGCCCACATTCACTTCAGCGAGACTACCAGAACTTCCAATAGACTTGGGATCCAAAGCAAGGAAAGTTTTTTGTTTTTTTTTACACGCAATGCAGATGTCTCGAATATAACGTGACCCCTCCAATTTTAAGGTAAATTTTTGTCACCAAAATCTAGCGGTATACTCGAGTATCTACAGGTAAATGAATATCCGGGCTTTATATTCGGTTTTTTGTTGATATTGCATATTTTAGTTATCTACTAAAACTTCCTTACGCTACAATCACCTCTTTTCTTTGCATAGGTTGTAGGTTTTGTGCATCTCCTTTGTTCTGGTTTCATGTAGATGGAATTTGCAGAAATCCATATGAAACCTTCCTTTGGATGTCCAGTGTATTGACTTTGTATCCTTATTTAGTTTCAGTTTCTTCTTTAGTTATACTTTTTAAATAATCATTTTTCTGCAATTTTTTGTAAATATTTATTAATGAAAGGTTTGAGGTTTTACAAAGGAATACACGTGACATTGAGCATCGAGTCTCAAAGTGTATCACCCTGTTATGTGTAGGAGTCGCTGCATTTATATAATCATGTCACTACATCGCCCGTCCTTCTTGGCATATTTTTGCACAGTAATAGCATTTTGCATACATTAACAATTCATTCAAGTGATATATAAATAATAAAATTAATATACATCATATAATAATCAATGCTGCATTCATTATTACTTTCTTTAACCTACGTGATTTTTTTTTTACATTTATTTCAGTAAAGTAAAATTCCCTTACTTGTTAAAATATCCCTTTGTTCTTCACTTAAAAAAAAGTTAGATTAAGCTTAAGAGCAAAATAAATTGAGCATGAGATGAGGTTTGCCATGCGAGATTCGCATACGTTTAACCATAGAGAGATATAACAGAGAATGAAATCAATTAAAAATTATTTTCGACTCAACACCTTTTCTACGGCTTGTGCATGAATCTCTTTAATGCTTCTGTTTACCAGAATGTCGAACAATCTTTTTTTTCGCTTTCCTGAAATTCTGGAGAAGCTCTGTAGACTGATGCTGCCCTCTGTAGTGATGATAAAGAGACCACAAGATTAGGACACAATGCAACGTGACTCGAAATGAGTGAGATGGGAAAGCGATTGCGTCTTTTTTTCCTACACCCTTGCCTCCCACCTCACAGAAAGGCAGACGCTTGATGCCGCACTGTGAAATTTAACAAAACACTAAACCCCTTGAATGAGTTGTGTCTTTGCAATATAGTTGTCGAACATGACTCAGGGATGTCATGAGTGAAAAGACATTTTTCTGCACATGAAGGAAACAATGGTTGATACAGTTAACCCTTTGGGATTCAGAGGTAATTGTACTTTGGAGGTAAATTGGCATAAAATTGCAAACTTGTGGCCAAAATAGCTTTATTTAGAGTTTTTCCCAAGTCCTGTATACCTTTTTAATGCAAGATTAATGGTCTCCTTGGGTTGAAGCATAAATATCTGTGAGATCTTATTCCAGTCACTCTAAATTACTGCAAACAAGCGAACTTTGTTGCTGCATTACAACATCCAATGAGAGAGCAGAATAACGAGAGATATCTGGGGCACTCACTACTGTACATAGATAAGATTCAGGGTGTTATAATGACTGACTCCTCTCACCCTAAATTAATGCAATGAATCTACAAGGAGCAAACTTTGCTGCTGCATTACAACAGCCAGGGAGAGGGCAGAATACAGGATGTATTCTGGGGTCGCTCACTACCGTACAGGTGTAAGATTCAGGGTGTTGTAATGACTGACTCCTGCCACCCTAAATTACTGCAAATAATCTACAAGGAGCAAACTTTGCTGCTGCATTACAACAGCCAGGGAGAGGGCAGAATACAGGGAGTGTTCTGGGGTCACTCACTACTGTATAGGTGTAAGATTCAGGGTGTTGTAATGACTGACTCCTGCCACCCTAAATTACTGCAAATAATCTACAAGAAGCAAACTTTGCTGCTGCATTACAACATCCAGAGATAGGACAGAGCACAGGGAGAGCTCTGGAGTCAGTCACTGCTATACAGTGATAAGGTTCACTGGGGTTATAATGACTGAAAATCCCTGTAAAGTACAGACAAAATGTGTTACTGTAATCTCCATATACAGGCATTATGCAGGCACATACAGATATTATTTTTATATTCTCTTGGTATTTTTTGAAAACTGCATTGCTAATATAGAAAACATTAAATATCAAGAAAGAAACTCCTTCGTGGGGTTTAGAATTCCATCAATGCGGACACGGAATTTTTCAAATATGCCATATGACAGTTCAACAAGCCTGACTTTTACCGGAAAGAAACCTTCTAGTTTCTGAAAACCATGTAATTGAGTGTACCTGAGGTACAGGAGCACTGTGTCTAATCAGTCATCTCGGAAGCTAGCTACTATCAAGTGCCATTTATTTGATTTTTTTTTTTTTAAAGATGTTGGAAAAACAAAAGTAGAGATACTGAGGAAAAAATAAGAAGCTTTATAAGCAGGCTGACCAATAAAGTATATGGTTAAACTGCTTAATTATCTAGGAGGCTGCTATCAAGAACAAATTTGTACAATTTTACATACTTTATAATTGCCATTGAAATGGCACAATGATAAGAACATTATGGGGGAAATTAGATATTGCAATAAACGTGCTTAATTTAATTTTTCTAATTATATTCCTGAAAGCTTAAATACCCGAAACTGATAAAATGGATAACCAGTTGCCTTTAAAATGCCACTAGGTGTCTTTTCTTTAAAATTACTGAGATTATAATGATTTAAAAGTACCTTTCTTCTACAGCACAAAAAATAGGGTTTTTAATCTTTGCAGCCCAGCAAGGATTTGCAGATTAAAATTAAAATGACTACCTTTTGACATACAACTTTATAACAGTGTTCCTTCTTTTTCTCGTCGGGGCTTGATTCGCCGAGTGCGGCTAAAAGTGACACTAATTTCTATCACTGTATTGTTTCGGTTGACTTTCTGGAATACACATACGGAAGGTTCAGTCCTCTCTGTTATGGCACCATCAACCTAAAACCTTGTGAAACCTGTGCAGGGCAGGTACTCACCGTAGGGCATGTCGCTTATGCTGTGGCCCGTTCACAGGACCCTCGCAACCCTTGTGTTGTTGGCCATTCTCAGAGCCCTCACACAGTTGGAGGGTTATCACATTCTGGTCCTATTAGTGAATGGTAGGTTTAATCAACAACAGATGTGAACAAGATTTATGATTTAGTGACTATTGTAACCAATAAGATCAAAATATCAACATTTTGTTTTAAAGTTGCCATTTGCAATTCAAGAAAACAAGTGGGTCTCTGGCAAAAAAAATAGTAATAAACAACAACAACAAAAAATACACAAAGGGGTTCTAATTGTGTGTGCTTGAAAACAGTCAACTGTAAGTGTAAAGTGACTGGGGCAGAAAGAGAAAAATGCAATAGATAGATGACTGAAACACAACTGGGGTTATCCATTAGTTGCTGACCATTCATTAATAGAAAGGTGGATTGTGTTTGGTGAACTTCGGGGAAATATGATGGATCATAACACCCTGTATCTTATCTCTGTACAGTAGTGAGTGACTCCAGAGATCTCTCTTTATTCTGCTCTTTATGGATCTTCCACCACAGGTTTCTATTGATTTGCCCAGTTCTTTCCACCATATTTTTAGGTTAACTTTTTCAGCGTAGGTCTCATCGTAGTCTTCAGAAGGGTTTCCACTGACATTTCCACCATAATTTCAGCTGAAGTTCTTTAGAGTAGATTACACTGTAGGTATCGCCAGTTGTTTACTGTTGATTGTACCATTTTCACAGTAACGTCTAACGGAGTTCCATGATGTTCAGCACTTTAAAGGAACACTACCACTTACATAAACTGTAACTAGATTACTTGTGTATTACAGATAAAACCACATTATAAAACACATTCTGCTGTGTTTTTTTCTTTGTTTGAAGTAATTGCATGCAAAAAGGAAAAAAGTTTACTGTTTACTTGTTTACTTTTTCGCATTTTTTCCTGTGATGCAACATTTACCAAAAGCTTTGCTTTGTGGTTTTTGTTTATTTAATCTGCATTGTTTAAAAGTTAACGAGGTGTAGTAGGGAGTGTTTAGATAAGGTGGTAGGGTGGTATTGTACTCCAGGCTACCCAAGATAAGAGATGGCAGCAAAATGAGATAAAACAGTGAGCTTAAAAGACTTCTAAGCTACCCCCTGGGGATGTCCTTTGAATACATCCCACACAATACAATTATGTGAGTCAGTGGTTGACCCAAAGACTCCATTCTATGGTCAAAGCCACACAGTAATGTAAAGATGAGGGGACAATTTACAACACAAAATATCACACAATGGATGCATCCAGTGACACATATAGAGTAAAATATTTTCTTAACTAAACATACAAGAGAAAAACAAACACATGTAAGATATCAGCAACATTAAATAAGCGCAGTAAGCACATTACAGTTTTTTGTGGCAGTGGCCCTTTAACTGCTTCACTACCATGGGCCCTATTACATTCTTCATGCAAAAACGCACGCAGAACGCGTGAATTTTTGCGTGAAGTGTTAAACGTTATCACGTGTAAATCAACGCTGGTATTACAATCCTCGTGCATTTTTTCTTCCATCAAAAAATAACGCAAGTAAAACAGACGCGCAAAACGCGCACTGCAAAGTTGCGCGCAGAAATCTGTGTGCGGACTGTTTTTACACACGATTCAGCCAATCAGAATTACGAACCACAATTGTCTCACGTTAAGTTTTTGCGCCTGTCAAAGTCAATCTGCGCATATATGCTGCATCAATAAAACACACTCACAACTTCTCCATTTTATTGTTTTGGTATGTGTAGAATGTGTAACTGTACTTTGCTGCGTATTTTTCTTTGGGCTGGTGTATTTGGTTTCGAGCAGGTTGATAGAATTTGCCATTAACACCAGCTTTTAGGAGTTGCTTAAATTATGCGCGCAAAGGCTGTGCGTTACAAACTGCGCATAGATTGTAATACCATCAGCATACCAGCGCACAAACACATTTGCGCTCACAATGTTAAGTACAGGACGTGCAAAGTACAGTAAGCTCATGCAGGGTTTGCGCAGGTTCACCCGCGGTAGACGTATATGCAAGTTTGTTACGCTGAGATTCTAATACGACGTTCTGCGCAAAGGGGTTTGCCCCTCACGTTAATGCGTTTTTGCGCGGGCGCGAACGTATGCGCGAAGAATGTAATAGGGCCCTAAGTGTTTTTAAAAAAAACTCACTGTCATGTCGCCATCTGACGACAAAAATGAGTTACTACAGTTGCAACTGCTCTTGGCTTTGTGTTTAATCAGGTGGGAAAGGCCTGTTAGACACTTTTCTTGCCTTTGAAGACCAGAGTTATCTCAATCTTAAGAGTGAAGGGGTGGAAATCGGCAATGTTTATTTACCAATCTTGCAAAGAACACTAAAATAATGTTGCTGTTCATTGAGTTTATGGAAGAATAATGGTGGTTCTGCTGTTCAGTGTTGTTCGCCGTTCTTTGCATCAGCTTCACCTGTTGTTATTTGCTTCCCAGGATAGCTGAGGTTCACTGTCATTGTGACAATGGTGATTGAAACCGTTGTTAGCCACAATGGTTAGCTTCACTGCGACAATGATGGCTAAGGAATAACCTCTAAGTCATATTACCAGTCTGGTATCAGAAACATGCGTCGAAGTCAAGTCAAGAGCTAAAGGGACCTCTGTCAAAAGTGAAACGTAGCATTATGGCCGATAAAGAAGTAAATCACTCAATCCGCCTCAAATATACGCATAAAAAGAACTTGGATGCTTTTTAATGTGATTTAAAGCATCAAAGGTGCAAGTAATAACCTTCACCCTGACCCAATGGGGTTCAGATATAGAAAAACAAAATGTGGAATATAGTACTCAGCAGCAGAGACACGTGTCTTCAAGTAATTTATATTTAAGTAAATTTCCTGGACTGTGATTCACAGTATTTCATGTTTTTATAGGGTCCATAAAATCAAGATTAGGGATGAGCCGAACACTCCCCGAGTTTGGTTCGAGCCCGAACCCGAACTTCCCATTTGTTCGGGACTGAACCCGAACCCGAACCCCCATGCAAGTCAATGGGGCTGAAAATTCGGTTTTTTAGAGTGCCCTCCGAGAGGGCATATATGCTACATATTTGCCATAAAAGGTGTATGGGGGTCCGGGTAGTGCCCTGGGGGACAGGAAACAAGTACAAAAAGTTTTAAAAAAAACGTTTTTAAAGGGACAGTGAGTTTTCCATGAAATAAGGGTTAAAAATAAAAACGAAAAATTCCTTCAAATATCGTGCCTAGGAGGTCCCCATAACCTGCCCGTGAAGTGGCGGATTTCTAGGATGTATAGAAATATGTAAAAACCAAAAAATGACATTTCAAATGACGGTAAATGCTTTTCCTTTAATCTATCCATAAACAACTGCTTTAAGGCGGCAGTCTGTATGAAAAGAGGAGACATTTTCTGACAAGCAGAAAAAGTTTACTGATTTTTTGGCAGTGAAAAGCAGGAGAATGGAAACTTCTAGACCAAAAAGCCGATTTGGAAAGTGAGATAAATGGGAGAAATTTTCTGGTTCGGCTACTTTGACCTAGAATTTTCCATTCTCCAGTCATTCTCCTGAGTTTCACCTTATTAGGATGTTTTAGGGAAATTAATTCTCAAAGCTCAATCAGAAGCAGACACCACCCCACCCTCAGTATATTGTACAATGTATCAAATTGATTACCAGACTAAAAACACCTGGTGTTATGCCCATTTGTGAACAGAGGTCATTTAGAGTTGATAATCTTTCCACGTACACATTAGTTTTTAATTCAATATCTAATAAACCGTTGCTTATAATATTCTGCAGTAAAGAGTCTCTTTATTTCTAGATTTTTTAGTATTTTTTTAAGCATTTTCTATACTTTTTTCAAAATCTCCTTTTTTTTTCGAACCCGAACCAAACACTCCAAAAAAGTTCGAAATTCGCGAACTTTCGAACTGCCAAAGTTCGGGTCGAACTCCGAACCGTCCGAACCCGAACAGCTCATCCCTAATCAAGATTGCATTTATTCTGTAAAAAGAAACAGTAGAGGCAGTCACAGTGTTGTCTGTATTTGGAAAAAATGAAGAGAGTAATGTTGTTTTTCAGAACACAACAAATCAATTTATGAACCATATATTGCTCCCTATGATGCATTTACAGATCACACTTAAATGATCTTACTCAAACGTAAAAACATGATGTCATCACCTAATAAGGAAGATCCTCTACTGGGCTCTTCACTCGTCCAAGGTGACATCACGTTTTGAAATGCAGTTTTTTTAACACTTGAAATAATTGTTAACCTCCCTGGTGGTATTCCCGAGTGTGACTCTGGATTAAATTTCACTACCGCGAACGATAACCCCGAGCCACACTCGGGCTGGATGCATACTCACCTCCTCCTGCGCCCCCTGGCTGTCCCCCGCAGTGTGATTGCGGCGAGTTGCTTCCTGGTAAGGCTCCCTGCGAGTCACACGATGCAGGGGGGCAGGACCAGCAGCAAACTTAGAAAAAATATATAATAATACACTGTATAATACAATGTGCAATGTTTATGAACGGCCACTAGGTACTACAGGATAAGAATCAGACCATACATCATCTCACCCTTGTTTTCAGACAGATTTCAGTGTTTTTTGTTGTATTTTATTGAATATAATTTATTTGCATTATTTTGGATAATTATTTTTGGGATAATAAATTATTATGTCATGTTTCAAACTTTATCTGACTCAGTGTACTTACAATTATTTTTTATTATTTATTTATTTATTTATAAAGTATTTTACCAGTAAGGACTCTTGATTGCACGGATTTCAGTGCGTGATTTATATTTATTACAGGCTAACTATGTACAAAAACATGTTTTCTTTAAAAAAAATTGAGACGCTTTTAGACATAAAATTTTGAAAAAATTAGACCGCCAGGGAGGTTAAAATTAAAATTAAATCTTAAAAAAATTTGATGTATTAAGTCAAAATTTAGAAGCTACTTACAGGTCTATTCAAAGAAAGGTGAAACTCAGGAGAATGACTGGAGAAGTGAAAATTCTAGGTCAAAATAGCCATACCAGAAAAAATCTCCCATTTATCTCACTTTCCAAATCGGCTATTTGGTCTAGATTGTTCTCTTCTCCTGCCAGTTCTCCTGGTTTTCACCATTCTCTGAATAACCCTGCCAGTGCCTTTAGAGATAAAAGTCTCGCTGACTGCCTCAATGAATATTTTTGTTCAGTCTTTGCAGAAGAAAAGGAAGGAAAGGGACCTCAGTTAGGAGGAAACACTAACGATACAATTACATATCAGTTTACAGAGGAGGAGGTTCTACAGCAGCTGTCTAAAGTAAAGACAAATAAGTCAATGGGGCCTAATGGGATCCACCCTAAATTATTAAAAGAGCTCAGTGATGTAATAGCAAAACCGTTAACAGATTTATTTAGCCAATCCTTGCTAACGGGAGTCGTCCCAGAAGACTGGAAATTAGCAAATGTTGTGCCCATTCACAAGAAGGGTAGTAGGGAGGAATCTGGGAACTATAGGCCAGTTAGTCTTACGTCAGTAGTGGGGAAATTAATGGAAACCATGTTAAAGGAAAGGATTGTTGAACATCTAAAAACACATAGATTACAGGATCAGAAACAACATGGGTTTACCTCAGGGAGATCATGCCAAACTAATCTTATTGATTTTTTTGATTGGGTAACAAAAATAATAGACACAGGTGGTGCAGTAGACATTGCTTATTTAGATTTCAATAAGGCTTTTGATACTGTTCCGCATAGAAGGCTTATCAATAAATTGCAATCTTTGAGCTTGGATTCCAATATTGTTGAATGGATTAGGCAGTGGCTGAGTGACAGGCAACAGAGGGTTGTGGTAAATGGAGTTTATTCGGCGCAAGGTCTTGTTACCAGTGGGGTACCTCAGGGGTCAGTACTTGGACCCATTCTATTTAATATTTTTATTAGTGATATTGCAGAAGGTATTAATGGAAAAGTATGTCTTTTTGCTGATGACACAAAGATTTGCAACAGGGTTGACGTTCCTGGAGGGATCAGCCAAATGACAAATGATTTAGGTAAACTAAAAAAATGGTCGGAGCTGTGGCAATTGAGTTTTAACGTGGATAAGTGCAAGATAATGCACCTGGGACGTAAAAACCCAAGGGCTGAATATAGAATATTTGATACAGTCCTAACCTCAACATCTGAGGGTTGGGATTTAGGGGTTATTATTTCAGAGGATCTAAAGGTAAGTAGTCAATGTAATAGAGCAGCAGGAAATGCTAGCAGAATGCTTGGTTGTGTAGGGAGAGGTATTAGCAGTAGGAAAAGGGAAGTACTCATGCCACTGTACAGAGCACTGGTGAGACCTCACTTGGAGTACTGTGTGCAGTACTGGAGACCGTATCTCCAGAAGGATATAGACATCTTAGAGAGAGTTCAGAGAAGGGCTACTAAAATGGTGTACGGCTTGAAGGAGAAAAGTTACCAGGAAAGGCTTAATGATCTTAACATGTACAGCTTGGAAAAAAAGACGAGACAGAGGAGATATGATAGAAACATTTAAATACGTAAAGGGAATCCACAAGGTAGAGGAAGGGAGAATATTTATAAGGAAACAAAGTAGCAAAACAAGAGGACATAGTCTTAGATTAGAGGGGCAAAGTAACATCAGAAAGCATTATTTTACTGAGAGGGTGGTGGATACATGGAACAGTCTTCCAGTTGAAGTGGTACAGGCCAAAACAGTAATTGAATTTAAGCAGGCATGGGATAGGCATAAGGCTATCCTAAACAAAAGATAAATCCAGGTAAAGTATCCATGTAATTGGGCAGACTAGATGGGCCGAAAGGTTCTTAACTGCCGACATTTTTCTATGTTTCTATGTTTCTATGTTTAAGACGATTGATGTTGATATTAATTAAACATTATCTACCAAGTTATTTTAAAAAAAAAAATATTGTCATGTTGATTTTGTGTTTTTGCAAAATCATTTTAAATTAATTATACAGTAAGAAATAATGTGAATTTTCCTATTTGGAAGGCAGATGTCGCCATCTACTGGTCAAAAGTAGTTACTGCAGTTCTGGGCTCCATGCATGATCAGCTGGGGAGATGTTATTCAGACTCATTTACCAACTGGTTTTAAAACGTTTTAGCACCTTGGGCATCATGAACACGGTACTAAAACCTTTAGGGTATGCTCTGGAGCTCAAATGCAGACAGAATTTGTTTGGAAAAAACAAAGTTTGTTTGCAGTGATGCAGCATAGCTCCAGCTTGTGTTATCACGATCACGGGCTGCTGTGTCTGCTGCAGCTGATCATGTGTACACGATCACAGTAGTGAAGTGGTTAAACAGCTAGGACCCCTTTCAGATCTTGCCATTATGTATAATAGCTCCAGCCGTTAACTTAATGACTGGAACATATATTCTGTCTGTATAAGGGTTTAGCATGAGATCAGCAAGGTATTCCAATGTAGTCCGCTGTTCTCACTTTGAGCTGGTGTTCAGCAAAGAGTATTGGCTCTCAGGGCTCGGTGTTAAGTGATTTTGCCTTTGCAAATTTGCTTAACATTGAAAAATAAAGATTCCTTAACCCCATCACTGCTGAACCATTTAACCTCTGTGTGCTGAGCTCAACTTTACAGTTTTGTGCTCATCATGTTTAAACGTGATTTGAAGTCCTGTTTTACTGTATGACCCAGACAAATTATATATCCTTTTTTACAGCAGATTCAGCAAATTCATAATATATCATTATTATAAGTATGCTTCATGTCCTGCCAGAATACTATAACAAAAAATTTAATTAAAAATTTAATTTCCATTAAAATTTCAGTCATCTACATCACGTAAAATATTTTTTTCAATTTTTATCATCCGAACGTTCGCGGTTATATATTCTATAGGGTACTCTTGTTAAAAAAAATTGCAATGTTAAGCCATTACTGTATTTTTCTGAGAAAATACACAGATTTAGCTAAAACTGAAAAACATAATTTTTCATTAGTGCAGTATCATTGTTCACATTATAATTGAAAAGTGAACAATAGTGCTACATTAATAAATTTAAAAAAAGAAAAAAAAATACCTTTTTACTTATTTTTATTTTAATAGATTTATTTATTTATTTGTAATGGTTCTACATTCAACCTGGTCATGTTTGATATCATTGAACTGGCCATGCTCTGACTTTTCCAAGGATACCAAACATGACCCACTAGTTTCCACCAATCAGGAGATACGGGGATCCATAAGACCCCACTATCTCCACCATAGGGATTTCCATAGGAAATCCTTGGGCAGCTAGGGGTTAATTCCCATGCCCACATGCGATGATGTCATTTGACGAAGGGAGACATCTACGATGTCAGACCCCACTGGAAGTAGGCCACGAACTGGCACCGGATCGCAGCCTGGCACTTAAGGGGTTAAAGAGAGGCACAGTTGGAAAAGTCAGACTGTGACCTTTCCATTGATGCCTCTCTTGACCAACAACCCCTTGACGATGGGGAAATAGAGAGGTCCGAAGGACCCCCCTTCAGGATTTCCCCTTGCTCTGGCAGGGGGGTGCCTGAAACTGACATCAGTGCACCGAGAGGGGTATAAAACGTGAGACCCCGGACAGAGAAGTGAGCATCGGGCAGGAGCGAGCGGAGAACTGATGACTTGTGGAGGGCGTCCTCCGCAAACAGCGGTAACACATGAGGACGTCTCCCACATGTCATCCACATCCAAGGGGTTAAACTCCCTTATCTCTGATCTAACAGTGAACAAGGTCGTTCAGTCCGATACTTCCTCTCGCTGTATGACGTGAAAGACTGGGAACTAATTCCTCTTCTGTTTGTGGCTCCAAATTATTTTGACTTGAGCTGCGAATAAAGAGGCTGTGCTGCAAAAGACTCGGAAAAGGGAGCCGGTAAGGGATATCGACATGTAATAATATTTTAGCAGTGGAATAGGGCCCATCATATTTATGGAATAAGGGAAGATAATGAAATATAACAGTAGATCCTAGAGGTCTCCAACATCTGACTACATATGTGTGACATAAGGCTAGGGTCAGACGAAAGCATTTTTCCCCGCGAACGTGAAGAAGTGCGTCCGAACGCATTGACGTATTTTATCAAGGAATGCGCAAAAACGGTCAGACGACGCGCATTTTCGGGCGTGATTTTGTACGGATCGTCAATAAAACTCTTTTTGCGTCTGGACGTTATGTAGGCTGGACATTAGCAGTGTCTGACATCTTCTAATCACGCAAACACGCCGCTATGCCGCAGCTGCGCACTCAGTACGTCAGTACTAGCGGTTCAGCGTTCTCAAAACAATGCATTCAAATTCCACTTGCGTTGCATGGCCGTACTTTTGTGCGGCCGTACATCGTATATTGGCCGTCATTGTCCGTCATCTGCTGCTAGTGCGGCCGTAATTATGTGCGCCAGAACGCACGTTAAAAGTGCACTGGTCTGACCCCAGCCTTAATATATACATCAAAATAACTTTAAAGATAGCAAACGATTCCTTAAATTTTAGATTGCACTGTATTGTTCTGTAGATGTTTATATGTATGCTTAATACAGAATGCAAAATAATCAAACCCTGTGCTAAATTGCCAGTGCATTGTAGTCTGTAAATCTCCTTTCCCTCTTATTGCTATGGAGATTGAATCATACGGAATGGAATCTAAGAAAATTGTCTATCACACGGCAAGTCAATAATGGGACTTTAGCATTCCTTCCTCCCTACCAGATTACCTGTAATGTTAATGCTTCCTTCTGTTTGGCATTTTCTCGCAGAATGCTCTAAAATCTCTAGGCACAAACGCACACACAAAAATGACTAACAAAGGCGTACCTTATATAAATCACCAAGATCTGTGTATAAAAAAAACCATTTGTGTGAAAGGGATAACTAAAACGAAAACAATTAGTTTTACACAGGCTTTCATAAAATTTACTTTTTATTTTTCATATTTTTAAGGGAGATGTTCTTTTTAAGAGTTATTTGTGTGTGTTTTTTTCAGCTTAATGACATTAATAAAGAGGAATAAAAATATGTTGTCATAAGTGCTGCATCCTTTGCAAAGCCTGCAACATAATGAGATTTTTGGTTACTTGTAATAATGGCAATGTTGTAGGCTATGCAAAGGATTTTGAGCACATACGATACATTTTTTTTTCTCTTTTGTAAGGCTTGGGACTGACTACTAGTGTTGTGTTGCCCTTCCTTAGAGTGATGAGAGTTGATCAAGCAACATCTTGTTTTTGTTGTATTGACATTAATAGACTTTTTTTGTTTATTTCTGCATTTGCAGCTGATATTTTCTGGGATGTACATCGCATGAAGGCTTTTTTGTAACCTAGATCTCACTGAAACATCCTCATATACCGTATATTGTCCTGTAATGTTTTGAAACTTTCAGTGTTATAATAAACATGTAATTCTGCAAAACATATTGGGCCACATTACAATCTAGGTGCTAAGGTTAATGCTCATCTGCGTGAGCATTAACGTTAGCCGCGGTGGCTACCACATATTACATTCCAAACGCTAACAGGTTAAGTAACCCGTTTGTGTTTGGTACCTTGCGCTTTTCAGCGCGAGGTTACTGTACTTTGCGCTCCCTATACTTAACATGGGGAGCGCAAAGCAGTGGTGTATTTAGGTTTTGTGCTGCCCTAGGCCTGACTAAACTCGTGCACCCCCTTATTTAAATTTGAGGCACCCCTTCCTGTCAAGGGCACACCTCTTCCTGGTTAATCCCCACCCTTCCTCTTTAAGCTCCACCTTTTCCTCTTAGAGCTCCGCCTTTTCCTCTCTTTATATTAAAAGTGGATACCAAGTGCCTACTTGTATATTTTGTATACCATTTCAAATGTATCTATGGAGATAAATAAAATTATGAAATGTTTAAATTCAAGCATTTTAACAAAGAACAGCCACGCATGGATCACAGCCGCTCTATTTGGTTGAACAATAAAATCCACAGAAACGTGCACTGCATATGAGCGTATCACAGAGCTGCACAGCAATAAAACCCACAGAAATGGCACTGTGTATGAGCATATCAGAACTGCACAGCAATAAAACTCACAGTAATGTGCAGTGTGTATGAGCGTATCCCAGAGCTCCAGGGCAATAAAACTCACAGTAATATGCAGTGTGTATCACAGAATCCACAGCAATAAAACTCCCAGCAATGCAATGTGCAGTGTGTATGAGTGTATCAGAATCCACAGCAATAAAACTCCCAGCAATGCAATGTGCGGTGTGT
Source organism: Leptobrachium leishanense (assembly GCA_009667805.1). Taxonomy (NCBI): domain Eukaryota; kingdom Metazoa; phylum Chordata; class Amphibia; order Anura; family Megophryidae; genus Leptobrachium; species Leptobrachium leishanense. The sequence goes on along the minus strand of CM019069.1, from coordinate 35,329,998 downwards.
GTGTCAGCGAATCAGAATTCACAGCAATAAAACTCACAGCAATGCAATGTGCGGTGTGTGTGTCAGCGAATCAGAATTCACAGCAATAAAACTCACAGCAATGCAATGTGTGGTGTGTGTCAGCGTATCAGAATCCACAGCAATAAAACTCCCAGCAATGCAATGTGCGGTGTGTATGAGTGCATCAGAATCCACTGCAATAAAACTCCCAGCAAACCAAGTGAATATGAGCACACAGCAATTATTTATTCTATATTTACCGGCCTCCGTCCGCGGTAGGGCTTGTGTGCAGAGTCAGCAGGAACTGTGTACAGATTCAGCAGGAGGTCCCTCCAGGCCATGTTAGGATTGCGGCTGTGCCTGTGCATGGAGCCATCTTGTCAGCAGTGGGGTGCCACTGCCAGAGGGTGCACTGTGGCTTTGATTCCCTTCCTGGTGGGTGTTCAGACCAGAATAGAGTGAGAGTCCGTGTTAACGAAAGGGCAGGCAGCTGCGTGTGTGCGTGCGTGTCACGTGGTTCAGCCAGTCAGGTGGTACTGAGACTCAGTACCACCTGACTGGCCGGACCGCGTGACCTGCATGCTCCCAGCCTCACCAGGAGCCAGGCAGCCAAATGACAAATTTCTATCACTGCAGTGCTGGTTAAGGAAAGGTCCACTTTAAACAGCAGTAAGCAGACAGGGCTTCATATTCTGCTGATACCCCTCCTTTACCTGCCATTTACTGTCATCTTCTCTCTCTGCACACAAATCACATCCCCCTCCCCTCTCCTGGAGCTGCTGCGGGGCAGGGGAGGAGCTATGGAGGGAGGAGAGGGGGATTTTTATTCTATTAGATTTTATTTCATATGCAAATGCCCTGCTCCGCTGCTCATTGAGAAGACAGCTCAAAGCTGACACACAGTGACAGTGGCACTTCCTAGTACCCCCTAATGACACCCCAATAATCACTGGTACCTGGGGCGGCCCGCCCCCTGCCACTCCCCTAAGTACACCACTGCTCTGTGATATGCTCACACACAAGTTTAGCGAACTGCCAGCAAGAACGGTGCTATTTGAAGGCAGTGCAAATCCCCACAGAGAAGTAATGGTTAATCTATTCAGAGAACACCAAACAGCAAAGAAATGGCAGTGAAATGCCCTGATGTTCGGTGGTTTCAATAAGCAGGTTTATTCAGGCAAACCAGATAGGTTTCAATGTTAAAAATATTCCCGTTTTTATGCAATATCTAATAAACCATTTATTAATTAATTAATTTATTTACTCTGCAGTAAAAAGTCTTTGATTTTTTTTTAATAGCGGTTTTTCTTTTTTCTGTAACAGAACTTTTTATTATCAATCATAAGATCTTATATGTAAATTCCAGACATTTTCGTTCAGTAGTTCTTTTGAAACAGCAGGCCACGGGTTTGCGGTGGCAGCATTCAGCGGCCGACTCCATACACTTTGGGGACCCTGTGGTGAATGGTGAATTCACTGCAGGGTGGGGAAATTTTATTCCCCGAAGTACAGGGAACTACAGAACACCAAAATGTTGGCATCATTTCGGTGCTCTGTGAGTAACCCATTTAGTGGTGAGGTTTTTTGCTGCCCCCTGGAAAGTGAAAGCCTAGGCCTTGCCTACCCAGGACATACCTGAAAATTAGTGAAATCTCAATGTATCCTTCCTGGTGAAAATTTGCAAAAGTTAAAAAAAATATATATATATTTTTTTAGGGGTGGGGCCACCCGGTGCGGGCCACCGCCCCCTGGAAAGTGCCGCCCTAGGCCTAGGCCTTGTCGGTCTAGGCCAAAATACACCACTGGCGCAAAGTGCTAATCAGTGTTAGTATTACAATCTACTAGCGCTGATTAACGTCTGGCCGCAGTTAACAGAAAGTTAACCACAGCCAGGATTTGGTGTTAACAGATTCCGCTTCTGCAGATTCCGCTTCTGCTTTAAAATTGGGCTTTTAGCGTCGGCAACAGTGCCGTCCCACCGTAACCCCTCTGAGGATATGAATCTGATACAGGCGTCAGTGGCAGTGCACCCAAATATTGTGCCTTTAGTGCCAGGCCTGCAAGTACTATCATACAGTTACATAGTTACATAGTTACATAGTTATATAGGCTGAAAAAAGACATGCGTCCATCGGGTTCAGCCTCTCCCACATAACCTACTGCTGTTGATCCAAAAGAAGGCAAAAAACCCAGTCTGAATGCTTGCCAATATGCAACATACTGGGAAAAAATTCCTTCTTGACCCCAGAATGGCAGTCAGATTTCTCCTTGGATCAAGAAGCTTTTACCCACATATTAAATATTATAACCCTTAATATTCTGTGTCTGCAGGAAGTCATCCAGTCGTTTTTTAAAAGTCTGTACAGACTCTGACCCAACCACCTCAACAGGCAGAGAATTCCACAGCTTGATTGTTCTCACCGTAAAATAACCCTTCCTATGCTTTAAGCTAAATTTTCTTTCTTCCAGTCTAAATGGATGACCCCTTGTCCTATGTATAGTCCTGTTAATGAATAGGTTATCAGACAATGGTTGATAATGGCCCCGTATATATTTATATAAGGTTATCAGATCCCCTCTAAGGCGCCTTTTCTCTAAACTAAACAGGTTTAAGCTTGTTAGTCTTTCCTCATAACTTAACCCTTCCATCCCCCTTATTAATTTAGTTGCCCGTCTCTGCACTTTTTCTAACGATATAATATCTTTTTTTAAGACAGGTGCCCAAATTGCACGGCATATTCAAGGTGCGGCCTGACCATTGATTTATACAGAGGCAAAATTATGTTTTCATCCCGTGAGTGAACTCCCCTTTTAATGCATGCCAGTACTTTGCTGGCCTTGGCGGCTGCTGTTTGACATTGCACATTGTTACTTAGTTTGAAGTCTATGATTATTCCCAAATCCTTCTCCTGCTTGGATTTCCCTAACTCCGTACCATTTAGGGTATAAATTGCTTGTGTGTTCTTCACTCCAAAGTGCATAACTTTACATTTATCTAGATTAAATCTCATCTGCCATTTAAGTGCCCAGTCCCCCAATATATCTAAATCCCTCTGCAGCGAAGTAACATCCTGCTCACATTGTATTACTTTTCCTAGCTTTGTGTCATCTGCAAACACGGATACATGACTTTCAATGCCTATCTCAAGGTCATTTATAAATAAATTGAATAGTATTGGTCCTATAACAGACCCCTGAGGGACACCACTTACCACTGGTGTCCATCTTGAAAATGTACCATTTATGACCACTCTCTGTACCCTATCTTTTAGCCAGTTTTCTATCCAAGAACAAGTATTTTCATCTAGACCATTTTTTCTTAATTTAAGTAGTAACCTTTTGTGTGGAACTGTGTCGAAAGCTTTGGCAAAATCTAAGTAGATCACATCCACTGCGACCCCCTGATCTATACTTCTACTTACTTCCTCATAGAACGTAATTAGGTTAGTCTGACATGATCTGTGTTTCATGAAACCATGCTGATTTTTGCCAATTACATTATACCTCCCAATAAATTCCTGAATATTATCCCTTAGTAACCCCTCAAATACTTTCCCAGCCACAGATGTTAAGCTCACAGGTCTATAATTCCCAGGCACAAATTTTAAACCTTTCTTAAATATAGGGATCACGTCAGCTTTTCTCCAATCCTCTGGTACTATTCCTGAAAGAAAAGAATCTTGAAAGATTAAGAACAGAGGTTTACATATTTCAACACATAGCTCTCTTAGTACTCGCGGGTGAATTCCATCTGGCCCTGGGGCTTTATTAGCATTCACATTGTTTAATTTGTGTAAAACCTTGTCCTGAGTCAACCAGTCACTTTGTATTAGTAAGTTTTTATTAATGAATTTCATGTCTCCTGTTATAGGTTTCTCTTTGATAAATACTGAAGAAAAATAATCATTTAAAATTTCTGCCTTATCCTGATCTTCAGTTAACAATAACCCTGACTCAGATTTTAATGAACCTACATTTTCACTCTTGGGTTTTTTAGAATTTATGTACCTAAAGAATCTTTTAGGGTTGGTCTTGCTCTCTTTGGCTATTTCTTTTTCATTTTCTAGTTTAGCCCATCTAATCGCATTTTTACATGCTTTATTGGCTGCCCTATATGCTTTATAGGATGCCTCAGATTTATCAAATTTAAAAGCTTTAAATGCCTTCTTTTTATTTTTCATTTCCTTAGTTACCTTCCTACTAAACCACATTGGTTTCAGTCTGTTTCTTTTATATTTATTAACCAGTAGAATATATTGTGACCCCTCTGTGGTATTGTGGAAGAATGCAGGGGTGGACCATGCGGCCCTATATTAAAAAGATATGAATCTGGGAATGGGCGTCAGTGCACCCAGATATTCTGCCTTTGGTGCAAGACTGCCAGGCCAGCAAGTATCATCATACAGTAACCCCTCTGTGGTATTTTTGTCGAAGAGTGCAAGGATGGACCATGTGGTCCTATATTGAAAAGTTTTTGATCTGGTAATGTGCGTCAGTGCACCCAGATATTGTGCCTTTAATGCCAGGCCATCAAGTATCATCATACAGTAACCCCTCTGTGGTTTTGCTGAAGAATGCAGGGGTGGACCATGTGGTCCTATATTGAAAAGTTTTTTATCTGGTGTAGCGCTCACTCCCGGAGGAGCCGCTGAAATTGAACCTCGGGTCAGTCTCCCCGCACTAGGGAATAAATATACTCCAGCACCGTTGTGGATTTTATAAATTATATAGTTTACTAGAATAAATGGCATATAATGAATAACACGGTGTTCGTAGATATATTTACAGTACTTCGTAACGCGGGAAACGCGCAGCGGAAAAGAAATACGATGCTTCGTAATTCGAGGAACGCGCAGCGGAAAAGAAAATACAATGCTTCGTAATTCGAGAAACGCGAAGCGGAAAAAGAAAGGAAAAATAAATCTTTAACCCCCTTTTGTGTTTGGGGAGTGAGTCCCGCACAGGTTATGTCCCAGAATGTAAGTGTGTGTGTGTGTTGCGGTACCCGGGTACAATATTCAACTGGCCAGTGAATTGCTTAAGAGGTATCTTCGACTAGTCAAGTTGTAGCCCTGTGTGTTTTGGAAACAAACAGCACCGTGCTTTATTTTCACAACGGCCTGGAAGGCCTCTCACCCATCCGCCAGATACTTGATGCTCCGCTCGACCCAGGACGTCTCTCCGCTCGATGTTGACTGGGGTTCTCTTGGTTACTGGATCCGCTGTCAGGCTTTCTGCACTTGCCGCAAGATGTCCAGCTCACCGCCTGCTCTCCCTGTCCAATCGATCTGCGGTACTCCTCACTCGGGGTCTTCCGGCTTTCTCAATATCAGCGCGGGTAGTTCTGTGAATCACTGGGTCTTCCTCTGGTAAGGCTGAACAACCCGGTCTTTAGCTCTGTCAGGCCCCAGCTGCGCTCCGGCCTAGTCACTGTCTCGTTCTGCTGCTCTGCGTCTTGCTCCTCTCATTCCCTGGCGCGCTCTGCCAGCTCTCTCCACGAGGCTCAGGATGTAAGGGTCTGTGTCCCACCCACTTCCTGTGTCCGCTCTCAAAGCATGCCGGGAAATGTAGTCCCAATGTTCAATGTCTCTTATCGCGCTTGTCCGGTGGCCAAAAATAGGTACTGCCACGACAGAGAATTAAACCCAGTGCTACACTGGTAATGGGCGTCAGTGCACCCAGATATTGTGACTTTAATGCCAGGCCAGCAGGTATCATCATACAGTAACCCCTCTGTGGTATTGTGGAAGAGTGCAGGGGTGGACCATGTGGTCCTATATTGAAAAGTTTTTTATCTGGTAATGGGCGTCAGTGCACCCAGATATTGTGCCTTTAATGGCAGGCCAGCAAGTATCATCATACAGTAACCCCTCTGTGTTATTGTGGAAGAGTGCAGGGGTGAGCCTTGCGGTCCTATATTAAAAAGATATGCATCTGGTTAAGGCGTCAGTGCACCCAGATATTGTGCCTTTGGTGCAAGAATGCCAGGGCAGCAAGTATCATCATACAGTAACCCCTCTGTGTTATTGTGGAAGAGTGCAGGGGTGAACCTTGCGGTCCTATATTAAAAAGATATGCATCTGGTTAAGGCGTCAGTGCACCCAGATATTCTGCCTTTGGTGCAAGACTGCAAGGCCAGCAAGTATCATCATACAGTAACCCCTCTGTGGTATTTTTGTCGAAGAATGCAGGGGTGGACCATGTGGTCCTATATTGAAAAGTTTTTTATCTGGTAATGGGCGTCAGTGCACCCAGATATTGTGCCTTTAATGGCAGGCCAGCAAGTATCATCATACAGTAACTCCTCTGTGTTATTGTGGAAGAGTGCAGGAGTGAGCCTTGCGGTCCTATATTAAAAAGATATGCATCTGGTTAAGGCGTCAGTGCACCCAGATATTGTGCCTTTGGTGCAAGACTGCCAGGGCAGCAAGTATCATCATACAGTAACCCCTCTGTGTTATTGTGGAAGAGTGCAGGGGTGAACCTTGCGGTCCTATATTAAAAAGATATGCATCTGGTTAAGGCGTCAGTGCACCCAGATATTCTGCCTTTGGTGCAAGACTGCCAGGCCAGCAAGTATCATCATACAGTAACCCCTCTGTGGTATTTTTGTCGAAGAGTGCAGGGGTGGACCATGTGGTCCTATATTGAAAAGTTTTTGATCTGGTAATGGGCGTCAGTGCACCCAGATATTGTGCCTTTAATGCCAGGCTATCAAGTATCATCATACAGTAACCCCTCTGTGGTTTTGCTGAAGAATGCAGGGGTGGACCATGTGGTCCTATATTGAAAAGTTTTTTATCTGGTAATGGGCGTCAGTGCACCCAGATATTGTGCCTTTAATGCCAGGCCAGCAGGTATCATCATACAGTAACCCCTCTGTGGTATTGTGGAAGAGTGCAGGGGTGGACCATGTGGTCCTATATTGAAAAGATTTTTATCTGGTAATGGGCGTCAGTGCACCCAGATATTGTGCCTTTAATGTCAGGCCAGCAAGTATCATCATACAGTAACCCCTCTGTGTTATTGTGGAAGAGTGCAGGGGTGAGCCTTGCGGTCCTATATTAAAAAGATATGCATCTGGTTAAGGCGTCAGTGCACCCAGATATTGTGCCTTTGGTGCAAGACTGCAAGGGCAGCAAGTATCATCATAAAGTAACCCCTCTGTGGTATTGTGGAAGAGTGCAGGGGTGGACCATGTGGTCCTATATTGAAAAGTTTTTTATCTGTTAATGGGCGTCACTCAGTGCACCCAGATATTGTGCCTGTAATGCCAGGCCAGCAAGTATCATCATACAGTAACCCCTCTGTGGTATTGTGGAAGAATGCAGGGGTGGACCATGTGGTCCTATATTGAAAAGTTTTTTATCTGGTAATGGGCGTCAGTGCACCCAGATATTGTGCCTGTAATGCCAGGCCAGCAAGTATCATCATACAGTAACCCCTCTGTGGTATTGTGGAAGAGTGCAGGGGTGGACCATGTTGTCCTATATTGAAAATTTTTTGATCTGGTAATGGGCGTCAGTGCACCCAGATATTGTGCCTTTAATGCCAGGCCAGCAAGTATCATCATACAGTAACCCCTCTGTGTTATTGTGGAAGAGTGCAGGGGTGAACCTTGCGGTCCTATATTAAAAAGATATGCATCTAGTTAAGGCGTCAGTGCACCCAGATATTGTGCCTTTGGTGCAAGACTGCCAGGGCAGCAAGTATCATCATAAAGTAACCCCTCTGTGGTATTGTGGAAGAGTGCAGGGGTGGACCATGTGGTCCTATATTGAAAAGTGTTTTTTTATCTGTTAATGGGCGTCAGTGCACCCAGATATTGTGCCTTTAATGCCAGGCCAGCAAGTATCATCATACAGTAACCCCTCTGTGTTATTGTGGAAGAGTGCAGGGGTGAACCTTGCGGTCCTATATTAAAAAGATATGCATCTGGTAAAGGCGTCAGTGCACCCAGATATTCTGCCTTTGGTGCAAGACTGCCAGGGCAGCAAGTATCATCATACAGTAACCCCTCTGTGGTATGGTGGAAGAGTGCAGGGGTGGACCATGTGGTCCTATATTGAAAAGTTTTTGATCTGGTAATGGGCGTCAGTGCACCCAGATATTGTGCCTTTAATGCCAGGCCAGCAAGTATCATCATACAGTAACCGCTCTGTGGTATTGGGGAAGAGTGCAGGGTTGGACTCTGCGATTCAAAAAAATAAAATGATATAAATCTGGCACAGGCGTCAGTGCAGCCAAATATTGTGCCTTTCATGGCAGCAAGTGCCTTCACACCGTAAACCTTTTGTGGTATTGTGGAAGAGTTCAGTGCTGGAGGTTTTGTGAATGCAGAAGAGGACATCCCCTATCTATTCCATTACTTCAGCATCAGGGGATTAATAGCTGCTGATCCAGGACTGATTCATTTTTATAAATGTCAGCCGGTCTACAGAGTCGGTGGACAGACGCACTCTTTTGTCTGTGACAAAACCTCCAGCGGCACTGAACGTCCTTTCGGAAAGCACGCTAGATAAAGGGCAACCTAGTAGCTGCATAGCATATTGGCTAAGTTCTGGCCAGTGATCCAATCTCAACACCCAGTAAGCCAGTGGATCATCTACTGGAAAGGTATCCAGGTCTGCCCTTGCCCCTAGGTAGTCCTGCACCATATGGTGAAGACGCTGGCAATGGGTGCCTACATTTGAAGTCCTTGGGCGTCGTGGTGGACTAAAAAAATTTTATGCTCCCTCTGTGTGGGCAGGATAAGCTATGCAACTTTCCCCTTGTATCGTGGATCAAGAAGGGTTGCCAACCAGTAATGATCCCTCTTCTTGATAGCACAAATCCTGGGGTCCTTTAGCAGGCTTTGCATCATTAGGGAGCCCATGCAGCGTAGGTTGGAGGTGGCATTAGCTTCCGAGTCTTCCTGGTCAATGAGGATGACCGTATCGTGCACTTCCTCCTCCCAGCCACGCACAAGCCCTTCTGTTTCTGGGCACACAAACCCTCCCTTGAGGAATCCCCACCTTCAATGCCCCCACTACTTAAATAGTCCTCCTCCTCCTCATCCTCCTCCTGTCTGATCTGAGTAGGACCCACTGGAATGCTGTCTGCGGAAAGACTGGGGCCTTGATAGCTAGGGAAGGCCTCCTCTTCCTCCCGCTGCTCTGCCTCTAGAGCCACATCTATAATTCCCCGCAGAGTGTGCTCCAGCAGGAACACTAAAGGAATTGTGTCACTGATGCATGCACTGTCCCTGCTCACCATCCTCGTTGCCTCCTCAAATGGTGACAGTACAGTGCATGCAACCTTGATCATCAGCCACTGCGGGGGGAAAGTTGACCTGAACCTGTCCTTGTGCAATACTCACACAGGTACTCGTTGATGGCCCTCTGCTGCTTGTGCAGACGCTGCAGCATTGCTAATGTCGAGTTCCACCTGGTGGGCATGTCACAGATCAGACAGTTTGTGGGAAGGTGGAATTCTCTTTGAATTTCTGCCTGGCGAACGCTTGCTGGGAATGACCGTCTGAAGTGGCTGCAGACTTTTCTGGCCTGGATGAGAAGATCTGGCAGCCCTGGGTACTTGGTTAGGAAATGCTGTACCACCAGATTTAGGACGTGTGCTAGGCATGGTACATGCGTCAATTTACCCTTGCGTAGGGCTTAGAGAAGGTTGCTGCCATTATCGCTTACGATCATTCCCAGCTCAAGCTGGCATGGTGTTAATCATCTCTGCACCTGCCACTGCAGAGCTGACAAAATTTCTGACCCGGTGTGGCTCCTGTCCCCTAAACAAACCAGCTCAAGCACAGTATGGCATCTTTTTGCTTGAGCCATTGCGTAGACCCTGTCAGGCATCGGTTTAACTGCCACTTCGCCAGAGACAGAGAAGGAGGAGGAGGAGGAGGAGGAGGAAGTAGTGGTGGTGGTGGAGCAGACAGACCTCATACAAGCAGCTTTCTGGAGGCGTGGTGGATGAACAAGCTCCAGCACAGAGCCCCGTCTTGGATCACTCCCAGCTGCAATCAGAGTTACCCAGTGTGCCGTGAAGGAAATGTAACGACCCTGTCCATGCTTGCTGGACCACGTGTCTAAAGTCACATGCACCTTGCTGCTGACTGCCTTTCCCAATGACTCGATAACATTGTCTTCCATGTGCTGGTATAGTGCTGGAATGGCCTTGCGTGAAAAGTAATGGCGTTTTGGAACCTGCCACTGTGGTACAGCACATTCAGCAAATTCACGGAAGGGAGCAGAGTCCCCCAGCTGGAAAGGCAGCAGCTGCAATGCGAGTAATTTTGCTAAGCTGGCATTTAGACGCTCTGCTTGGGGATGGTTGGGACTATATTTTTTCTTTCGCTGCAGCAGCTGCGGCAATGTTATCTGACTGCGTAAATCTTCAGCTACTGGGATGATGTCACATTGTGAGGAAGGACCTGGTACATCCATTACTGTAGCATTATCCCTGTCGGTGGAGGTTGTAGGCAATGACATGGCAGGACATACAGTGTGGGTAGAGACAGATGAGGAGGAGGAGGACCTACGCAAAGTTTTGCACCAACGGGATGTGTGGCACTTGTTCATATGTTGCCTAAAGCACGTGGTACCCAAGTGTCCGGTGTGTATCCCACGCTTCAGCCTCATCTGACATAGATTACAAATAGCAACGGTGGGATCTGCTGCACATTTCTTAAAGAACTCCCAGACAGCAGAGTTCCTGCGTTCTTTGAGACAACAGCGCTCTGCACCGGAGCAGCTCTGACATCTGATGCCTTGGACTGGCTAGTGCTACGGTTGGTCACAGAGGATGTTGTGCCTCGTGTTTGCTGTGCCTCCTCCTCCTCCTCCCCCTCCTCCTCACTTGATTCCTCAGTTCAATCTGGCACCCAAGTGGAGTCAGTGACCTCATCATCAATGTCATCTTCACCCCCTATCTCCTCGTCACTGGAGCCAACTTGGCAGTATGCTGCAGCTGCTGGGGCAACATGAGTGCCAGTTATTTGTGTGTCATCACTGGCACCCCCTTCCTCTAGGTTGATTATATTCCCTTGCTCAACCTCAGAGATTGAATCAGAGCACTGTACTTGCTGCGCATCCTCAAGCAGCATGTCACTCTCATTGTAGTCAAACAATTCAGCTGACTCCTCCTTGTGTGATAGCGAGGCTACGGCAGGAGTAGCTGTGGACATGGAGGCTGCATTAGATGCTTTGGCAGCTGAGGTGGACTGTAAAGCAGTGGTCCCCAACCCAGGCCCTCAGGGCCCACTAACAGGCCAGATTTTGCAGATCACCTTGGGGAAATGCAGACTGAATCCTGCAATCACTGAGCAGCAAATCATAACACCTGTGCTGTGCTTCAGATATCTGGCAAACCTGGCCTGTTAGTGGGCCCTGAGGGCCTGGGTTGGGGACCACTGCTGTAAAGCACTAGAAGACTGGCTGGCAGAGGACTCGGAGGATGAGGATGGCCTGGTTAGCCAATCCACCAAGTCCTCTGTATGTTGCTGCTTCTTAAGACAGCCAACACCAGTTAGAAAGGACAAGCGTGCCCCTGCAGAGGATGCACCACGTCCACCACGACCATAGACACAGCCTCCCGACACAGGGGCTGCTTGCCCTCTTATCTGTGTCTGGGAGCGTCTGCCTGTCCTTTTTGTTCTTTCAGACATGGTGAGTGATTTATAGATTAATATATACAGAACTCTGATTCAACTCTGGTATAAAGATTTAAAGAACTCTGGTATAACTCAGTGAGACACACTGATCGCTGGCAACCAGTGACGAGACACAGATCACCTTAATTCACAAATGTTGTAAAGAAATTAGTGAGCCCCAAAAAAACTTGCTGGCTGTGTGGCGAGACACAGAAGATCACCTCAATTCACAAATGATTTAAAGAAATTAGTGAGCCCCAAAATACTGCGTGGTACTGGATGTGTGACAAGACACAGATCACCTCAATTCACAAATGTTTTAAAGAAATTAGTGAGCCCCAAAAAAACTTGCTTGCTGTGTGACGAGACACAGAAGATCACCTCAATTCACAAATGTTTTAAATAAATTAGTGAGCCCCAAATTACTGTGTGGTACTGTATGTGTGACGAGACACAGATCACCTCAATTCACAAATGTTTTGTAGAAATTAGTGAGCCCCAAAATAATGCGTGGTACTGGTTGTGTGACGAGACACAGATCACCTCAATTCACAAATGTTTTGTAGAAATTAGTGAGCCCCAAAATACTGCGTGGTACTGGATGTGTGACGAGACACAGATCACCTCAATTCACAAATGTTTTTTAGAAATTTGTGACCCCCAAAATACTTGTGGCAGTGACAAGACACAGATCACCTCAATTCCCAAATGTTTTTTAGAAATTTGTGACCCCCAAAATACTTGCTGGCAGTGACAAGACACAGATCACCTCAATTCCCAAATTTTTTGTAGAAATTTGTGACCCCCAAAATACTTGCTGGCAGTGACAAGACACAGATCACCTCAATTCACAAATGTTTTAAAGAAATTAGTGAGCCCCAGAAAGATTTGCTGGCACAGTGACAAGACCCAGAAGATCACCTCAATTCACAAATGTTTTAAAGAAAGTTGTAAACCCCAAAAAAAACTTGCTGGCACAGTGACAAGACACACATCACATAAATTCCCTGATATTTGGTAGAAATGAGACCCAAAAAGTCTTGCTGGCACAGTGACAAGACCCAGAAGATCACCTCAATTCACAAATGTTTTAAAGAAATTAGTGAGCCCAAAAAGATTTGCTGGCACAGTGACAAGACCCAGAAGATCACCTCAATTCACAAATGTTTTAAAGAAAGTTGTAAACCCCAAAAAAACTTGCTGGCACAGTGACAAGACACACATCACCTAAATTCCCTGATATTTGGTAGAAATGAGACCCCCCAGACCCCCCCAGTAGCGTGGCAGACCGGCAGTAACAAGACACAACTATCTCCTTTGAAATCTCCTCTGAAATGCGTGCAGAATCGGCGCGTGGAAACGTTATATAGTGTGCTGCGGGACTTAGCTCTGTGAGCACATGATTGGCCAAAATTTTCCCAATCAGGACTCTGAGTGGTGATTGGCGTAGTGTTGAACCAGTCTTGCACCAGACCTGTGGTCAGGTTCAAGGCTGTAGCCAATTACGAGCTTCAGGCCAGTGGGAAATTGTGGTCCATTGTGGTCGAACATGCGGCGAACACCCGGAAATGTTCAGTGTTCGCGATCTACTCGAACAGGCTAAGTTCGGGTCGAACCCCGAACCGTCCGAACCTGAACCGCTCATCCCTAGTTAACACATCCAAAAAAAATAAAATATAACTGAAATAATAACTGAAAAGTTAACCACAGCTAAGAGCTGGTGCTAACTGGTACCGCTTCTGCAGAATCAGTCAACACCAGCTGAAAAGCCCCCCCAAAATCACATACTCACCTCTCATCCCGTAGACCAAATGGTGGTCCAATCCACCACTTCTGCAGAGTGAGACTGAGGACAAATAGTTCCCAGTCTCTTTCCACGAATCACTCCGTGGCCCTGCACGATCACGCAACCCTCCAGGGCACGAGGCCCGGCAGCACAACTCTCCATGGAGTATCCAGGGGGTTAACGAGTGTTGCATTACGGGGCAGGCTGCTAAATCAGCGCCTGCCCTGTAATAGGTGCTAAAACGGAGACACTAAGGGGAAACATGCAGGCACAGGTTAACCTATTCACAGAACACCGAACAGCAGTGAAATGTCAGAGAATTGCCCTGATGTTCGGTGGTTTCATTTGGCAGGTTTATTCAGGCGAATCCCGTAGGTTTCAATGATAAAAATATTCCTGCTTTTATCCAATATATATTAAACCATTTAGTCTTTTAACTTGCAGCAAAAAGTCTCTTTATTTATTTTTATTAGGAATTTTTAGCAATTTTTCAGAATTTTTTCGGCAAACTTTTTTTTCTGATTTTTATTTAAATAGCATTTTCTTTTTTTACGTAACAGACCATTTCATTATTATTCATAGGACCATATATATAATTCCAGACATTTTAACCCAGTAGTTTTTTTGCGAACAGCGTTTGAAATTCTTTGAGCTTCAATCGTTTTTTTTTTTTACCCTGTTCGTTTGCTTGTCAGCTTTTTCCGACGGCTGGTCGGCGCTGTGTTCGGCGGATCGTCGGCTTTTTCTGGAAGTTAGTGTGGTTTGCGGGAGATTGTCGGGAACGCTCTGCAGGTTTTCTGTAGCGGTTCGACCCGATTCGATATTTTCGGATCATATCGGCGGATGTTCGATGATTTTTCGGATGAATTTGAACGAGAGAGCACCGAAATGTCGGTGACATTTCTGTGCTTGCTGAATGACCCCATAGACCAAGCCGTCAGTTTCGTACTGCTGCTTATCTATCAAGTGCTCATAGATTGAGAATTTACAGCTCCGATCCAGGTCTAGTGGTGATCTTTAGGGATCCCAGTCCTGTGTCTAGCTTTTTATGAAAATTTCACCAAGAAAGATTGTTATCCTGGTTAAAAAAATAACTGTGTCATGAATTTGCAAGACTAACCATTATTAAAAATCATCAGTTAATCCAATAATTTCTATTCTAGCAAATTAAACTGAAGCACGTGTATCCTTAATGGATTCTTCCGCATGACTGACAAACACTCTGCTTTGTAGCTTTTATTAATTAAAGTTAACATGCTCATGAAAACATACTTTTAATAAAATCAATGTGTTATTAACTCTAATTTATGTAGCATGTTGTAAATAATGAAACACTAGGGGTCCTATTCCAGCTGTGCCGGTAACAGAAGCTGCTAATGTAAAATGCAATGCCGTTATCCTTTAGCAGCTTCCGTTTACCGGCTCTATTACAAGTGAGCCGCTATGGTAGTGGCTTGGCCCTTATTCATTGACACCTACTGCCATTGGTAGCATCTGGAGTCTATAGAGGTTATTCAGAAAATACCGAAATTTCTGTGAAATCTCATTGCTTTATCGTTCGGTGCGCTTCGGCGCTTCCTGTTGGCTGACCATGCGGTGAATTCACTTTTTACCGCAGGGTCCCCATAGTGTGCCAAACGTGGAACTGCCGCAAACTGCCGGAGACCGTCACAGACCGCTGAATGCCACCTAAGACCACTGATCAGAAAGCCGAACGTTGCCAAAGAGCGCTGAATGATCACTAGAAGTGCAGAATAAATCCCCGGAACTCTGCTATTCTTTTAAAAGTTTTTTAATAAAAATTGGGAATCACAAATTTCGCCCAAAAAATACATAAAAATTATCCAAAAAATACATAAATAAAAGAGGTTTTCCTGAAAAAGAATAAAATAAACAATTGAACAGAAAAAAATAAGAATGATAATATTGGTTTACATTGCATCCTATGGGATTAGCCTGTTTAGCACCTAAGTGACCAGGCGATTTTACAATTGTCCGTCCGAAAGTACCCACTGCTGTTTTTAAATTTCTGTGCTGTTTAGGTCTAATTTTCCTCTTACTTGTTTATGGAACCCACACATATTATATTCAGTTTTTCTCAACATTAATTGGACCCTCTATAGACACCATTATTTTCATCAAATCGTATAATTTACTGTAAAATAATTTATGAAATATGATGAGAAAATGGAAAACACAGAGTTTTTCAAACATTAATCCCCAAAATCTACATCCTCCAAAAAAACCTTACTAAATAGTTTAAAAAATTTGTCCTTAAATAAGAAATACCCAATTTTTACATTTTTGCTTTTTAACCCCTTCACTGCTGAAACATTTCACCTGTCTGCTGAGCTCATTTTGACCGTTTTATACTCATCATGTTTACACGTGATTTTGAAGTCTTATTTTATTATACCCCCCAGAATTTTTTTTAAAAAAACCCACTTTTTTGTTACTTTACTTTATTTTATTTTTATTTCTTTTTTACACGAAACCTGGTCATGTTGATCAGCCTTTCCAATCATACCAAATATGATCCTCTAGCTGCCACGAATCGGGAGATACAGGGGTCCAAAGGACCCCCCTTGCTCCACTTGGCAGCTAGGGGGTTAACTGACCAACTGACATCATTGCACATATGGTGACGATGTCAGTGGGTGGGGGGTAACCCCTGAGGCTTGGCTGACATCCAAGATATCAGTATCCTCCGGGACCGGATCGGGATCCGAATCGCAATCCGACACCTAAGGGGTTAAAGAAAGGCAATGCTGGAAAGGTAAGACTCATAGCCCGTCCTTGTTTCTTAAGGGGAATTTTCCCCAGGACATACTATATACGTCAGTGGTCCTTATAGGGTTAAACCTGACGAATGGAATCACCAAAAATCAGGGCATCTCCCTGACACATCGATGCAGTTCAGCATTCTCTGAATAGATTAACCATTACTTATCTATGGGGCAATTTTGCTGCCGTCGAAGATCGTTAACTACAACGCATTTCGCTGGCAATTCGCCCGTATTTGGCAAACTGCCACGAAATCGCACCGTATGGTGAAATTCACTGTTTGGTGCAATTCGGTGGCAAGTTTGTCGCTTATGGAATAACCATTCAAAAGATGAAGACCAGCGCGAGTCCATGGCCAGGTCATACGTACACAATCTCGCTGGGTTGGCGACAGGACACTGGGAACTCTTTGTTTTTGCTTATGTCAAAAGAAGATGGTAGATCTTGTTGTCCTCTGCACTGTTGGACTAGAGGTAAGGAAATCATTTTTTTAACCTTCTTATTACTAGTATTAAGTGATTTTACAAGTGCAAAATCACTTAACAAGTTTTTTTTATTCTTAAATACCAGCTCGAAAAAGAGAAAACCGACTTTGTAATCCTAACGCTAATTACTCTTTTGCGTTTCCCATGTTAAGCATTGGGAGAGCAAAGTACAGTAAGCTCGCGCTGAAAAGCGCAATCTCCGAATCGCTAAAGGATTTTTTAGCCCGTTAGCGTTTGGAATGTAATATGGCCGGTCTGCGCTAGGGCCACTTAACCTAACGTTAACGCTCACACAGTTGAGTGCTAACGTTAGCATTGACAATGTAATATGGCCCCTACTGTTTAGTCTGTGTATAAATAAAATTGCATAGATGTCATGGTTTCAAGACCTCTCAAATCATGTCTGCACATGTATTGTACATATAGATAAGAAAGCAGATGTGAAATAGGCTAATATTTGAAATACTGAATCAGCATCAAACTCGCCAAGGCACAATCCTTCAAACAGCTTTATTGAAAAATACTTATCTCACATTGGTGCATAAGTGTCGTAGTTGTTGACGATATCTGTGGACATGCATGTGCTGTATGGTGGTGATCTGTTTCACCCTTACAGGATCTGAAACGGAATAACAGGCCACCAAGTCAGACATTTTGAATTTAAATTAAGACACAGGTCGGTCATTTTGAACTCAAAATAAGATATAGGTCGGACATTTTGAGCTCAAATTAAAACATTCAACAGCAAACAATTTAAAGCTTCACTTAATGTGATATGAAAAGAGAAAAAAAGGAAAGACTCATTCTATATCTAATGTTGCTTGAAGAGCAGTTGGGTATCGTAGGTTACCACCAGTGAGGACCTAAAACTACAGCATTAATTGGGCAGACCCACATTTAGCAGTTGAGAAAATTAAGGAGGTAAAGTTAATGAGCCAGTTTAATGCTTTAATTAGTTGCCCTAACGATGACCGATATTTTTATTACACAGCCATATTGCGGAATTATCTATTAAACCAAATGCCAAATTGTGTCAGGAATAATTCAGTTCGGGGAGATAAAGTAATGTGTTCATTCAATACCCTGTATATAATACATTGAGAGATCAATGGTTTTCCGTCCATGCTAAGCTTGTTTATCCCGGTAGCCATCTAATGGTTTTCACCTCGAGGCACACTGATAAGGAGAAAAAAATTGTGAAGGCTCACTAGCAGTTTTTTTTATTAATATATTCTGTATTTAATAAAAATAAATATTTATAAGACCTTAAGGTTTCTTTCAAAATTCTGTTCCTGAGGAAAATTTTCCATGGCATAGGTAACTAGTCCATTGTGTAAATAAATAAATGTATTGGGCATCTGACTGTAAGCCTTGTCAAAAGAGACTTTGGGCATTATTACACTCTTCGCGCACAATTTTGTGCGTGCGCAAAAACACATTAACGCGAGGGGAAAAACCCTTTGCGCTCAACGTTGTATTACGACGTTCGTGCACAAGATACTCATTATCGTCTAACGCGAGTGACCCTGCGCGGACCCTGCGCGAACACAAGTTTGTGCGTGCATCCCATACTTAACATTGTGAGCGCAAATGCGTTCGTGCGCTGGTACGCGGATGGTATTACAATCGATGCGCAAGTTTTAACGGACAACGTTTGCGTGCATAATTTTAACGTCTTTGAAAAGCTGGTGATAACTGTAAATCTGAACGTCCTGGCCGAAACCAAATACACCAGCACGAAAAAAAAATACAGCACAGTATAGTTACACATTCTACACATACCCAAACAATAAAATGGAGAAGTTGTGCGTGTTTTTATTATTCAAGTCGCTACCAGAATGGTAGAGCGTAACAAATTTGACAAATACCAGAAAAGGATCAAAAATTGAAAAGGGGAAGGAGAAACGAAAGGGTCTACCCCCAATGTGATTGAAATGAACTACAATTACTCTGATGAGGAGTATCAGAGTACTAGTGTCTCTCTGAGACCCAATTAATAATTAACTTTTATTGAACTCAATTTAAAATAAAACCAACAGATAAACATAAATGGACAGTGCTCACAAAAACAAGATATCATAAAAACAAATTCTGCAAAAAGGTAACATGTGACAGCAGATAATGGTCAATAATCAATACAATAAGTAACCTTCGAGGGTCACTTCAAGGTATTGGTAGAGGGTGAAAAAACAATTGAAAAAGTAGGACCATAAGGTACTGCAAATATTGAGGCAGAGCAGACAGAAGCAAGATTCTTATATTGGGGGAATAGGCTCAAATAGCCCAACATAAACGTACTGCGATTGTTGCACAGGTTTCCATAGTGGAAGGAACACAAACGTGAAAATGAACATATATATTCAATTTGCAAAAATGCGAATTCCCCAGGTACAGATAGAGAATTCTTGCCTGCCAAGTGCACCCGACGCGCGTTTCGCCGGAATGGCTCGTCAGGAGTGCTTACGGACTGAGATAGAGGCATGGCTATTAACAGATGTATGGATTCCGCCCACAACGCTAAATTAACCAATGGGACTGGAATAAGACGAACAGCCAAATTATTCGTCCGCCATGAAGGTTGACGCATAAAGCGTCCAATGGTGATCCATGTTTGAAGTAGTTACCAGGGTAACTGGTGAAGCGAGAAGATCTCATAGTTCGTTTAAATGTAAAACCAGAAACAAAAAAGTGAAAGAGTAGTTAAATTAATGACAGTGTAATTAGAATTGCCTTAATCCTGGATAATAGATATGACTGAGACAAACTATTCGCTCAACCAGATAAATGAAAAATTATTTTACCGTCATGATGGAAAAATGAAAAAAGAGGGGAGGGAGGATAAAAATGGAAGGCGTTGAAACATAGAAAAAAATGCGATGGTAATAGTGGACGATAAATGCTAGATTAAAAATTGGGGTCAGCAACCTCATTGTTTGGAGTTGCTATTTAGAGCAGTGGCAGCGTGTATAACGCTAAATTAACAAAAGGCATAATAACTTCGATGAATCAATTTAGATCATTGACCTTTCAATTATTCCTTTATTTATTTATTTGACTTGATCTGTTACCATATCCACCACTCCAGTCTATCATTAACCATTCATCGAAGTTATATAGATATCTTGTTTTTGTGAGCACTGTCCATTTATGTTTATCTGTTGGTTTTATTTTAAATTGAGTTCAATAAAAGTTAATTATTAATTGGGTCTCAGAGAGACACTAGTACTCTGATACTCCTCATCAGAGTAATTGTAGTTGTTTTTATTATTGCTGCAGCATATATACTCAGATTGATTTTGACAGAAACTGATTTTGCAAAAACTGAACGGGAGACAATTGCGGTTCGTAATTCAGATTGGCTGAATCGCGTGAAAAAACAGTCCGCCCACTGATTTCTGCGCAGCGTTAATGTGCGCGTGTTTTTGCGCGTCTTTTTTACGCGCAATATTTTTTGACGGATGAAAAAATGAGCTCGGATCGTAATACCAGCGTTAATTTAATCGCGTTAACGTTTAACGCTGCGCGAAAAAAAATGCATTGCACGTGCGCTTTTGTGTTGAGAATGTAATAGAACCCTTTGTATGTGATTTAGAAAATTTTCCTCGTGTTAAACAATTACTAGACATGCGATACGGTTTGGACCTATTCGGAAATAGTTTGAAATCAGAAATTCAGCATTTCCTGATCGATCCAATTTCTGAATTTTCGATGTTTGAAACGAATTGTTTTCCAAATAAAAAACTGCGAATCAATCCATATTTTTCCAATAATCGGCCACGCCCAAATATAATCTGAACACTTCTAATTAAATCGGAATAGTAAAAAAAGACGAAAAAAAAAAACAAAGCCAATAACCCTAGCTCTAACCCTACACCTAACTCTAGTGCTAATCAGATGACACCCAGAAACTGTAAACCTAACCCTAGCCCTAAGCCTAGCAGTATACCTAGCCCTAATGCTAGCCTAACCTTAGCCCTAACCTAACCCTAGCCTTGAATCTAAACATATGACACACATAAACTGTCCCTCTAAGCCTAGCCCTAATCTAACTCTAAACCTAACCCTAGCCCTAACCCTAAACTAACCCTAGCCCTAACCCTCGTCCTAGCCCTGAGCCTAGCCTACCAATTTTTTACGTATTATACAAAAAGGTTCTGAATATGGGTAACAGACGAATATAGTGGACTTCCCGATATTCCGAATTGGTCTGATACCAAAATATCGGAAGCTTCCTATATTCCAAATCGGCTTATTCCAATTATTTCCGAATTTGATATTTTTGGATTCCGAAACAATCCAAACCAAACCGAGCCGAATTTTTCATTGCTGACCATGTCTAACAATTACGTCTTCTCTTTTCTTAACCACTCATGGAGAATACAACTTTTTTGAGAATATTTGTTGAAGGCAAACTGTTAGATTAACTTACTCACCCTTTGTTTACTGACCATCATGACAATTCTCTGGTAATATATATAAATTATATAAATACATATTTAAATACATATATAACATTTTCGCTCTTCCTCTACATTTTTGATAATTTGAGTCAACCTTCAAAATCCCAGATTTTATGTATCTACCATCGAACTGACAATCAGGGGTGATTAACAGGGCCTTCCAAAATGTCAGCAAAGTCCCTCATCGCACATCATCTTCTAAATTACTTTTTACACTAATTATGTAGCAGTTAATTTTTTTTAGAGCAACAGAGAGCTTTGGAATCTGCTTGTTTGGTTTCTAAAATAGAACAGAGTAACGCACTAAATAATTGCAACAATGTGCTATTAGACCATAAGATTAAAATCACTCTAAATCAGCCTATTAATTAAAATCCTATCAGAGAGGGTTCACAATATCTGAATCACCAGTAAAGAGGAAATGGCACGTTTCTGTTTATGGTACATTTATAAGGGGATATGTGCAGTGTAAAATGTTTTGTATACACTTAGGACCCTATTCCAAGGTTGGTGATAATGTAACCAGAGTTCTTGTAAACTTACCAGAGCCATTATAGGGCCCTATCACCTCCTAAACGCTAGCACTAGCGCTCAGAAATGTGTGCGTTAGAGCTAGTTTAATTGTGGTGATAGTGATCAGGATCCGGTCTGGGCATAACGCTAACGGTTTAAAAAATCCATTAGTGCATCGGTAATAGTGCTTTCTAGCAGAGCTTACTCTACTTTATGCTCCCTATACTTAACATGTGGAGCGCAAAGAGGAAACAAGGAGTAATTAGCGTTAGGATTACAAAGTCCAAACGCTAATTACTCACCGCTGCGGCTAACTGAAAAGTTAGCCACAGCTCTAAGCTGGTGCTAACTGATTCCACTTCTGTGGAATAAGTTAGCTGCAGCTGAAAAGCCCCCCAAAATTCAGATGCTCACCTCTCATCGTGAGAACGACGGCCCAATCCGCCACTTCTGGCCGCCGGGAGCAGAGTGAGACTGAGGACAAATAGTAAATAAATAATCCTGGGCTATATTCCATAGTTGTCGATAAGTTAACTACAGGAAACATTACACATAACGTTTCTAGCGATTATTTTATCGACATGAAATGCCATTCTAATCACGCTGCAAGCTCATCCAAAAAAGTGTTGCTTGGGCACCATCAGGTCATGAATAGGAAGAGGGTCCTTGCTTGCTCAGCTTGCGGCTTGAATGTAGCGTTTCCTTCCACAAGGTTACTGTACATTATCGTCTCCTGTATTTATTATGGGAGGCATTACTTTACACCTCCACATGGAAGCGCAGTATATTCCAAAGTAGTCTGTACTTCCATCCAGGAGACAGACAGGGTTATTCAGAGAGCGGTGAAAAGCAGGAGAATGACTGGAGAATGAAAAATTCTAGGTCAAAATAGCCAATTTGGAAAGTGAGACAAAAGGGAGAATTTTTCTGGTTTGGCTATTTTGACCTAGAATTTTTCATTCTCCAGTCATTCTCCTACTTTTCACTCTCTCTGAATAACCCTGATTATTTCACGTCTCCTCAAAGCTGGTGTTAAGTGATTTTGCATTTGCAAAATCACTTAATACACTCTCCTAACCTCCAATTAAATCCCATACTCAATCTCATCCCACGGTGGAGAGGGCGGCGCGACCCACTGTTTCTTCTCACCAGGAGCAGAGTGAGACTGGGAACAAGTAGTTTCTAGTCTCCCTTAGCGATTCATCCGTGGTGCTGTGCAATCTCGTGCGAGAGAGCTCATGCAGAGCAGGCTGCTGGGAGTCAGAAGGCTCCATGGTGTCCCATAGGCTCCACGAGACGATACTCGTAGTGGCATGCCGTGCCGGTGCTGGTATGGGACAGTTTTGTGCTTCGTTCTGGGGCCAGATGCTAATAAAGCGCAAACACTGGAATAAGTGAGTATAATGTAGAGGTAAGGAAATCTGCAGCCCAGATTATCCTGTTTATCGTCTCCATTTTGCTGCCAACTATGGAATAGGACCCAACGTTTTTGTTCGAATACCATAATATAGTGAGAGTGGACATGAAGAGAAAGTGACACCGCTGTCTCCTTTTTGTGTCTTCAGATACTGTAACTCTATACGGTCGTGTCAAAGCATAACTCAGGAAAATTAGCATTCTATATAAATTCATTTGTTCAATCCCCACCCTACCCCTGCGTAATGTTAGTTTGATGAATATACCAATATTAACTGCTTAGTTAAGTAAGCAAACGAGAACTAAAACACATTCAAGACAGCTATTAATTCATACCATGTTCTATTACGGTTATTAAAATACCCAAAAGATGTGCCTTTGTGGTTCACTCTTTTTAATTAAAATCCTGATAATAATTATGCTTCAAGGTGAAATTAAACATCGGAGAGCCCCTTAAGAATTTTTGCCAAATTTTCTTAGAATTTATTTTATTGGGTCCTCCTGAACTGTAGTTAGTCCTGTAATTGCTTTGGTACCTCAGACGATAGGAAAAGAAATATTGCAATTTTTCTTGTGTCATGATGTAAGGGGGGGAGGGAAATATTTAGATTTTAGAGAACACAATTAAGCAGAATTAAAAATTACAGGATGTTAATAAACCTATCGTTCTCAGGGGACGGGTACATTGTATCCTTTTGAAGGAATGCAATGTTTTAATAAATGCAATGACCTTTTTACATAATGTACATATTGACTTGTAATCTACAGTAGCCTTCCTTGAGTAAGAAGTAAACGTCTCAGCGTGAAAGCCAGAATTAAAATTCTCCTCTGGTAAAACCAGGCTGAGAATGTGGAAACCTTCAGGATCGATGCCCCAGCCTTAATACCGCTTTCAACATGATTTCCTTTTCCTAACCCTATGTTACCCTCTATCCCCATGGATCTGTTTTAGTTCACGTTTTTCCATTTGTGAAAAAAATTCACATTTATTTTTTCAAGATTTTTTCATAAATATCACGCTAGCCGGAGTGGACTAATTATCCCATACAATATTTTGAGATGTTGCTCCAAAACAATTACAGATAGTCCATTGAGTGCCACTACTGATGATAACACTAACAAAACAGCCGTTGCGTGAAATATGGATTCAAAGTTGGGTCTTTAACAACCAAGCTCTCCCACTCCTCACACACATCTACTGGCCCGAACGAGTCACTGCAGTTCTGGGCTCCACACATGAGCAGCTGGGAAAATGTCCGATAGAGACATTTCCCAGCTGTTTTTTAAAAGTACTTTGGGCATCATGTCAACATTGCTGAAACTTTAGGGGCATGTTCTGGAGCCCAAATGCAAAGGAAATTTGCTTTCAACAAATTAATTTAATTTGCAATGTTACAGCACAGCTTCAGATCGTGTTAACACAATCTCTGGTGGCTGTGTCTGCTGCTGTGGATCGTGTAAACACGATCATGGTAGTGTAGGGGTTAATTGACTTCCGCGAGTAAACGGGTTTTCAGGGAGCTTTTAAAGTAACCTTTAGCATCAGTCAGATGGAATGATAGAGGGGCGTCCACACAACGGGGATTATTTAAAATATCTCTAATTTTTTATACAAAATCTAATATTTTCATATATATATATGATATAAAGAAAATCAATATAACAAAATATTGGAATAAGCAGAAAAAACCCCTCAAGGGCTATTTTGTTACTTTTAGAAACATTAGAATTAGAAAAAAAGTTTTTAATTATGAAAGTAGCAAATTAGAACAATTTATTTTTAAAATGTGAATACAGGTGTTAAATTAAACCACAGGCACAATTTATCTTTGTGCAAAAATGGACTATAAAACCCAGAATAAAGTAAGAAAAAGACTTTAAATCAAGAAAAATAATATTAAATGCTGCAGTAGTCATGGTCAATATGTAAGCTCTTTTTTAATCCTAGAAGGTCATATTCTTTGCTTTTTTGATTCTGTCCGTTTGAGGATAATGTGCTTTAAATTCTATATTTTTTTAAATAAAATACCTTTTGTTAAAGAAACGAGCCATACACTTACAGATATTTATACATATCTGCTCATATTTAACTTTCTAGTGCTATCTCAAAAATGTTCAAAATTGGGTAAAAAGGGAAGATAGGCGAGTAAATTATGTCAAACTTATAATTAAGTTACAGGAGTGAAATGGTAACATTTATTTAATGATCTAATGTCATGCCATATGTCAGTACAAGGCAATCAAAGAGATAAAATAATTTAAAGAACCCTAATGACATTAGTATATTAGGATGTCATTGAGATGGATATCAGGAAAATGATCATTAAATTGTTCATTTTTTTATGTAAAAGGCAACTTTAACTTATAAAAAAATGTAATTTAGTGGAAAATATTTCATTTCCTTGAAACTTAGACATGGCATTGACTTATTTTATGTAATTTACACTTTTCTATTTTTAAATACTGTAAACATTTGGGGCCATATTACATACTTGGTGCTAAACTTAACCAGAGCTGTTGTAAACTTCCCAGAGCCATTATAGCCTATGGAGGTTTTGGCCCCTATTACACGCTTCGCGCAGCGCATTTGCGTGCGCGCAAATGCACTTTTGCGCGAGGACAAAACCATTTGAGCGGAACATCGTAGTACGATGTTCGCTCAAACGATGCGCGTTATCGTCTACCGCGATTGACCCTGCGCGAACCCAGCGCGAGCACAAGTTCGTGCGTGCATCCTATACTTAACATTGTGAGCGCAAATGCGTTAGTGCAGATGGTATTACAATCTTTGCGCAAAGTCGTACGAGCGACGTTTGCGCGAATTTTCGTAATGTCTTTGAAAACTTGGTGTTAACTGCAAATATGATAGTTTTGGCCGAAACGAAATAACTCAGCAATAAAAAAAATACAGCACAGTACAGTTACTACAGTTACACATTCTACACATACCCAGACATAAAAAATTAATAATTTGTCAAAAAATTATTTTGCTGCAGCACATATACGCAGATTGACTTTGACAGGCGCAACAACCTAACTTTAGAAAATGGTGGTTCTTAATTCTGATTGGCTGAATCCTGTGAAGAAAACAGTCTGCCCACCGATTCCTGCACACAACGTTCATTTGCGCACAAATTTGCGCGTCGGATTTGCGCACGAAAAAACATGAAGGCTGAAAAAATGCGCTGGGATCGGAATGCCGCGTAAATTTTCACGCGATAACGTTTTTTTTTCCGTGCGCAAAAAAAATGTGCTGCGCGAGCGCATTTGCGCGAAGCGTATAATAGGGGCCTTTCAGTTTACAACAGCTCTGGTTAAGTTAGCACCAAGTATGTAATATGGCCCTTGGTATGTAAGTATATTGCAAAGTACAAATAAAATTTAGCATTTTTTTATTGCTATGGTGGAAGTCTTCTCCTTTCGGCAGAAACATTTAGAAGGATTTTTGCTTTTTGGTCACCATCGCTTCTAGATATGTGTGAGAGTTCGATCCAGGAATTGGTGGTTTCCATTATCTATGTAAGCAAGAAAAGTATTAGGAACTTCCTGTTGGAGGGACACTTAAATATCAAGATCTGTTGGACGTTCATTTAGACAATGAAGTAGAGGATGAGTTCGGACCAGAATATTCAGCTTGGACAGCATGTATGGATTCTCTTCTACGAGCTGGAGAAATAAGGATCATGTAGATTTTGTTTTTGTGATAACAGGGTCTGTGTGTACACAGGAAAACATGATGCAGATTACTCTATATTAGTCACATGGAATTCAATCGTTCCACTCACAAACGCTGCAGGTAGATGTTTTAGGATTTTCTCTAGGGCACCACCAAATGTTTCATGTGCCATCTATCTATGTGAGATTCCCGAGAAAGTCTAACAAATCGGGATGAAACAGGTGAAACCTGTGTTACGATTTATCTGTTTCTTGATCTTTTTTCCATTTCTGATGAAGTGTGCTTTTGGATTATTCTCAAAGTTTTGGACAAAGCACATTTTGCGCCATATTACATACTTGGTGCTAACTTAACCAGAGCAGTTGTAAACTTTACAGATCCATTATAGCCTTATGGAGGTTTAAAGTTTACAACAGCTCTGGTTAAGTTAGCACCAACTATGTAATATGGTTTTAAGTTTACAACAGCTCTGGTTAAGTTAGCACCAAGTATGTAATATGGCCCTAAATCTTGCTATAATCTGGTTCATCCATAAAATTTAGTACTGAGAAACCGAATCATGCAATCACCTAATCGCTAACCCCCAGTGGACACGTTAGCACCAAGTCCAGGCTCAGGGCTAACGTTAATGCTCACTCAGGTGAGCCCTAACTTTAGCACCAACAATGTAATGTAGCCCATAGTCTATGGAGTTGTTAAACTTACAACAGCTCTGGTTAAGTTTGCACCAACTTTGTAATATTGCCTTAAGAGTTGTATATGCTCATAGCACTCTTTGGACTACTTTGCCCCCTATTTTTATGACACCAGAGAGAAACCCTATTAGGACAGAGCAAAGTTCAAAAATGCGCTCACTGCCCTTGTCAGTTGGAAGGTTAGTAGAACCATTATTAAAAAAGTAGAGTCTATTGTACTTTATGGTTAAAATAAAAAAAATTATCAGGGTTATTCAAAGAGATCCGAACTGCTTGAGAAAGATAACCGAACGCTGAAAATCAGCGTTCGGTTACCTTTCTTGGCCATTCGGCTATCCAGAGAGCAGGCAATTCGCCAAATCCTGGCGAATTGCCTGAACATACGGTGTCTGTTCGGTGCCTGTTCGAGGGCTGTGAAATCCCCATAAAAAAGCACTGCTTCGTCTATTCCGAGAACACAAACCAGCAGTGAAAGGTTCCCGAAATGTCCTGTCATTCGGTGGTTTAATTCGGCAAGTTTATTCAGGAGAATCCCATAGGCTTCAATGTTAAAAATATTCCCGTTTTAATTCAATATCTAATAAACCGTTCATTATAAAATTCTGCAGTAAAAAGTCTCTTTATTCATAGATTTTTTAAGATATTTTTTTTCTGTAAAAGTCCGATTTTTTTTTTTTATAGGTTTACTTATTTTTTCTGTAACAGCCCTCTTTATTATCATTCCCTGGACCTCATATGTAAATTTCAGACATTTTAGCTCAGTAGTTTCTTTGCAAACATCGTTTCACTTTCACACATTCATACAAACTGTTTTCCTAATTTATTCGCTGCCTCTTCTGCTGTGTCGAAGGCTGCGATCGGCTCCTGTTCGGGTTTTTCTGTGGGTTTTGGCAGGTTAATCCAGATGTTTTTGCGGGTTTTCGGCGTGCATTCGCTGGGTTTTGCAGTTAGTTTTCGTTGGGTTTGCGGCAGCTTTTCCCTGCAATTCTGGGACCCTGTGGTGCTTGCTGAACACACCGCAGGGTCACCGAAATGGGATCGGCAAAAGGAACCGAATTGAAGAGAACGAAAAGTCACCGAACGTGCGGTGACTTTTCGAATCTCTTTGAATAACCCTGTATGTATACACAGTTTTCTTAGTAACAGAAACATTATCAGCAATGGAAAGTACTTCAAATGAAACAAAAACAGGAAACATAGAAATAGTATATTGGACATAAACAGACATACCCATTATTTTTTTCGTAAAGTTTCATATGGTTATTGTATAGGCTTAAACTAAAAACATTCAGAATGACTGGTATATATTTTGTTGCCATCTATATTTACTACCTGCAAAGAATACAAATGTTATTTATTGACAATGATATTCGGTCATTTCAGATAATTTCGATTATTGCCCAATTGCACTTCAATATGGTCCATTAAATCCTAACATTGGTTATTCACAGATCAGCATGTCTCTTGCCCAAATAGGCTGGTAAACTGTCAGCCAGGGCTGGTCAGCGGGAGATAATCCTAAAAAAGCATTAATATATCAAATCCTGCTGAGTAATATAGCAGTAAGATTTTCAGTTTAAGAATCACGACTGTCAATCAAGTTTCTCAAAAAGTTCATTTCGCAGAAGAGATGCAGTTGGAGAAAGATATAACTCTGCAGTGGTTCAAGATTAAATTAGCCATATCATTCTATTTTTCAGTAGCTTTATTTCGCTATATAGTGAAGGATAATTTTAAACATTTCAATACCCAGTGATTTCCAAAATATCCACTGCCAGAAACCTTTTTTTGGAAAATAATTTTAAATTAATTATACAGGTAGACATATTTGGAAATAATTCCAATGTATTTCGTAGTGTAATAACCTATTTAGCAGGCAAATGTCGCCATCTACTGGCCAAACAGAGCTGCTGCAGATGGAACTGCATTTCGTGGATCCGTGCATCGGCTGGAGAAAGCCCGATATGTCAGGGCATTCCATAGCAGCTTTTAACCAGTTTTAGCTCCTCAGGTGTTATGCCCACAGGGCTAAAATGTTGGGGGCATCTTCTAGAGCCCAAAAGCAAATGAAATTTGTTTGCAACAAACAAATCTCATACGCAATCATACAGCATAGCCCAGATCGTGTTAACACGATCTCGGGCTGTTGTGTCTCCTACTGCTGATTTTGCATACACGATCACAGCTGTGAAGGGGTAAAATATTGGTTCTCCTTACGAGAGGTTCCGATACTAGAATGTATGATATATACTCTTTTTGGTTCTCTTGACTAAAGGAAAGTTTTTATCAGTTTTGACAGCATTATTAGATAAACTTGGATAGTCTGCCGTGCGGGTCACAAGTTCAGGAAATAGTACTTCTGCTCATTAAATCTAATCATAATTTAGTGTTAGAGAACAGAAATAATATTCCTTAAACATTAATGACATGAATTTGTTCAATATGGTGTTTGAATTAACTGCCCGCTGTCAGAAATGAGTTTTAAAAATATGTCTGTGAAATATTGAGAAGGGTAATTGTGCTGAAGATAAAATAAAGGGGCTAAAAGTTACATAGCCAAGAGAACTGTCATCTTAAAACTTATATTAAATTGTATTCTCTTGAATCTCGAGAAGAGTTGGACTTCTGAAAAGTGTGACGTACAAATCGCACGTCTTTTCCAATAGAGTTTCATTTTTCAAGAAGCTTCATCATGATTACAATGTCTACGGGGCATTTTTGTCGATGCTTCAGAGTGTAATTCAGTTGACAATGCTGTTTGATACCCCTGGGCTGCAGTTCTGATCATCAGCAATGTGATGTACGCTATTTAGCATAATGAATGCCTCTC
Source organism: Leptobrachium leishanense (assembly GCA_009667805.1). NCBI lineage: Eukaryota > Metazoa > Chordata > Amphibia > Anura > Megophryidae > Leptobrachium > Leptobrachium leishanense. The sequence continues at coordinate 35,299,709 of CM019069.1, read as the reverse complement.
TCATGTGTCAGATATGAAGTTTACCCAACCATGTTGTTATTAAAACATAAAATAACTGGCATAAAAAATTGTATTTATTATACAGAGACAGACATAGATAGACTAATAGATAGATAGATTAGAAAGACATATGTATAGGATAGATAGATAGATAGATAGATAGATACGTAGATTAGACAGACATATTATATTCTATACAATTTTACATGACAACTTCTGTACTGCAACTCTCTAAATTGCTGGCACGTCGTAGCCTGCTTCGGAGACTCATGACAATCCCAACTGCATTATTGGGACTTACCTGCAGGAGGTGCTCTCTGCCTGTCAATTAATATATACTGTCGGTAAATACACTGTAATGATATTATTATTATTGTCATAATTTATATAGCGCCAACAGTTTCCGCAGCGCTTTACAATAACCAAAGGGAATGAAATACATATAAATGAACATAGGATGGAAACAAGAGGTGTAGAGGGCCCTGCCCATAGGAGCTTACAGTCTAGAGGGATTGGGGTTGAGGAAGACAAGAGGAATGCACTAGATAGCAGGATCATTAGTGTCAGTGGTTTCGAATGGTGGGGCCATAGAAGTGGCTTCAATCAAGTGTGAGTAGGTGAGCAGAGGGATGAGTTGCATCAGTGCTAATCTGAAGAGATGGGTTTTGAGGGATTTCTTGAAGGCCTGAAGATCAGGGGAGAGTTTGATAGGGCGAGGCAAGTCATTCCACAAGGCTGGTGCTGCCCTTGAGAAGTCTTGGAGGCGAGAGTTGGCTGTGCGTGTGTAGACAGATGACAGGTGGAGATCACCTGCTGAACGGAGTTGTCTGGATGGGACGTGCTTGCGAAGTATAGAAGACATGTAGGGAGGGGTTGAAATATTGAGTGATTTGAACGTGAGCATCAGTATTTTAAACTGTATCCTGAAACATACAGGAAGCCAATGGAGGGACCGGCAGAGGGGGAGGTACGCAAGGTGCGTCCGGGGAGAAAAATAAGCCTGGCCTCCGCATTCATTACAGATTGTAAAGGGGCAATACGGGAGTTGGGGAGGCCAATAAGGAGCGAGTTGCAGCAGTCAAGTCGTGAAATGACAAGAGCATGAACCAGCACTTTTGTGGTATCTTGTGTCAGAAAGGGGCGGACACGGGCAATGTTTTTGAGTTGAAAATAAAAGGATTCGGTCACTGTCTGGATGTGGGAAGAGAATGTTAGGTCAGAGTCAAAAGTGACACCAAGGCAGTGAGCTTGGGGTGTTGGGCGAATGGGTGTTCCATTTACTTGTAGAGAGATAGGTGGTATTACAATTCATTTAGACTATCAGGGTTATTCAAAGAGATTCGAAAAGTCACTGCACGTTCGGTGACTTTTCGTTCTCTTCAATTCGGTTCCTTTTGCCGATCCCATTTCGGTGACCCTGCGGTGTATTCAGCAAGCACCACAGGGCCCCCGAATTGCAGGGAAAGGCTGCCGCAAACCCAACGAAAACTAACCGCAAAACCCACCGAATGCATGCCGAAAACCCCCAAAAACATCTGGATTAACCTGCCGAAAACCACGGAAAAAGCCCTAGCAGGAGCCGATCGCACACAGCCGAAGCAGCCGAAGCAGCTGAGACCTCACACGAGTAAGGTGAATAAATTAGCAAAATAGTTTGTGTGAATCTGTGAAAATGAAATGCTGTTTGCAAAGAAGCTACTGAGCGAAAATGTCTGAAATTTACACAGGAGGTCCAGGGAATGATAATAAAAAGGGCTGTTACAGAAAAAATAAGTAAACTTTAAAAAAAAAAAAAAAAAGAATCGGACTTTTAAAAAAAATCAAAAAAAAATCTGAAAAATGCTTAAAGTATCCTAAAAAATCTATAAATAAAGAGACTCTTTACTGCAGAATTTTATAATGAATGGTTCATTAGATATTGAATTAAAACGGGAATATTTTTAACATTGAAGCCTATGGGATTCTCCTGAATAAACCTGCCGAATTAAACCACCGAATGACAGGGCATTTCGGGAACCTTTCACTGCTGGTTTTCGTTCTCTGATTAGACGAAGCAGTGCTTTTCATGGGGATTTCTCTGCCTTCGAACAGGCACCGAACAGGCACCGTATGTGCAGGCAATTCGCCCGGATTTGGCGAATTGCCTGCTCTCTGGATAGCCGAATGGCCAAGAAAGGTAACCGAATGCTGATTTTCAACGTTCGGTTACCTTTCTCAAGCAAATCGGATCTCTTTGGATAACCCTGTATGAGTGTTTGTGTATACGTGTGTTGGTTTGTGTGGGTGTGTGTTGATTTATATGCTGAAAGCGCTCTCACAGTGTAATCTATGTTATGTTTGTGCACAAGAGTGTAAATAAAGTTGATGTTGTTGCTTCCTCCCCCTTCCACCTCATGGAACAGGAAGCAGTATCATTGTTGTTGTAATAAAGTTACAGAATGGAGAAGTACCTGTATGATTTTTCCTCCAAGTTTATATAAGAGTTATTTTATATACCTGGCTATCCTACCCTTATAATAAGAATGGTAACAATGTGTTTCGATGTGTATGGGGTGTGATAAGGTTATGGGATAATGTAATTTTTTTTCATAAAACCATTGCTGTCAGCTAGTGGTTTTGTGGAAAATCATGTCATAGTGAAGGGGTTAGTGTGAATTATTCCTTTTGCTTTAATATCCTCCTTCCTTTTTTCTTTTCTCTGTCTCTAGCACCATTATTAGATTCTTTATCTCAATCCCTAACTCTTTAGACCAGGAGTAAGGGCCAAGACGCTCTAGATCAGGGATGTCCAAACTCCGGCCCCCCAGAAGTTCCTGGACTACAACTCACAGAAATCTCTGACTGCATTAGATAGATGGAAAAGCATGGGAGTTGTAGTTCATGGACATCTGGGGGGGCCAGAGTTTGGACATCCCTGCTCTAGATGTTCCAGAATTACATTTGCCATGAGAATCAGCCAAGGTAGTGAGTAGCTAAGCATCATGGGAGGTGCAGTTCCAAAACATCTGGAGGACCTAGGTTGCTAACCCCCTGCATTAGACAATACCTTTTTTTTTCCATCTGTCTCTTTTTAGTAAGCTTCCGTCCAATTCTCCTAATTCCATCCTCCTTTGCTGTTTCTGTTATCGTTTATTCCTTTTTTTCTTCGTTTCTCTCTTTGCTCTTCGAACTATGATGAAATTGACATGAATGCTGCAAACGACGTGCCTTATGCGCTATGTACACTGAATAAAACATCAATACAAGTCTTATATAAGTGAAGCTCGAGGACTTTAATGCACTTTCTTTCAATAAAAGCTCTTATCGCTCACTTTCTTACTTTACCGTTGTTAACTTAAAACGTTCTTAAGAAAGTCTTGTATGTCGTTTTGTATTTCAAGGCACTTTTACAGATCTTAAGCTCTCTCGCCCCGGCAGAGGACACACGACGGTTCTTGCATTGGATTTTTCTTGAAAAAAGTGCATTCTGATCATAGATTCTCAAGAAGGTTAAACATAAATTAGTCATAAAGCCAATGAAACAGAGAGGAAACGATTCAGCTCTATGATTAAGTCTAATTTGAAGTGTTTAATCTTACCTGTGTTTAATTAATTAAGATGAGCATCTTTCTTATCGTCTCTTATTTTTTTTAAACACTTTTTGTTACATAAATTTTAAAACATGCATGTGTAATTCACTATGAAATGCTACAGATCTAGCAAACATTTAAGACAACAAAGTACCATTTGATAGTCTAGGCTTTCGAGGGAAACCGCTCTCCTTCCTGTCTTTGAAGTGTGGTTAGTTTGTTTAATCAATTATTTATCAAAGTTAAAGCATTCTTCTTATGCATTTTAATAAAATTTTGCAATGTTTTTCATTTTCTTTATTGTATGAGTAAAACGAAGAAAAAAATGACGGCTTGAGAAATATTATGCATTTTTTACAGTAAAAAGTAGGTTTTAAATACAAAAATGAAACCTTGTAAAGTATAGAATGTCTTCTAAATTTCTTTTTCCATTTCAAAAAGAATCATCTGTGCAGACAGTTGAGTGTTCAAAGGACATATACACTGCATGGTCAAAAAGTCATCACTCGGATTTAACTAAGCCAATAGGTGTGAGCCTTCCATTGGGTAATTACTGCAGTTTCAGCTGCAGTAAATGAGGTTATGTGACTCCCTGAATATACTGAATGAGCAGGTTTTTCCGTCAATGGGTTTTTTCTTCCCTTATGGCGCAGCGGGCATATTCCAAGATGACAATGCCAGGATTCATCGGGCTCAAATTGTGCAAGAGTGGTTCAGGGAGCATGAGACATCATTTTCACACATGGATTGGCCACCGCACAGTCCAGACCTTAACCCCATTAAGAATCTTTGGGATAATGTGCCGGAGAAGACTTTACGCAGCGCCGCAACTCTCCCATCATCAATACAACATAGGGCCCTGTTCAAACCCCTTAGAAGCTTCTCATTAATACCTGCTACATTACAAGTGAGCCTATATAAACAGCCCAACTTGCACGTGCAGGAGCTACTATCCGTTACGAGCTGCGCCATTACTGGTAGAGTGTCAATGAGTACATAGGACGCCATGGAGACTAAAGAGAGCCCTTCACGAGAGTCCTTCATAATACCTGCAGTCAGTGAAAAAGTATACTACGCCTGCTGTTTATATCAGGGATCTCAAGCTCTCCCCCCCCCCTCGATGTTGATGACCTACATTTCTCAGAACTCTTTGAATGCAATAAATGGCCAGAGAATCATGGGAGGTTTAGTTCAGAAATGTTGGGGGGGGGGGCAGAGTTTGAGATCCCTGATTTATATTTCTAGGAATTTTTCAGAAGTTTATGCAGAATCCATGGATTCATTGATTACTATTATTCCAAACGGTATTGGTATCTATCACTAAACAGAGAGGGCACTGCTTAGGGGAAAAATTTGTGCTAGCGAATTTCCCCTTAGCATCCCCGTTTTACAAGTAGATTACGACGCAGCCTATAGGATACTCGCGGCAGTGCTGACGCGCCGCTGCAAGTATCAACTCCTGGAATCTATAGGACTCCATGGAGGCTTCTGCTGCTGGATCACATGACCTGCAGGATCTTGCCTTTCACGATCTGAATGACAGTCAGCACAGCGCCACTGACTATGCAGGGGGCCACCTTGTAGGACAACTCTCTACATGCTTTGCTTATTCCCCCTGCAATGTGGCGCCGGCTCCGGGGAGAGGGGTGAAACCTCAAAACCAAATATCTGTTTTTTTTTACTGTATATAGGTCAGTGAAAAAATGCTGCATTATATAAAGGGAAAGGTGCCCTGGCAAATAGGCAAAAGTAATTTTGCCCGTGACAGGTGCACTTTAAGGACAGATACATATCAATAGATAAAAAAAAGTACATTAAAAGTAAATAAGAGAAAAAAAACAATCAGAGGAAATAAAATAAATTAAATAAAATAAAATAAATTAAAACAAAAACAATATAATATACAGGGTATAACAATAATATACAGGGCTATTCTAAGAGTATTGAAAAGCCACCGCACGTTCGGTGACTTTTCGGTCTCTTCGATTCGGTGCGATTTGGCGATCCCATTTCGGCGACCCTGCGGTGTAGTCCGCAAGCACCACAGGGCTGCCGTAATGCAGGGAAAAGCCACCGCAAACCTGACGAAAACTCACCGCAAAACAAGGGCGAACGTACAACGAAACCCGAAAAAACATCTGGATTAACTCACCGAAGACGCCGGAGAAGCCCGAGTAGGAGCCGATCACAGTGCAGTGCAGCCGCCGGAAAAAGCCGACACCTCAGATGAACGGAGTGAAAAAAAAAAACAGTTTGCCTGAATGTTTGAAAAGTGAAACGCTGTTTGCAAAGAAACTACTGAGCGAAAATGTCTGAAATTTACATATAAAATCCAATGAATGATTATAAAAAGGGCTGTTACAGAAAAAATAAAAAACGATTGAAAAAAAAAAAGGGAAATTAAAATGTCTGCAAAAAAATCCCAAAAAATACCTGAAAGGTCCTAAAAAAATCTAAAAATAAAGAGACTTTTTACTGCAGAATATTATAATCAACAGTTTATTAGATATTGAATTAAAACGGAAATATTTGTAACATTGAAGCCTATGGGATTCGCCTGAATAAACCTGCCGAATTAAACCACTGAAGGGCAGGGCATTTCGGCAACTTTTCACTGCTGGTTTGTGCTCTCTGAATAGCCGAAGCATTGCTTCTCTATGGGGATTTCACTGCCCTCGAACAGGCACCGAACAGTATGCAGGCAATTCGCCAGGATTTGGCAAATTGCCTGCTCCCTGGAGAGCCGAATGGCCAAGAAAGGTAACCGAACGCTGAATTTCTCTGTTAGGTTACCTTTCGGCCACAATTCGGATCTCTTTGAATAACCCTCATAGTTTCAATCCAAATGCAATGTGTCTAAATGACGTAATCGAGGCAGTTTAGATTTAGATGAAGTGCACCAATAACCATTTTTACAACTGCAGTTGTGTTTTTAATCAATAAAATTAGTTGTTTTAATTACTTTTTGGTGTTCTATCAAAATGAGTTTGCAGGAATCTGAGAAAAAGTAAAAAAAAAGCCACTAAATACAATTTCCTAATTTCTATATATTGCCAGTAATTTTGCATTCCTGTTTAAACGACGATTATTCCGTTTATAAATCTGAATGTTCTTCATAAGAAAAGCCACTATTTTATGGAATTAATGAGATACAGACACATTTAAACATTCTTGTAACAGCTAATGCTCCAGTGAATGTTTGATACAGAGAGGATCAGGAAGGACTATAGAAAACGGTTGTTAGGTGTAGAGTTCTGGTAGCATTGGATATATGGACATAGAACAAAGGACCATGAGAAATGGCTAGCATTTGGCAGATTAGCACGGACAAAAAAAAATGTCTGGTCGGAATAATCTCAATTGCTGCTAATTAGCGGCAGTGAACTGTGGGTAGGACAGTATATTTTAATGTGAGATGGTTTCTGCAGTAACCGGCACATGAAAAAAATTCTCCGTAGCTGACCCTAGTGGCACCGTATTCTGCATATTGCAATAATTCTGTAAATTACTAGGCTTTCTTATACAGTAACTTTGAGTTAATTAGTAATTTAACATTCTGCTATGCTATTAAATGTCTTTTTTTCTGCATTATATTATGTTGTTTCATAGGCTTACCTTAACACTAATAGGGATTTGCTATATTTTCTCAAAACAGTAACAGTAAAATAAAAATGAGCTAGAGAAATTAATTAGTTATCTCTTACCTTTGATTTGCCGGTTATTAACAATTAAGCGGTGATCTACAGTTTCAAAGGAGTGTGTGAGGTTACGCAGGGATGGATACAGTAGTCCTTTAGAAAGTAGTTCAGAGGATAAAAAAAGGTATATAAAAATGATCAGTGGGAATGTGTACAAAATTCTTGGGCTTGCGAGAATTTTAACTCTCATTCAGCTGGAATACTGAACAAAAGAATGCTGTCTATCTATCTATCTATCTATCTATCTATCTATCTATCTATCTATTCCATATCTATCTATCTATCTATCTATCTAGCTATCTATCTCATATCTATCTCATATCTATCTCATATCTATCTCATATCTATCTCATATCTATCTATCTAGCTATCTAATATCTATCTATCTATCTATCTATCTATATATCTATCTATCCCATATCTATCTATCTATCTATCTATCTATCTATCTATCTATCTATCTATCTATATATCTATCTATCCCATATCTATCTATCTATCTATCTATCTATCTATCCCATATCTATCTATCTATCTATCTCTCTATATATCTATCTATCCCATATCTATCTATCTATATATCTATCTATCTATCTATCTATCTATCTATCTATCTATCCCATATTTATCTATCTATCTATCTCTCTATCTCTAACTATCTATCTTCTGTATCTGTTTGTCTGTTTTCTGTTTATATATATATATATATATATATATATATATATATATTCTGTATTTGTCAGTGTTTTCTTTGTATATCTGCTGGCTTGTCTTCTGATCTTCAGCTTCTATCTGTGTCTGTCTATATGTTAATTTCTCTGTCTGTGTTTTTGTTTACATCTATCTATGTACATCTGTCTATCTCTATCTATCTATCTTTATCTATCATCTGTATCTGTCACTCTATCAATATCTGTCTTCTGTATCTGGCCGGTTTTTTGTATACATCTATCTCTATCTTCTGTACCTGTCTGGCTGTCTTCTCTATCTATCTATCTATCTATCTATCTATCTATCTATCTATCTATCTTTAGCTATCATCTGTATCTGTCACTCTATCTATACCTATCTTCTGTAACTGTCTGTCGGTCGTCTGTGTATATTATGTCTGCCTCACCTACCTGTCTATCTATCTATGTATCTATCAATCAATCTATCTATCTGTCTGTCTTATTTATCCATCTGTCTGTTGCTATCTATCTATCTATTTTTATCTATCATCTGTATCTGTCACTCAATCTATTTTTATCTTCTATATCTGTCTGGCTGTCATCTGTATCTAATTATCTATCTAGCAATCTGTCTGTCTTATTTATTTATTTATTTATAAAGGTTTTACCAGGAAGGATACATTGAGATTTCTCTAATTTTCAAGTATGTCCTGGGTTCAAGAACATTGAAATGTTACAGAAAAACAAAGTAATACAATGCAAGATATTAAAAAACAACACAAATATACAGATTAACAGAAAATAAATATGTAAGTAAAATAGTCATTATGTTACATGTTGACAGGTGCATTCCGCATTGCGGTATGTTAATTTGTCTGTAGCTATCTTTATCTATCATCTGTATCCGTCACTCAATCTATACATATCTTTTGTATCTATCTGTCTGTCTGTCTTATCTATCCATCTGTCTGTAGTTATCTATCTATTTATTTTTATCTATCATCTGTATCTGTCACTTAATCTATCTCTATCTTCTATATCTGTCAGGCTGTCTTCTGTATCTAATTATCTATCTATCTATCTATCTATCTATCTATCTATCTATCTATCTATCTATCTTATTTATCCATTTGTCTGTAGCTATCTTTATCTATCATCTGTATCCGTCACTCAATCTATACCTATCTTTTGTATCAATCTATCTATCTAGCTATCTGTCTATCTATCTATATATCTATCTGTCTGTCTGTCTTATCTATCCATCTGTCTGTAGCTATCTATCTATTTTTATCTATCATCTGTATCTGTCACTCAATCTATCTCTAGCTTCTATATCTGTCTGGCTGTCATCTGTATCTAATTATCTATCTATCTATCAATCTGCCTGTCTTATCTATCCATTTTTCTGTAGCTATCTTTATCTATCATCTGTATCCGTCACTCAAACTATACCTATCTTTTGTATATGGCTGGCTATCTATCTGTCTGTCTCTATCTATCTTTATCTATCATATGTATCTGTCACTCAATCTATACCTATCTTCTGTATCTGGCTATTTTTTGTATACATCTATCTCTTTCTTCTGTATCTGTCTGGCTGTCTTCTCTATCTATCTATATACCTATTTATCTATCTATCTATTAATCTATCTATCTGCCTTTCTTATCTATCCATCTGTCTGTAGCTTTCTATCTATCTATCTATCTATCTATCTATCTATCTATCTATCTATCTTTATCTTTATCTGTAACTGTCACTCTATCTATATCTATCTTCTGTATCTGTCTGTCGTCTTCTGTGTTTATTATGTCTTTCTATTATGTATCATCTATCTATCTATCTATCTATCTTATCTATCTATCTATCTATCTATCTATCTATCTATCTATCTATCTATCTATCTATCTATCTCATATCTATCTATCCCATATCTATCTATATATCTATCTATCTCATATCTATCTATCTATCTATCTATCTATCTATCTATCTATCTATCTATCTATCTATCTATCTATCTATCTATCTATCTATCTATCACTATCTATCTCATATCTATCTATCCCATATCTATCTATCTATCTATCTATCTATCTATCTATCTATTATTAATTAGACCAAAAATTCCAGATGACTTTAATACAATTTACTCTGAAGTTACAGAATGTTATAAACCAAGCACAAACGTTTTTCTGGAATTTTCAATTATTCTCATTATATTACACTATTTTGCTCTGCTGCGCTTGTGTTTACATTCTTTAAAAAAAAAAAAGATTATGCTTATGAGAAGCAACTCCTGAAAGAGCGTTTTCCCCACCAGGAGAAATATATATATATAAACAATGTTTGACGAGAATTAATGAAATCAGCAAATACAGCTCTTAAACACAATACGTCTCTGGAGATTTTATTTTTCCCTTAAAGAGGAGTCTGCTATCATTCATGGCTCTGCACTCCCAACCGAGTTTGAACGTTCCATAAAAAATTCATTCTGGCTTTAAGAGATTTCGCTTTTTTTCCTGTCCTCTCCATTGTTAGACAAATTGAAGTATGCACTCTCAAGGAGTGTGTCAGTGAACTGAGAATTTATTTACTCATTGGATTCTAATATTGAGAGAATCTACTCTCTCCGTTCAAAGGGTATAACAACAATGCGAGTGACATCAGGTCACCCAACACTTCACAGCTACCTGTGAAATAGAATTGTTCTCATTGCAGATAGGAAGTGTCTGAAACCCCTTTTTTTGTCATCAGTGTCTATTATGATTGATGGCTGCGCGGTCACATTGAATATGCCCTTTTTAAATAATTCACTATGTCATCACCATAGAACTAGTTTATAACCAGCCTGTTATTTTTACCTTTGTTCATGCGCTATTGAGGAGCGAGATAAAAGTTTGAGCAAATGCTTTACAATTAGTAATCGAATGATAAAACACATTTAAAAAAAATAAAATTATCTTTATGGAAAGAACTGATCATTTGAACCAGCTAACAATATATATATGTAACATTTAATGTACATACGTCTGAATATAGAAAGAGCTATAAATGTATGGATGAATTCAAAGATAGATAGAAAAATAGATAAACTGAACATACAACTGACAAACAGGTAGGATAGATACATTTGATATATTAATGGCTGATAGGTAAATTATTAATTAATTAATATATTTATTTATGAAATATTTTACCAGGAAGGATACATTGAGTTTTCTTTCATTTTCAAGTATGTCCTGGTTAAATAGATAGATGCAGTGGATGGATAGATAGATAGATGAGTAGGTAGATATAGAGATAAGACGATATATAATAGATCGATCTAGAGATAGATGTTAAATAGGTGGAAAGATAGAGAGACAGACAAACAGACAGATGAGTAGGGAGATATAGATATAAGATGATAGATTCAGTAGATATGTGTGGATATAAAGAGAGATACATAAATAAATAGATTCAGAAATAGGTAGATAGAGGAATAGATAGATGAGAAAGTAGTTATAGACATTAGAAGATAGATAGAAAGGTAGGTAGATAGTTATGGATATATATTGATAGATAGATAAATGGATAAATCGATAGATGGATGGAAGATAGATAGATAGATAGATAGATAGATAGATAGATAGATAGATAGATAGATAGATAGATTGATAATATATAGATGAGTTGGTTGGTAGATAGATTTAGAAACATAGAAACATAGAAAAAATGTCGGCAGATAAGAACTTTTCGGCCCATCTAGTCTGCCCAATTACATGGATACTTAACCTGGATTTATCTTTTGTTTAGGATAGCCTTATGCCTATCCCATGCCTGCTTAAATTCAATTACTGTTTTGGCCTCTACCACTTCTACTGGAAGACTGTTCCATGTATCCACCACCCTCTCAGTAAAATAATGCTTCCTGATGTTACTTTTAAACCTTTGCCCCTCTAATCTAAGACTATGTCCTCTTGTTTTGCTATTTTGTTTCCTTTTAAATATACTCCCTTCCTCTACCTTGTGGATTCCCTTTACGTATTTAAATGTTTCTATCATATCTCCTCTGTCTCGTCTTTTTTCCAAGCTGTACATGTTAAGATCATTAAGCCTTCCTGGTAACTTTTCTCCTTCAAGCCGTACACCATTTTAGTAGTCCTTCTCTGAACTCTCTCTAAGATGTCTATATCCTTCTGGAGATACGGTCTCCAGTACTGCACACAGTACTCCAAGTGAGGTCTCACCAGTGCTCTGTACAGTGGCATGAGCACTTCCCTTTTCCTACTGCTAATACCTCTCCCTACACAACCAAGCATTCTGCTAGCATTTCCTGCTGCTCTATTACATTGACTACTTACCCTTAGATCCTCTGAAATAATGACCCCTAAATCCCTTTCCTCAGATGTTGAGGTTAGGACTGTATCAAATATTCTATATTCAGCCCTTGGGTTTTTACGTCCCAGGTGCATTATCTTGCACTTATCCACATTAAAACTCAATTGCCACAACTTCGACCATTTTTTTAGTTTACCTAAATCATTTGTCATTTGGCTGATCCCTCCAGGAACGTCAACCCTGTTGCAAATCTTTGTGTCATCAGCAAAAAGACATACTTTTCCATTAATACCTTCTGCAATATCACTAATAAAAATATTAAAGAGAATGGGTCCAAGTACTGACCCCTGAGGTACCCCACTGGTAACAAGACCTTGTGCCGAATAAACTCCATTTACCACAACCCTCTGTTGTCTGTCACTCAACCACTGCCTAATCCATTCAACAATATTGGAATCTAAACTCAAAGATTGCAATTTATTGATAAGCCTTCTATGCGGAACAGTATCAAAAGCCTTACTGAAATCTAAATAAGCAATGTCTACTGCACCACATGTGTCTATTATTTTTGTTACCCAATCAAAAAAATCAATAAGATTAGTTTGGCATGATCTCCCTGAGGTAAACCCATGTTGTTTCTGATCCTGTAATCTATGTGTTTTTAGATGTTCAACAATCCTTTCCTTTAACATGGTTTCCATTAATTTCCCCACTACTGACGTAAGACTAACTGGCCTATAGTTCCCCGATTCCTCCCTTCTACCCTTCTTGTAAATGGGCACAACATTTGCTAATTTCCAGTCTTCTGGGACGACTCCCGTTAACAAGGATTGGTTAAATAAATCTGTTAATGGTTTTGCTATTACATCACTGAGCTCTTTTAATAATTTAGGGTGGATCCCATCAGGCCCCATTGACTTATTTGTCTTTACTTTAGACAGCTGCTGTAGAACCTCCTCCTCTGTAAACTGATATGTAAATGTCTCTTTAGTGTTCTCTCCTAACTGAGGTCCCTTTCCTTCCTTTTCTTCTGCAAAGACTGAACAAAAATATTCATTGAGGCAGTCAGCGAGACCTTTATCCTCTTCTACATACCTTCCTTCCTTTGTTTTTAATCTAACTAATCCTTGTTTTACTTTTCTTTTCTCGTTTATGTATCTAAAAAATGTTTTGTCCCCCTTTTTTACTGACTGAGCTATTTTCTCTTCTGCGTGTGCTTTGGAAGCTCTTATAAATTGCTTTGCCTCTTTCTGCCTAATCTTATTTAGATTTAGGTAAATAGAGGGATAGACAAATCGGTAAGTAAATATAGACATAAGAAGATAGAAAGATTGTTAGATGAGCTGCTCAATATAGACATAGGGAGATAGATAGATAGATAGATAGATAGATAGATAGATAGATACTGTAGATAGACGAGTCGCTCCATATAGAGATAGATAGATATACAGTCAGGTCCAGAAATATTGGGACATCGACACAATTCTAACATCTTTGGCTCTATACACCACCACAACGGAGTTGGAATGAAACAAACACAATGTGCTTTAACTGCAGACTGTCAGCTTTAATTTGAGGGTATGTTCATCCAACTCAGGTGAACGGTGTAGGACTTACAGCAGTTTGCAGATGTGCCTCCCACTTGTTAAGGGACCAAAGGTAATGGGACAGAATAATAATCATAAATCAAACTTTCCCTTCTTAATACTTGGTTGCAAATCCTTTGCAGTAAATAACAGCCTGAAGTCTGAAACGCATAGACATCACCAGACGCTGGGTTTCATCCCTGGTGATGCTCTGCCAGGCCTCTACTGCAACTGTCTTCAGTTCCTGCTTGTTCTTGAGGCATTTTCCCTTCAGTTTTGTCTTCAGCAAGTGAAATGCATGCTCAATGGGATTCAGGTCAGGTGATTGACTTGGTCATTGCATAACATTCCACTTCTGTCCCTTCAAAAACACTTTGGTTGCTTTTGCAGTATGCTTTGAGTCATTGTCCATCTGCACTGTGAAGCGCCGTCCAATGAGTTCTGCAGCATTTGGCTGAATGTGAGCAGATAATATTGCCCGAAACACTTCAGAATTCATCCTGCTGCTTTTGTCAGCAGTCACATCATCAATAAATACAAGAGAACCAGTTCCATTGGCAGCCATACATGCCCACGCCATGACACTTCCACCACCACGCTTCACTGATGAGGTGGTATGCTTAGGATCATGAGCAGTTCCTTTCCTTCTCCATACTCTTCTCTTCCCATCACTCTGGTACAAGTTGATCTTGGTCTCATCTGTCCATAGGATCTTGTTCCAGAACTGTGAAGGCTTTGTTAGGTGTTGTTTGGCAAACTCTAATCTGGCCTTCCTGTTTTTGAGTCTCACCAATGGTTTACATCTTGTGATGAACCCTCTGTATTCACTCTGGTGAAGTCTTCTCTTGATTGTTGACTTTGACACCTACCTCCTGGAGAGTGTTCTTGATCTGGCCAACTGTTGTAAAGTGTGTTCTCTTCACCAGGGAAAGAATTCTTCGGTCATCCACCACAGTTGTATTCCGTGGTCTCCCGGGTCTTTTGGTGTTGCTGAGCTCACCGGGGCATTCCTTCTTTTTGAGAATGTTCCAAACAGTTGTTTTGGCCACGCCTAATGCTCTTGCTATCTCTCTGATGGGTTTGTTTTGTTTCTTCAGCCTAATGATGGCTTGCTTCACTGATAGTGACAGCTCTTTGGATCGCATCTTGAGAGTTGACAGCAACAGATTCCAAATGCAAATAGCACACTTGAAATGAACTCTGGGCCTTTTATCTGCACATTGTAATTGGGGTAATGAGGGAATATCACACACCTGGCCATGGAACAGCTGAGAAGCCAATTGTCCCATTACCTTTGGTCCCTTAACAAGTGGGAGGCACATCTGCAAACTGCTGTAAGTCCTACACCGTTCACCTGAGTTGGATGTACATACCCTCAAATTAAAGCTGACAGTCTGCAGTTAAAGCACATTGTGTTTTTTTTATTCCAACTCCATTGTGGGGGTGTATAGAGCCAAAGATGTTAGAATTGTGTCAATGTCCCAATATTTCTGGACCTAACTGTATATAGATAGACGAGTCGCTCCATATAGGGATAGATAGATAGATGAGCTGCTCCATATAGAGATAGATAGATAGATAGATAGATGAGCTGCTCCATATAGAGATAGATAGATGAGCTGCCTCATATAGAGATAGATAGATAGATAGATAGATAGATAGATAGATGAGCTGCTTCATATAGAGATAGATAGATAGATAGATAGATAGATAGATAGATAGATAGATAGATGAGCTGCTTCATATAGAGATAGATAGATAGATAGATAGATAGATGAGCTGCTTCATATAGAGATAGATAGATAGATAGATAGATAGATAGATAGATAGATAGATAGATAGATAGATAGATAGATAGATAGATGAGCTGCTCCATATATAGATAGATAGATAGATAGATAGATAGATAGATAGATAGATATAGATCCATATAGAGATAGATAGATATATAGATAGACAAGTTGCTCCATATAGAGATAGATAGATAGATAGATAGATAGATAGATAGATAGATAGATAGATAGATAAGCTGCTCCATATAGAGATAGATAGATATAGCTCCATATAGAGATAGATAGATAGATAGATAGATAGATAGATAGATAGATGAGTCGCTCCATATAGAGATAGATAGATAGATAGATGAGCTGCTCCATATAGAGATAGATAGATATAGCTCCATATAGAGATAGATAGATATAGCTCCATATAGAGATAGATAGATATAGCTCCATATAGAGATAGATAGATATAGCTCCATATAGAGATAGATAGATATATAGATAGATGAGTCGCTCCATATAGAGATAGATAGATAGATAGATAGATAGATAAGCTGCTCCATATAGAGATAGATAGATATAGCTCCATATAGAGATAGATAGATATAGCTCCATATAGAGATAGATAGATATAGCTCCATATAGAGATAGATAGATATAGCTCCATATAGAGATAGATAGATATATAGATAGATAAGCTGCTCCATATAGAGATAGATAGATATAGCTCCATATAGAGATAGATAGATAGATATATAGATAGATGAGTCGCTCCATATAGAGATAGATAGATGAGCCATTCCGTATAGACATAAATTTGATAGATAGATAAATAGATAGACAGATCATAGATAGATAGAGTAGGTAGACATCAACATGAGGAGATAGATTCAATCTTTGCATAGTAAAAGACGTTTTATCTGATTTAGCACATGGCTGCAAAAATATTCGTCGCAAATCGAAAGTGAAACCTGAAATGTATTAAGAAGTCAAAAAGATGTTTCATTTTCTTCTGGTTTGTGGATGGTCAGTGAAAATTATTGCTCATATGCTTTACCGGTCCATTGTATCAACAGAAATAACAAACAACAACTATGGGAAAGGTTCAATCGGCTGAACTCAGTTCATTTTAAATCTCACTTAGCTAAGCGACACCAAGAGAAGGCTGCAATTAATAATCAACACCCAAGACCCAACACTTGAGCGCAAAAGTGAAAAAAAGAACCTATCAGCTGGAAATGTGAAACACTAATGAAGAAGATGGAAAAATGAAGATGGAAATACAGATGATCGAGAGGCTTAGGTAATACAAGTGACCCGCACATCAGTTTCTATATCAGGTTAAAATCAAAAGGTTCACAAACACGTGAATGAGTGCATGTATCCACACTCATACTATAGCTATTGCTTTAAGTAACGGTTATAGAAATATGCTGCAATGCACCCGTGGGCTTTTGAGGTCAGTTTACAAAGCACTCCCTGTCTACGAATAAAAAGATTTAGAAATAATATAGGCCTTTTGCTGAGTTGCACTAAATTTGTCCCGTAGTTTGCATTGTAAATCAGCAAATAAGTTGGAGGAGATCTCATTTACATGAAATTACTGGATTAATCGAATGGATACCTCGCATTCCGGAACTTGATGCCTTCATAAATTTCATCCCAGAAAAAATATATCTAAGAACTGAAAAGGGCAGACTTTTATCAGCACTACTGAGATCTAGCAATAGTGCGAGCTGACATCATACTACAGTAGCTCACTCACCTAAAAATAATTGCACCATATGGCTCCTCGCTTTCTAATAGATCACATATCATTGCAAAGGACCCAAGCCCAAATCTCTATAGATTTTTATGCATATTAAACTGTTTCATGAAACTTTATTACAGGCGTTGGAAAAAAACTTAAATATCTATTTCCGATACACTGCGCGTTGACACGTGACATTGTTGCTTTGCTTCCGTTTTGGAGGGTTTACCATTTTTTTCGTTTTGCCAGGTTAATTTTTTGCATCAATTCCATATGTCAGTATTTATAATTTTTATTATTACCAATATTAGCATTTTTTTTCCATTATTCCTGGACCTAATAATATTGAAGTATTAAAAATGGTTAGTTACACATGTATCTAATTTATAATTTATTTTAATAATTTAAGAACACTTTAGTTTTTTTTGGTGTTGGCCAGTTTGTTATGTTGACTGTACTATCATAACTACTTTTACTACTGTTAGATTTAATAATGATTTTTTAAATTCTCTAATCCAGTTCGGTTTTACTACCTTCTTTCTATTATTGAATTTTTTTTGTATGATAAAACAAACTAAACATATTTAACTATTCTAAACATTGTATACCACTGTGATATTTTTAGATTTGTTTGTTTAGCTAACAAGAGTTACACGGGGCCCGTTGTTATTAGTAAATACTAAATACTAAAACAACAGGGAGAAAAATGTTCCTGTGTTATAGAAATAATTATATCTAGGTCGGTAAGTAAAAAAATACCAATAACTATGAATAAAAAAATAATAAACAACCTAAGTGTGAAAAACATCTGGTCAACCTTTCTCTTGGAAATGTCCCTCTTTCCTCCTTTGGGTAGAAAACTGAAAATCCAAATGGTTAACAATAATTGAATTTATTAAGCTAAAAAAAATACATAAAAATCCTTTAAAAATGTGCTCTACATGTTTCATTTGTAAACAAACTCTCTTATGAGCTTTAAAAAGCACAAATAAATAATGATAATGCATGTATATGGTTTTAGTTGCTTATTTTATCAGACTGGTTTCATTAATGCTTTAAAAAAAGTCCCTTTAACACCTTCACTACCAAGTGATTTTCCAGAAAAACATCGTCCAGTGTTTTCTGTTTTTTTAAAAAATTTAATTAATTATACAGTAAGAAATATTTGAGCTTATACCCATTGTATTTCTTACTGTAACTAACCTCTTTTGGCCAGTAGATGGCACCATCCACTGCCAAATTGAGGTACAGAGGTTTGAGCTGCTGGTCTATTTTCTTCTTTTTTCCCTTGCATCGGCTGCTGAATGTGCGATGTCAGGGCATAAGCAGCCGATTTTACACAGTTTTAGCTCTTTGGGCATTATGCCAACAGGGTTAAAACTTTGGGGACACTTTCTGCAGCCCAAAAGCAAACAAAGTTAGTTTGCTGCAAATGAATTGCATTTGCTTTTGAGTTGCAGGTCACCAGATCGAGATATCTCGATATCGGGGCACCAGATGGTGGCTTTGAAGCTCGAGATATCTTGATATCAGTAGTGAAAGGATTAAATATATATATGCCACCTTAAATATGGATCTCAATTCAAGGAACTGAAAAAGTTACATTTCTTCTATTTATTTCGCACTCCACAGGGTTATTCAGAGAAAGGTGAAAACCAGGAGAACTGGCAGGAGAAGAGAACAATCTAGGCCAAATTTGGAAAGTGAGATAAATGGGAGAATTTTTCTGGTTTGGCTATTTTGACCTAGAATTTTCACTTCTACAGTCATTCTCCTGAGTTTCACCTTTCTTTTAATATACGTACCAGTCTTTGTTATTGGTACCATTTTATAGCTATTTATAGAATGCAAACCTTGTCAGCTTTTGTTATATTTGTACAAATTTGATATTAATAGAAATATCTGGATTTATTAAGTATAATATACAGTATATGTATGTGTACATGAGTTAGAAAGTGTGATTATGAAAAAATGCCAAAATATATATATAGTTTTTGTATTTTCCTGTTGATTACACGATTAATCACCCTTCCCAGGCATTACTTGTATGATAAACGTAAGGTAACCTGTCTATGTAAACCGCAGGACTTTTCTATTTTGATGAATGAGGATCATTTATTTCTAAGTTACATATTCTTTATTCGACTCCGTTACGTTCATACTATTGCTAAATCATCTCCTCATATCCCAGGCATATGAATTATGTTGCGAGTGGAGAGGAACGATCATTTTCTTCTTCCCTGATACCTAGCGCGATCATATGTCATGCCTCCTTGCAGCAAAAGAAAACTCCTTCTCTTCTGAGATGCATGTATATATTTTTCTTGACACAATGACAAAGACATGTTTCACAGCACATTAGCACTTGCAACAATACACACTTGGCACTACATCTTCTTGTCATTGGTTTGTGAAATGCTTTGTCGCTTGGTAGTTTCCATTGCTTGTACGTTTGTCGTGTCACGGTCAGTACAAGAGTCATCATGACAGCAACAGCATCGTGACAGCAAACCCAAGCATGTCTGGAGAACTGCAGAAAAAAAACACCCAATAAATCATCTTTTAGTAAAATCATCGTTTTGCAATTTTCTCTTTTTGGTAATGAGGAAAGGCTTTGAAATAAGAAATTTTAAAAAATCCTTCTAATTATATATATATATATATATATATATAGTGTCTACAAGGGTTGTGGTGAAGGACTAAAAGCGAGATAAAAAGCCTCCACACTATAATAAGTGTGTTTATTATTGCAGAAGCCACCTGCACATCACAGCAATTCGATGAATTGCATCCCAGAGCTCCTGTGCCACATTCCCCATATGCAGCAAGGAACTCTGGGTAGGATATGCAAATGACATCTGTCTCACTTTTATGCATCCTGGGTCTGTTACTACACAGAACCCTAAAATCAATGCTATGCCATACTGTGGCTTTGTAGCAGAGATAAGGTTTATGCAACTGGTCAAAGCCACTCCTAGGACAGCACTGTTTCGGGTTTGTTGACCCCTCATCAGCTAGGAGCTAGGTATGATGACCAGTTGCAGTGGATGCTTGGACCCGTAGGGCAATCAGTATCTACAAGGGTTGTAGTGGAGGACTAAAAGTGAGATAAAAAGCCTCCATGCTATAATAAGTGTGTTTATTATTGCAGAAGCCACTTGCACTTCTGGCTTCTGCAATAATAAACACACTTATTATAGTGTGGAGGTCTTTTATCTCACTTTTTGTCCTCCACTACAACCCTTGTAGATATATATATATAGAAGCTCAATGTTCTGCAACGCAGAGACTCGCTGTAAATTTTCAAAAGAGTTCTTTAATAAGCGTCAACGGTTCAGTCCAAATGGACTTTACAAAAGACAATACCATTGTCTTGGTATTGTCTTGAGGAAAGTACGGTTGGACTGAAACGTTGACGTTTATTAAAGAACTATTTTGAAAATTTACAGCGAGTCTCTGTGTGGCGGAACATTGAGCTTCTATAAGTTAAGTGTAACAAGTTCCAGCACCGAAAGGAAGGAATTGGCATACAGGGTGTGCGGGGATCATGGTGGATATATATATATATATATATATTGTGGGGTACAGCTCAAATGGGGGGTACCCTTCCCAGGATAAAGGTAGTCCCAATCTCAGGATTTCTTTATAATGTACAGCCCTCTGTACTTTTATTCAAGAGCTGCATACAGGTCAAGAAACGAAACAAAACAAAACAAAACAATACCCTTGCCTGTCCGGCGCTAACTAAACATTTAAGGTTTTCCCTCACTACCGTTTCAGAAAACAAAGTGTATTCCAACCTTTCCTTTTGCAGCCTGATCTCTGGTTCAGCTTTGCTCCCTCAGTAGCTGGTCTGAGTCCCAGGGTGGAGACTGAATGAACCTCACTTCCTGCTTTTATTTCCCTCTAGCCTCACCCATCAATCAATTAAGCCTCCCCATCAATCAATTAAGCCTCCCCAGGGAGAACTGCAAAACCCGGAGATTTGTGTGCCCCGAGCTGAACCCAAACTCCGGCCTGGAGTGCTAGTCCCAACAATATGACAAAACTCGAGGGGACACATACCGTCCCTCAAACACCACTCCTCTCCTCTCGTCACATATCCCCCCCCTCTGCTCCAGCCCCTGCGGCTGAGCAAACGCAACAATAGGGTTGGGGGCCCGTGACAGCGCATCCGCGTTAGCCTGCAACCTCCCAGCCCTGTGTTCCACCGTGAACCGAAAGGCTTGTAAGGCCAAGAACCATCTCGTAACGCGGGAGTTTCTTTCCTTACTATTGCACATCCACTGCAACGGGCTGTGATCGGTGATGAGCCGGAACTGTCGGCCCAACAGGTAATACCTAAGAGCATCCAGGGCCCACTTAATTGCTAAGCATTCCTTCTCAACGATCGCGTAGTTCTGCTCGTGCCTGTTGAGTTTCCTGCTTAGGTAGACCACCGGGTGTTCCTCCCCCTCCCGTACCTGGGATAAAACCGCCCCCAGACCCACGTTCGAAGCATCAGTCTGGACTACAAAGTCCCCTGAAAAATCAGGGGCCACCAGCACGGGTTGTGTGCATAACGCCCGCTTCAAGGCTTTGAAGGCACTATCAGCCTCAGGGCTCCATCGTACCAAACCCGACTTCGTACCCTTTGTCAGGTCGGTCAATGGGGAGGCCATGGTGGCAAAATTTGGACAAAGCGGCGGTAGTAGCCGGTGATCCCTAAAAAGGCCCGGACTTGCTTCTTATTCTGGGGCTGGGGCCATTTTTGAATAGCCTCCACCTTGTCAATTTGTGGCTTAACTAGCCCTCGTCCAATGACGTATCCCAAGTATTTGGCCTCTT
Organism: Leptobrachium leishanense; assembly: GCA_009667805.1. Lineage (NCBI taxonomy): Eukaryota > Metazoa > Chordata > Amphibia > Anura > Megophryidae > Leptobrachium > Leptobrachium leishanense. The sequence continues at coordinate 35,277,506 of CM019069.1, read as the reverse complement.
CCGAGCCTATGGCACATTTCTTAGGGTTTGCCGTGAGACCTGCCTCCTTCAGCGAATCGACTACGGCCTGTACTCGTACCAAGTGCGTCTGCCAGTCAGGACTATGGATCACCACATCGTCTAGATACGCGGCGGCATACCTTCGGTGTGCCTTCAATAGCCTATCCATTAACCTTTGGAATGAAGCAGGGGCCCCGTGTAAGCCAAAGGGCATTCGCGTATATTGGAACGACCCATCCGGGGTGGAAAAGGCGGTCTTTTCTCTGGCCCGGTTTGTCAGGGGTATCTGCCAGTACCCCTTCGTCAAATCCAGGGTAGTTATATATCGGGCCGTACCCAGTTGGTCGATAAGCTCATCCACCCGGGGCATGGGGTACGCATCAAATCTCGATACAGCGTTCAGTTTCCTAAAGTCATTGCAGAAACGGATACTCCCATCTGGTTTTGGCACCAGCACTATGGGGCTCGACCAGTCGCTATGGGACTCTTCAATTATACCCAAGGCTAACATTTTCCCAATTTCTGCCGAGACGGCCTCCCGCCTGGCTTCTGGGATCCTATAGGGTTTAACATTTATGAGAACCCCAGGTTCAACCACTATGTCATGGTGAACCACCGTGGTTAGTCCTGGTATCTCTGAAAAGAAATCGGTGTTTCCCCTCAAAAATTCCTTCACCTCATTGCGTTGAGCCACCGACAATGTGTCGGCGATAGGAACCTCAGGTGTGGGGCGAGCCATGGGGTTTGAAGTAGCTGGGGTGCTCAGCAGGGCCTCCCGGTCTTTCCACAGCTTCAGGAGATTTATATGGTAGATTTGTTCGGTTTTCCTTCTACCGGGTTGGAGGACTTTATAGTTTACTTCACTTTTTTTTTCGACTATCTCATAAGGGCCTTGCCACTTTGCTAGGAATTTGCTCTCAGCCGTTGGGACCAACACTAAGACCTTATCCCCGGGGTTGAAACTACGCATTTTCGCCCCCCGATTATACACCCTCCTCTGGGCTTCCTGGGCTTGCTCCATATGTTCCCTCACCAGGGGCATAACGGCGGCAATCCTGTCCTGCATCATGGACACATGTTCAATGACAGTCTTAAAAGGGGTGGTCTGACCCTCCCACGTCTCCTTGGCAATATCTAGGAGTCCTCTGGGATGCCTGCCATATACGAGTTCAAAGGGGGAGTAGCCCGTAGAGGCCTGGGGCACCTCTCGGATGGCAAACATGAGATACGGGAGTAAGAAGTCCCAGTTCCTCCCATCTCTGTCCACGACTTTTTTTAACATATTTTTTAGGGTTTTATTGAACCTCTCCACTAGCCCGTCGGTTTGGGGGTGGTATACAGATGTGCGTAGATGGGAGATTTTAAACAACCTACACAACTCCTTGGTCACCTTCGACATAAAAGGGGTACCCTGGTCCGTTAGTATCTCTTTCGGGATGCCTACCCGGCTAAACACTTGGACCAGTTCTTTGGCTATGGTTTTGGCCGAGGTGTTGCGTAGTGGGATCGCTTCCGGATATCGCGTGGCATAATCCATTATCACGAGGATATATTGGTGACCCCGGGCAGACTTCACACCACCCACCACCAGGTCCATGCCAACCCTCTCAAAGGGAACCTCTATGATAGGCAACGGCACCAGTGGGCTACGAAAATGGGGCACGGGCGCGGATTGTTGACACTCCGGGCAGGACTCACAATAATTCTTTATATCTGCATGCAGACCCGGCCAGAAGAACCTCCGGCATATTCTTTCTTTGGTCTTTTCTACCCCTAGGTGTCCCCCAGTACGTGCCCATGAGCAAGATCTAGCACCAACTTGCGGTATGGTTGAGGCACCAGTAGCTGTTCCACCACATCCTCCCCTTGTCTCACGACCTGGTACAACAAGTCTTTCCTCTGTGCCATGTGTGGAAAAGCTAGCCTCATATCTGGGTCAACGGGTTTATTGTCTATAACCTTTATATTCTCCCGGGCTCTGGCCAAGGTGGGGTCCTTCACCTGTTCGCTAAGAAAATCGTCCCTTCTGACTTCTAAATCAGGCACGTCAACCGATCCGTTCACCCCCCCAGGGCCCGGTTCTTCTTCCTGCTCCCCAGCCATGACAGAGAAAGGAAAAGGTACACTATCCCCCTTTGGGACCCCCACAATGCCCTCTTCCGTATCCGGTTCAAACGGTTCGGGGTTAAGATTTGTGACAGGGTCCACACTATCTATTCGGAGGTTTTTCTCTTCCCATAAACTCCAAAACCGTGGAAAGTCCCTCCCGACTAACACCTCATATGGCAGGGAAGGAACCACCCCCACAGACTGTGTCACAATCCCCCAGGACGTACCAATGTCTACCACGGCGGTCTGGTAGTCGCGGGTATCCCCATGGACACAGACCACACCTATGGTACTCGGGTGATACTTGATGGGGTCAACAAACTCGGGTCGGACTAAGGTCACTACGCTCCCCGAATCTAACAGGGCGGTAACTGCCTTCCCATCTACGGACATCTTACACATCTGTCTCTCAATATGCTCCTTGTGTGCAGCAGTGCATGTGAATTGAGCGAAGAAGGATAAGCGTTTCGGCCTCCCGGCATTATCACATTGCATTGGTTCGTCCATAACCGGACAGTGAGCAGCAATGTGTCCCATTTCATGACAGCGAAAACACCTTACGGTGTCGAGTCCCGAGGGTGTCCTCAAGAACTTTCCTGACCGATTCGGCCCGATCTTCAGACCCAAGCCTGGGGTTTCTTCCTCCCGACTAAAGGTCTTCTTCGACTCTCCCATGTCCTTAGGGCCGCCGACGAACTTGCCAAGTTTTTTAGGCATACCGCCTTGTGGTGCCGTGGAATGTTCCAGGGCTGAGTTACTTTGTAAATTTGTGGCCGTGGTGTACCGCTCCACCATATCTACAAGCTGGGTGGCAGTTTTTGGGTTCCCGTAGCCGACCCATTTCCTCAGGGGGCCTGGAAGCGCCCGCAAATAGTGGTCCATCACTACTCGTTCTACGATCTCCGGTGGGGTCAAGGTCTCTGGCTGTAACCACTTTCGGGTAAGGTGTACGAGGTCAAACATCTGTGACCTCGGGGCTTTTTCCGCTACATAGCGCCATTGGTGCACGCGCTGGGCGTGAACAGCCGTCGTTACTCCCAGTCTTGCTAGGATCTCCGCTTTCAGGGTGTCGTATTTCCGGGCCGCTTCTGGCTCCAGATCGAAGTAGGCCTTCTGAGGTTCCCCGGTTAGAAACGGTGCCAGTAAACCAGCCCACTCCTCCTTCGGCCAGCCTTCTCGTTCGGCGGTTCTTTCGAAAGTCGTGAGGTAGGCCTCCACGTCATCCGTCGTAGTCATCTTCTGCAGGAACTGGTTAGCACTCTTTACTTTGGGCACCACCGGCTCGGAGACCGCACAGTTTTGTCTTAGTTCTATGAGGCCCTTGGCCAACTCCTGGAGTACCTCCCGGTCTTCCCGCTGGTTTGCTCTGTCCGTTTGTTGGGCGGCTCGCTGAAGCTCCAGCATCTGGCGGAGGAGATCCCGGTCAGCCTGCATCTGTCGGTTGGTCTCCTGTTGGGCCGCTGTGGCCTGGACCAGGGCTTTCACTACGTCGTCCATATCGTCACTTGTCATGTACTCCGGGCGTTGCCCGCATTCTCCACCATATGTGGGGTACAGCTCAAATGGGGGGTACCCTTCCCAGGATAAAGGTAGTCCCAATCTCAGGATTTCTTTATAATGTACAGCCCTCTGTACTTTTATTCAAGAGCTGCATACAGGTCAAGAAACAAAACAAAACAAAACAAAACAATACCCTTGCCTGTCCGGCGCTAACTAAACATTTAAGGTTTTCCCTCACTACCGTTTCAGAAAACAAAGTGTATTCCAACCTTTCCTTTTGCAGCCTGATCTCTGGTTCAGCTTTGCTCCCTCAGTAGCTGGTCTGAGTCCCAGGGTGGAGACTGAATGAACCTCACTTCCTGCTTTTATTTCCCTCTAGCCTCAGCCATCAATCACCCCATCAATCAATTAAGCCTCCCCAGGGAGAACTGCAAAACCCGGAGATTTGTGTGCCCCGAGCTGAACCCAAACTCCGGCCTGGAGTGCTAGTCCCAACAATATGACAAAACTCGAGGGGACACATACCGTCCCTCAAACACCACTCCTCTCCTCTCGTCACAATATATATATATATATATATTATATTATATATATACAGTTGTGTTCAAAATTATTCAACCCCCAATGCTGTAAAGAGTTTTAGGGAATTAGTGTACATTTGTAATTGTATTCAGAATGAAATCCTACAAGGACTTTTTAAAGAACCATATGCAACTAAAATGACATCAATTGGTTTTGTAATACAGTAGTAAATGTTTCTTTTGTGAATTCTTCATTGACACAATTATTCAACCCCTTAAAGACTACCACTCTGAAGAACAGAGGCTCATTCAAGTGTTTTCAATCAGGTATTGAACCACCTGTGGATGTCATGGAGCAGCAATAAAGCATAATAAGCACCAATTAGGCAGCTTTAAAATGACTGTGATACTCAGCTCCTTCTAGACATTTACTGGTGTGGTTAAAACATGGTGAAGTCAAGCGAATGGTCCAGGAAGACAAGAGAAAGAGGTGATTACTCTTCACAGGAAGGGCAATGGCTATAAGAAGATTGCAAGATGTTAAACATACCAAGAGAGACCATAGGAAGCATCATTCGCAAATTCAAGGCAAAGGGCACTGTTGAAACGCTACTGGTCGTGGCAGAAAGAAGATGCTGACTTCAACTGCTGTGCGCTACCTGAAGCGTAGAGTGGAGAAAAGTCCCCGTGTGACTGCTGAGGAACTGAGAAAAGATTTGTCAGATGTGGGTACTGAAGTTTCAGCTCAGACAATATGGCGCACACTGCGTAATGAAGGCCTCCATGCCAGAACTCCCAGGTGCACCCCCTTGCTGTCTCCAAAGAATAAGAAGAGTCGACTGCAGTATTCCAAAAGTCATGTGTACAACCACAGAAGTTTTGGGATAGTGTTCTGTGGACTGATGAAACAAAATTAGAACTGTTTGGGCCCATGGATCAACGCTATGTTTGGAGGAGGAAGAACAAGGCCTATGAAGAAAAGAACACCTTGCCTACTGTGCAGCATGGCGGGGGTCAATCATGCTTTGGGGCTGTTTTGCTTCTGCAGGTACAGGGAAGCTTCAGCGTGTGCAAGGTACCATGAATTCTCTTCAGTACCAGGAGATATTGGATGACAATGTGATGCAGTCCGTCACAAACCTGAGGCTTGGGAGACGTTGGACCTTTCAACAGGACAATGATCCCAAGCATACCTCCAAGTCCACTAGAGCGTGGTTGCAGATTAAAGGCTGGAACATTTTGGAGTGGCCATCGCAGTCACCTGACTTAAATCCGATTGAGAACCTCTGTGGGCCTTAAAGAAAGCAGTTGCAGTGCGCAAGCCTAAGAATGTGACTGAACTAGAGGCTTTTGCCCATGACGAATGGGCGAAGATACCCGTAGATCGCTGCAAGACACTTGTGTCAAGCTATGCTTCACGTTTAAAAAGCTGTTATAACTGTAAAAGGATGTGTACTAAGTACTAAGATTGAATGTCACTTGGGGGTTGAATAAAACTGATAATGATGTGAGAACAGAAAAGACATTTGTGGTTATTTCATTATAAATGTTATGTTATATTTGTCTGACCTACACGTGCCTCTTTGATTTAATTGTAAGCAAGATGACTGAATGATCAAAATCAATGTCAAACTGGCCAAAACACTCAATTTCAGTGGGGGTTGAATAATTTTGAACACAACTGTATATATACAGTATTTATATATTTTAAAAAAACTAAATAAAAAATAAATAAATAAATATATATATATATACAGTATTATTTATTTATTTAGAAAGTATCTGACCAGGAAGGATACATTCCAGGAAGGATTTCTGACCAGGAAGGATTTCTCACGTTGTCTAGTATGTCTTGGGTATATATATATATATTGTTATTTATTAGCAGACCTACAGTAGATATAACATAACTATTCAATAGAAGAAATTTTAGAATACATTTTTGGACACATCTCTTTCTCTGTCACCTGGAAAAGAAATTTGCCAACTAGTAACTCTCAGTCAAAGGCTTAGGATCCTAGTCAACCATTCCTACGGTCAGGCCTGGGGATATCTATGTTCTATGAAGAAAAGGGGATTTGTGAAATGAGGGGTTGGAGGGAGAGTCTTACTAAAGCTATACAAGTTGGAAAAAGGCCTTATTTCAAGAATATTTTTCCATTTTTATGAAAAAGTGTTTATGTCGTTTTACACTGCCTGGATAAAAAAAAATCACCACGTGGATTTAACTCAGCTAATAGTGTGAGCCTTCCATTGGGTAATTACTGCAGTGATTAATATGTTTCAGCTGCAATAAATGAGGTCATGTGACTCCCTGAATATAATGAATCAGCAGGTTTTTCCATCAATGGGTTTTTTCTCCCCTGATGGCACAGCAGGCATATTCCAAGATGGCAATACCAGGATTCATCGAGCTCAAATTGTGCAAGAGTGGTTCAGGGAGCATGAGACATCATTTTCACACATGGATTGGCCACCGCACAGTCCAGACCTTAACCCCATTTAGAATCTTTGGGATAATGTGCTGGAGAAGACTTTACGCAGCGCTGCGACTCTCCCATCAGCAATACAAGATCTTGGCCACAAGTTAATGCAATTCTGGACGCGAATAAATGCTCTGACATTGCATGAGCTTATCGAACCTATGCCACCGGCGAATGCATGCCGGAGTCACAGAAACACAGAAAAAGGTGATCCAACGAAATATTAGAGTGTGTGACTGTTTTTTGGCCAGGCAATGTATATATATATTTATATATATTCTATTTGATGTTTGTTTCACTGAACCTTTGCATGATTTATTAGTTTTATGTGTATCCTGCTGATTTGGGTAGATTTCTTCCCATTCATTCTGATATTGCGAATTTCTTCTCCCAGGAGAGATCGGTTTGCCCCAATTTGTTGGTTTATTTATGATGCTACATTGGCTCGTTCTATCTCTGCTAGGTTTCGTTGTCCTTGCAAGCATTCCACTGCTCCACCAGGTCACACAAATAATATTAGAGATCATTGTAACCCTCTAAGTACCAGATTGGAGGGTCACATCCCAAAATGTAATAAACATTACTAGCTTTTATTCTTCACTGAAAATACGGCACACTATGCAATACTAAGGTCACAATAATAACCTTTTTAGGTTTTAGGTACAAACTATGTATTAAAGTTTATTATCCTGCCCATAGGACTGCATCGGGTTCCTATTTTTCTATATATATATATATATATACAGTGGCAAGAAAAAGTATGTGAACCCTTTGGGATTACGTGGAGTTTTGCATGAATTGGTCATAAAATGTGCTCATGTTTTCATGTTTTTATTGAACAGAACATGTAAACATTCACCGTGCAGGGTGGAAAAAGTATGTGAACCATTGGACTTAATAACTGGTTGACCCTCCTTTGGCAGCAATAACCTCAACCAAACGTTTCCTGAAGTTGCAGATCAGACCTGCACAACGATCTGGAGTAATTTTGGACCACTCCTCTTCACAAAACTGTTTCAGTGTAGCAATATTCTTGGGATGTCTGGTGTGAATAGCTCTCTTAAGGTCATGCCACAGCATTTCAATCGGGTGGAGGTCAGGACTCTGACTGGGCCACTCCAGAAGGCATATTTTGTTTTGTTGAAGCCATTCTTTTGTTGAATTACTTGTATGCTTTGGGTCATTGTCCTGTTGCATCACCCATCCTCTGCGGAGCTTCAGTTGGCGGAAAGATGGTCTTACGTTTTCCTGCAAAATGTCTTAATAAACTCTGGAATTCATTTTTCCATCAATGACAACAATCCGTCCAGGCCCTGAGGCAGCAAAGCAGCCCCAAACCATGATGCTCCCTCCGCCATGTTTTACAGTGGGGGTGAGGTTTTGATGTTGGTGTGTTGTGCCTTTTTTCTCCACACATAGTGTTGTGTGTTTTTTCCAAACAACTCAATTTTGGTTTCATCTGTCCACAGAATATTTTGCCAGTAGTGCTGTGGAACATCCAGGTGCTCTTTTGCAAACTTCAAAGGTGCTGCAATATTCTTTTTGGACAGCAATGGCTTCCTCCGTGGTGTCCTCCCATGTACTCCATTCTTGTTTAATGTTTTCCTTATTGTAGATGTGTGAACAAAAATGTTAGCATGTGCCAGAGATTTCTGTAAGTCTTTAGCTGCCACTCTAGGATTCTTCTTTACCTCATTAAGCATTCTGCGCTGTGCTCTTGCAGTTATCTTTACAGGACGACCACGCCTAGGGAGAGTAGCAACAGTACTGAACTTTCTCCATTTGTAGACAGTCTGTCTTACCGTGGACACATGAACATCAAGGCTTTTGGAGATACTTTTGTAACCCTTTCCAGCTTCATGCAAGTCAACAATTCTTGATCGTAGGTCTTCTGAGAGCTCTTTTCTGCGAGGCATGGTTCACATCAGGCAGTGCTTCTTGAAACCAGTAAACCCAAACCTGGTGTGTGTTTTTAACCCTTTCGCTGCTGAGGCATTTCCCGCCTCTGTGCTGAGGTCATTTTTACTGATTTTGCTCATCATGTTTAAACGTGTTTTGAAGGCTTATTTTAGTATATGACCCAGACATATTATATATCGTTCTTTCCGTCAGACTCGGCAGATTCATAATATGTCATTATTATATGTATACGTCATAACCTGTTTGTATATTATAACAAAAAATGCAATAAAATATGAATTTTCAATAATTTACAACGTGTAAAGTGTTTTTTTTTCACATTTTAACATGCAAGCAATTGCGGTTATATTTTGTATGGGGTGCACGTGTTAAAAAAATTAGAGATGGGGTCTCGTTACATTTTTTTTGGGAAAATTACGCAATTTTTAACAAACGCACCGCATACAAAAATCGTCAGTGCATTATTGTTCACATTATAATTGAAATGGGAACAATATTGCTGCATTAACGAACCAAAAAAAGAAAAAAAAACCCTGTTTATTTTATTTTTTATAATTTTTTTTAAATATTTTTATTTTTTATTTTTTTAAAAAAAACTTTTTTCATACTCATGTTTGGTATTGTTGGAACGACCATGCTCTGGCCGATCCAACAATACCAAACATTAACCCCTAACTGCCACGGATCGGGAGATAGGGGGTTCATTGGAACCCCCTATCTCCACCATTGGTGGCAGTAAGGGGTTAACTCCAGGACTGCAGAAGACTGCTATGCACGATGACGCCAGGCCTCAGGGGGCATTCCCGGAAGCTTGGCTGACATCCAAGATGTGCCCTTCCAAACGGTGCCTGGGTTAACCCCCTGCACGCCGCCGATCGGGAGGGAGAGAGGTCTGAAGGACCTTCCCCCCCTCCCTTTCAAGCGCCTCCTCCGCACATGCGGGGGGGGTGCCTGAATTAGGTGTCATCGTGCCCCCGCGATGACACCTAATTACTCCGGCGGCGGTTCCGGGTGCTGGGCTGACATCGAGGACGCTGGCCCCAAAGGGAGGACGCAGTCCTCAGCAGTGAAGTGGTTAAAGGGCAGGACAACTTTCAGCAAAACATCCAATAATATCACACTGATTGGACTCAAGGTTGGCTCACTCCTGGCTCCAATTAGCTCTTGGAGAAGTCATTAGGCTAGGGGTTCACATACTTTTTCCACCCTGCACTGTGAATGTTTACATGTTATGTTCAATAAACACATGAAAACAAATAATGTTTGTGTTGTATTATTTTAAGCAGACTGTGTTTTTCAAATTGTTGTGACTTAGATGAAGATCAGAGCACATTTTATGACCAATTCATGCAAAACTCCACATAATCCCAAAGGGTTCACATACTTTTTCTTGCCACTATATATATATATATATATATATATATATTATTTTTTTTTTTACGTTTAGAAACTAAATTTAGATGCCTTCAGTTTTTATAATGCAGCTTTATGCTATAATTTTGTAAATTATATGAAGGGCACGTAATGGGTAAATTCGATTGACACAAAGAGCTGTGGAGAGAAGCACAAAGTTGTGCAGTCGGTCAAAATCTCATCATGATATTTTAGATACAGAGCCAGACCCTACTGTCACACAATCTGAAAAAGCGTTCAAGAAGCAGCGGTGGAAATGGTGGGCCTCCTGTTTTAACTCTTCTTATCTCCCTGTGGATGCAGCACATTGTTACTGAGCTCTGCCTTCCTCCCAGTCCTGGAAAGTCTCTTAGCCCCTACATGTTTGTGGCCCTCCCAGCCTCAATGTGATTTGCCACACACAGACACTCTGTGGCTGCATTACAGGGAACAGGGGATCGGGTTTCTGCTTCACTTCACTACTCCCCTAGAGTGGATAGAAGGGAGATTCCGAGAAGCATTGGAGAACGTGACCAGAAGATCTGTCTATCTCATATCTATATTGATCATTAATCAATATGTATCTATATACCAATCAATACAATCAATAAATGTTGAATTTACTTTATCTTAATCCCATCACTACCGTGATCGACTATACTCGATCTGCAAGCCGATCTCTGATCCCCCAATATCGACTATATCCTCAATGTTCTCGAACCCAGGACATACTTGAAAACGAGAGAAATCTCAATTTATCCTTCCTGGTAAAATCCTTTATAAATAAACAGGAGCAATATAAAGGAATTTTTAAAAATTACAAAATATGTTTGAATTTGGGCTCCAGAAGGTGCCCTTAAAGATTTGGCTCCGTGGGCATGATGCTTGACCCGCTAACACTAACACTTTTTAAAAGCAACTGGGGAATGTTTCTGAATGACATCTCCCCAGGTGATCGTGCTCGGAGCCCAGAACTGCAGTAACCTCTTTTGGACAGCAGATGGCAACATCTGCAAGCCAGGTATGTTATTACAGGAAAGAATACATTGGGAATATTACCAAATATTTCTTACTGTATATTTAATTAACAATGATTATTATTATCTAAAAAAAAACAAAAAACAATGGTTCATGACAGTGGTTTTCTGGACAATCATTGAAGGTGAAAGGGTTAAATCATGTGATATATTTATATATATATACAGTATATATATATTATATTATTTTTTTTTTACATTTTTCAAATGTAGAATGTGTAGAATGCTTCCTTAATGTGTTTATTCTAAGTATGTGACTGCTTACTCCAAAGGCCATTTCTTTTGACTGCTGGTCTTGTCTATTTACCCCTGGTGTTGAGTGACTGACGTTCATAACTGTGAACAAACAGTTTCCTGCAGATTAGGGATGTATTCAATGGGTCAGTAGTGTAGACTTGTTTTCAAAATGAGACTTGAATTTATGACAGTACAATATTGATTTCCACCAAAATATCGTTTGAATACAGGATAATGAACATTCATGGTGAAAATACTCTCAGTTCGGCACTGTGACATGTTCCACGCAAATATATATACATGTTAATATTACAATTACAATCAAGTAAGAATCCCATGGATCAATCTAAAATATCTATATACAGTCAGGTCCAGAAATATTGGGACATCGACACAATTCTAACATCTTTGGCTCTATACACCACCACAATGGAGTTGGAATGAAACAAACACAATGTGCTTTAACTGCAGACTGTCAGCTTTAATTTGAGGGTATGTACATCCAACTCAGGTGAACGGTGTAGGACTTACAGCAGTTTGCAGATGTGCCTCCCACTTGTTAAGGGACCAAAAGTAATGGGACAATTGGCTTCTCAGCTGTTCCATGGCCAGGTGTGTGATATTCCCTCATTACCCCAATTACAATGTGCAGATAAAAGGCCCAGAGTTCATTTCAAGTGTGCTATTTGCATTTGGAATTGGTTGCTGTCAACTCTCAAGATGAGATCCAAAGACCTGTCACTGTCAGTGAAGCAAGCCATCATTAGGCTGAAGAAACAAAACAAACCCATCAGAGAGATAGCAAGAACATTAGGCGTGGCCAAAACAACTGTTTGGAACATTCTCAAAACGAAGGAACGCACCGGTGAGCTCAGCAGCACCAAAAGACCCGGGAGACCACGGAAAACAACTGTGGTGGATGACAGAAGAATTCTTTCCCTGGTGAAGAAATCACCCTTCACAACAGTTGGCCAGATCAAGAACACTCTCCAGAAGGTAGGTGTATGTGTGTCAAAGTCAACAATCAAGAGAAGACTTCACCAGAGTGAATACAGATGGTTCACCACAAGATGTAAACCATTGGTGAGCCTCAAAAACAGGAAGGCCAGATTAGAGTTTGCCAAACAGCACCTAACAAAGCCTTCACAGTTCTGGAACAAGATCCTATGGACAGATGAGACCAAGATCAACTTGTACCAGAGTGATGGGAAGAGAAGAGTATGGAGAAGGAAAGGAACTGCTCATGATCCTAAGCATACCACCTCATGAGTGAAGCATGGTGGTGGTAGTGTCATGGCGTGGGCATGTATGGCTGCCAATGGAACTGGTTCTCTTGTATTCATTGATGATGTGACTGCTGACAAAAGCAGCAGGATGAATTCTGAAGTGTTTCGGGCAATATTATCTGCTCACATTCAGCCAAATACTGCAGAACTCATTGGACGGCGCTTCACAGTGCAGATGGACAATGACCCAAAGCATACTGCAAAAGCAACCAAAGAGTTTTTGAAGGGACAGAAGTGGAATGTTCTACAATGGCCAAGTCAATCACCTGTCCTGAATCCCATTGAGCATGCATTTCACTTGCTGAAAACAAAACTGAAGGGAAAATGCCCCAAGAACAAGCAGGAACTGAAGACAGTTGCAGTAGAGGCCTGGCAGAGCATCACCAGGGATGAAACCCAGCGTCTGGTGATGTCTATGCGTTCCAGACTTCAGGCTGTGATTGACTGCAAAGGATTTGCAACCTTGTTAAGAAGGTTTAAGAAGGGAAAGTTTGATTTATGATTATTATTCTGTCCCATTACTTTTGGTCCCTTAACAAGTGAGAAGCACATTTGCAAACTGCTGTAAGTCCTACACCGTTCACCTGAGTTGGATGTACATACCCTCAAATTAAAGCTGACAGTCTGCAGTTAAAGCACATTGTGTTTGTTTCATTCCAACTCCATTGTGGTGGTGTATAGAGCCAAAGATGTTACAATTGTGTCGATGTCCCAATATTTCTGGACCTGACTGTATATCTATATGTCACTATCCATCTATTTATCTATCTATTCATTTATCAATCTTTCTGTCAATATTTGTCCATATCAATTTTTCCTATGAAAAAATTGCAGATAAGCAATATAAAACATACAATTGACACTTTGCATATTTTTATTTCCTTTTGTCCGCCAAGATATCTCCATATTGTTTCTTTGCATGCAGTATGCAAACATAGTAATAACATAAAACATATTGGGCCACATTACGTTGTCCATGCTCAAACGGGGGAGGTAGGGAGAAAAAACTGTGCCTGCAGTTTTCCCCCTAGCGTCCCCCGTTTTAGTGTGGATTTACAATGCAGGCACTTAAAAAGCTGCCTGCATTGTTACCGTGCGCTACGGCCCCTCGATGCTCGTGGCAGCACTAAGTGCAGGCGTGAGCATCCACTCGGTGGAGTCCATAGGACTCCATTGAGTTTCCCCCTGCCGGTCACATGACCAGCCGGATGATCTCGCCTTGCGAGATCCGGCCGATCGGCATAGTGATATGCAGGGAGAGACTGGGGGGACTTTTTCCCCCAGTCTTTCCCTGCTCCCGCCGGACGGAGGAGGTGGTTGGAGCCGCGGTCCTTGCCGCGGGACAGAAGGTGAGTATACAATTCTTTTTTTTTATTTTTCTGGCTGGTGTTAATGGATTCTGCAGAAGCGGAATCCGTTAACACCAAGTCCAGGCTGTGGTTAACTTTCTGCTAACCAGAGCCGGACGTTAATCAGCGCTGGGACATTGTAATCTTAACGCTGATTAACACTTTGCTCTCCCCATGTTAAGTATAGGGAGCGTAAAGTACAGTAACCTCGCAATGAAAAGCGCAAGGTACTTAACCCGTTTGCGTTTGGATTGTAATATGCGGTAAACACCGCGGCTAACGTTAATGCTCACGCAGCTGAGCGTTAACGTTAGCGAAGAGTGTAATGTGACCCATTATGTTTTATTCATATTAGTATATGCAATATTGCATGATAACAAATGCAAAGACAACACAAATATGTACAATCTAATGAAAAACATTGACAGATTTATCCCAGTTGGGCAAGCAGGTCTTTTTTCTGTGTTGGTAAATAGCCTTAGGAACAACTGAGCTTTTTTTTTTTTTTTTTTTAAATGTCAATGAATTTAATGTGTGTAACCATACTGGTTCAACTTATTGGTAATATAACTGGACATAAAGCGACTTTCAAGCTGAAACTCACACAATTACCCCATAAAGCAGTCAAGGAGAGCAATAGTCTTTTGAAGAATGTCAATGCTGCATTGATACAGATTCACTGATAAAACAAACACGCACACTCAACTTCTGAAGTCTACTGATTACACCACTTAAAACATATACACAGATTAAAATTTCAAGTGTTAAACTGCTGGCCATGCCAAAAAGTTACTCGCCTTGACTAATCCCATCCATCACCTCTCCTAAACCACTATATCAAACCCCCGCTTCCTTCTTTGTGCACGTTTCATCACTGGGAAATGCTGTATTCTGCTGGAATCTTTAAAGGGACACGACACTCATCCTGACTTTGTAGTCTTAAAGTAATCAGGATGTGAGGAGTGCCCACCCCAGCTCCCCTGATCTGGAGAAATCACTGGGGCGAAGTGGAGGAGCTTCCTCCACCCCACCCAGCATCACCAGCACCCAGGATTTTTTTGATTATTTTTGTAATAATTTTTATTTTGGTAAAATGTCAGCAATACAACAAGCAAGAAGGAATAGCAGCCACACAGAGCCAGGTCAGCAATACACAGAAAATCAGGGAAGATGCAACAGTAAACAATATAAAATAAAAGTCATCCAAGGATAATCAAAATAAAAACTATAGTGTCCTCAGAAAACGCCTCAAAAAGGGGGAAACAAATAGTCTCAGCGTAAGACAGAAAAAATATGAGGGGGGATGGTAATGCAAAAAAGAAACCTTCATGGGTGGGGGGAGAATCTCAAATCGAGGTGGGTCAGGGGCCAAAAAGTGGCAAAAAGAGCAAAAGGGCAGTCCGCATCAGCCCGTGCCAGGATTTTTATGTCCCGGTTGCCGGTCACCAGATCGGCCACTAGCGACGTCGTGCCGACGTTACCCTCCCTGAGACCAATTGTGGTAGCGAGCGTTCTCAGAGAGGCAGCTGATGGATCAGATCTGTGCGTATGCGCAACTCCGATCCATCGTTCTGCACGTAACGCTGCGCAGTTTGCAACTCCTGAGCTGCGCAAGTTGTGCAGGAGTGCGACTGGCGCAGCGAAGTTTCAGAGACCTCCCGGTTCGGGAGTCCCTGAGTCAAAGAGGAGGAGCAGTGTGTGGCGAGAGAGAAAACGTGTGCAAATTCACTTTAAGAAATAAATAAATAAAATAATTGGGCAGAGGGTGTCAGCAGCTTCTGCCGATTATTTAAGGGCAATGAAAGGGAACTCTGTTTGTCAATAAAGTATCTCTTTAAGATGAATAAGGCTTTATTTAACTTAAAGCTATTTTATTTACATTTTGTTACTTAATTAGAAAAACATAAACTGTGCTTAGTTCTCCAACTGCAAAAGAGGCTGTAGTAAATATGTGTACTGTTTAAAGACAAAAACTTTTTATTCAGAGCTCCGGAAGGAAATTGCATGCATCTGTTAGCTACGCGTAGATATCATTGTGTATAGGATGGAGGGCCCCATGCAATTTTGCTCTTGAAATTGCTTTATATAGATGACTGGTTGCTGTGAAGTGCATGTCAGGGTTTCATGCAGCTGTTTTATGAAGTAACACAATTGTCGTCGCATCCCTACGCGGTTGTTGGGGAAAAGCCGAGATCCCAACTCAGTGAGCTGTTGAATAGATAACCCAAGACTGTTAACGTGGCATACATTGTAAAGAATTACACGCCTGCAACAATGAGCTCTGAGCCCTTGCTCTAGATAATAATCCTGGTGAGCATACGACATGTAGTGGTTGTCTGATCACTCGGATATAACTGATGAAACATAAAGAAAAATGTCAGTCGAGTAAAAATATAACACTTTTGCAATTTTATTTAAGGTTCAAGTGAACAGCCGTGTTTTTTTTTCTTTTTTAACCCACAAATATACCGAAGGCAAAGCCGTCGTGTTCGATGCATGAGTTTATTTAAGCTTTGTATCAAATTATGTCTTATTTTATATTTAATTTTGTCTGATTAAATTATTTTTTTAATCTTTTTTTTTATTTTATTATTTTATTTATATTCTTACTTTTTTTTTTTAACAGTGTACATGTAGCATCATTTCGATGAAAACGCGATCTCTCTGCCAGTTCACATTTATAAAATAGGCTCATAGAAGTGCTAAAAAGGGTAAACAGCTCTGACTTTTTAACTGCTCTGGCAAATTACATTTTATAGAATAACCACTAATGAATGTAATCAGAGTGGCACGAGGAGGAGAGAGAGGTTTCATCGGAACGCACAGATACTGTAGCAGAAAGAATAGGATAAAGAGCACAATGATGAAAGAAGAATTTCCCAGGAGCTTATTATTTGTTTTTCTTAAAAATGATGTACTAGATTAGGGGCTCTATTACATTCTTCATGCAAAAGCGCACGCGCAGCACGCATTTTTTTTGCGCGAAGCATTAAACATTAACGCGTGAAAAATAATGGTGGTATTACAATCCGTGCGCATTTTTTCATCCGTTAAAAAATTACGCGCGTAAAAAAGATGCGCAAAACACGCGCGCATTAACGTTGCGCGCAGAAATCGGTGTGCGGACTGTTTTTTAACCCCTTCACTGCTGAGGCATTTCACCACTGTGTGCTGAGCTCATGTTTAAACGCGATTTGAAGCCACATTTTAATAAATGACCCAGACATATTATATATCGTTCTTTCCGGCAGACTACGCAGATTCATAATATATCATTTTTATATGTATACGTCATGACCTGCCTGTATATTATAACAAAAAATACAATAAAAATTGAATTTTTAATCATCTGCAGTGTGTAAAGTGTTTTTTTTCACATTTTATCACATGAGCGTTTGCGGTTATGTTTTCTATGGGGTGCGCTTGTACAAAAAATTTGAAATGGGGACTTGTTACTTTTTTTGGGGGGAATTACGTGATTTTTAGCAAACGCACCCCATAGAAAAAAATCATTAGTGCAGCATCATTGTTCACATTATAATTGAAATGTGAACAATATTGCTGCATTAATAAAAACAACACACAAAAAAAAAAACATGTTTTTATTTATTTATTTATTT
Source organism: Leptobrachium leishanense (assembly GCA_009667805.1). NCBI lineage: Eukaryota > Metazoa > Chordata > Amphibia > Anura > Megophryidae > Leptobrachium > Leptobrachium leishanense. The sequence goes on along the minus strand of CM019069.1, from coordinate 35,260,052 downwards.
TTTTAAATTTATTTATTATTTTAATTTTTTTTTTATTATTATTTGTTTTACTTTTTACCTAGTCATGTTGGGTATCATTCGAAAGGCCATGCTCAGGCCTTTCAAATGACACCCTCCGTGACCCCCTAGCTGCCACGGTTCTGGAGATATCGGGGTTCACAAGAACCCCCTATCTCCACCAGGGAGATTTCCTTGGGAAATCCCCGGCAGCTAGGGGTTCCCCGGCTATCTGACGTCATCACGCTATGCGTGATGACGTCAGACAGCGAGGGGAGTCCCGGGGGCGGAGCCGCCATCCAAGATGGCGGCCCCCACCGGAGATAGGCTGCACTTCGGCGCCGCAAGGCGCTGAAGTGCAACCCAGCACTTGAGGGGTTAAAGCCAGGCATCGCTTAAAAGGGGAGACTCTCCCCTTTTAAGCGGTGCCTGGCTTTTACCGCTGCTCCTTCCCGATCGGGAGGGAGAGGGATCCGAACGGATCCCCCCCCTCCCTTCCAGGCTATCTCCCGGCATTGCCGGGGGGTCGCCTGGAAATGACGTCATCGCGCATGGCGCGATGACGTCATTTACGCTGGGAGGAGCTTGACTTCAGCGTCTGAGGACGCTGAAGTCAGAACACCGTGGGACCCCGGACAGAGAGGTGAGTATCTCCGCCGGGGGTCCCACACAGCTGATGACGTGTGGGGCACGTCCTCAGCATGCAACGTGCATCAATGAGGACGTGTCCCACACGTCTTCAGCAGTGAAGGGGTTAACGCAATCCAGCCAATTAAGAACCAATTAAGTATTAAGAATCGGAATTGTCTCCTGTTAGTTTTTGCGCCTCCCAAAATCAATCTGCGTATACATGCTGCAGCAATAATAAAAACACACCAAACTTAGCAATTTTATTGTTTGGGTATGTGTAGAATGTGTAACTATACTGTGCTGTTCTTTTTTTTTTCGGGTTGGTGTATTTGGGTTCGGCCAGGACATTCAGATTTGCCATTAACACCAGCTTTTAAAAGACGTTAAAATTATGCGCGCAAACGCTGTTCGTTTAAAATTTGCGCATAGATTGTAATACCATCTGCGTACCAGCGCACAAGCGCATTTACGCTCACAATGTTAAGTATAGGATGCGCACAGTAAATTGCACTCACGCAGGGTTCGCACAGGTCCACCCACGCTAAACGAAAACGCGCATTTTGTGCACGAATGTTGTAATACGACGTTCAGCTCAAAGGGTTTTGCCCCTTGCGTTAATGTGTTTTTGCGCCCGTGCAAAATTTTGCGCGAGGAATGTAGTAGAGCCCTAGGAGTATGTCTATATACTATAGGGGTTATTGAACAAGCCCTGAAATTTCACCAAATTTTCGGTGCTCTATCGTTCGGTGTGGTTCAAGTTTGCCGAAGTGTGCCGAATGGATCCGCCGATAAACCCGCTGTATGCAGCCATAAACTGCTAAACGCAGCTGATAAACCCGCCATACACAACCTCAAGCCACCGGGCACAGCCGATCATCCGCCGAACAGACCTCTGATAATCTTCCGGACACCGCCGAAAAAAGCCGATCCTCTGCAGAACAAAATAAAAAATCCTAGTTTTGAAAAGGCGTTTAAAACAAAATATATGCATGGAAATAATAAATAAGGTCCTATGAATAATAATAAAAAGGTCTGTTACAGAACTTAAAAAAAAACCCCGTCATTTAAAAAAATTTAGTCGGCAAAATCCAGAAAACTGCCTACAAAAAATTCTAAAAAAATATATAAATAAAAAGGATTTTTTCTGCAACTGAAAATGGTTGAATAAAACAATAGTAAAAACTTTTTTCCCAATGAAACCTATGGGATTCGCCTGTTTAAACCTGTCGAGCAGAAGCACTCAAAATCTGAATAAATTAACCATTACTTCTCTATGGGGAATTTCACTGCCACCAAAGGTCGCTGCACAGGCACCATATTTCGATGGCAATTCGCTGATATTTGGCGAATTGTCAGCTTTCTGAATAGTCGAATTGCCATGAAATTGCACCGTACGGGGAAATCACAGTTCGGTGCAAGTCGGTGGCAAATTCGGCACTCTTTGAATAACCCCTTATGGCTGCCACAGTCAGTGCTTAATATGTAACTCAGACAGTGCTGGAACGCAAATATGATCGCATTCCTCCGGGATCCCCAATGGCTCATTTCATTAGGGTGCGCACCCATGAAATATTTATTATTTACATTTCTATGCTTGGATAATTGTGTACAAAACACTTATTTATAGCTTGGAGTAACCAATGTTTATGCAGCGATGCAATCAATATTCATGCAATCTATCATGAACCAGATAAGGAACATCCAAAATATCTATGTAGGGGGTCAAAGAGGAACACTTCATCCAACATTAGGGTGTATCTGGGCACACTAGGCACACCCTGTGCTCACATCTATGATCCCCAACGAATCAAGGCTTGCTCATAGTTCTTCAGTAGTCCCTTATTATTTTGTTTGCCAAAAGGACTCTGGGAATAGTAGTCTACTAACTAGATAGACATTGGGCCCTATTCCACTGGAGCCACTTACATCAACGACTCAGTTATGAAGCATGGCAGCCCCACACATGATAATGGAAATGACTCACATCCTGTTTCAGCTTCCAACTGCAATATAATGCTTCCTATACTTTATAAAGGAAGCGAAAATGTTGAGGCAGCCAAAGAAAAGTGAGCGATTCCAAGATCACTTGTTATTCTTGTCTGCAGCTTTTATTAAAAAAAGGGCTGCATGACACAACATGGCGTTCTATGGACTCTAGGCGAGGACACGGAGGTGGCACACAGCGTCATTACATATATCCTTTAGCTACGTAATTTATAAACTTTTTATCTCACAGCAGAGATGTGTAAACCTTGAAAATGAGTTTAGTTTTTAACAGAATATAATTTGGACAAAATGAAATACATTTCTCTGCCATTTTGTTTTGTTATATCATTTTGTTTCGGACAGTTACGCTTTGTTTTGCATTGTTATGTTATAATGTTTCATTTCGGATTGTTACCTTATATCGATTCATTTTGGATTATTACAGAATTGCATAATATGACTTTACCAACAAATACCAAACATGTCAATATAATGTGCACAAATAATATATTGAAAAAATATTCTATGGCAGTGGCATTATGTGCTTTTATGTATGAAGCAAACAATGATGCTGCACTAACTTACATTCTCATTTTCCACGCCGGGAACACGTGTGTAGGTGATGGTGCAATGAGGTATTACCATGGTTTATCTAAAAAACAAAATCTGCTGCGAAGGGAGCAGGGGAACATTCAACCCCCCATGTATCGCCATTCTTTATCCCCAACATGCTCAAGCTAGGTGTCCTTGGACAGGGCAGAGTCTGGCCTTTCTAATGATACCAAACAAGACCATGATGATGTAAAATGTAAAAAATAAACAGCAAATGTCCACCTCCTTTTTTGTTCCAAAGCAAAGCAAGTTTTTATATCCTTTTGAAAAATTGCTGAAAGTAAAGCAGTATCAAAAAGTAAAATCGTAAAAAAATCACGTCTTGAAAAAGACCCACGGCCACGGTTGTATTTTGATGCCTAGAATTCGAGCTGCTCTGTGCCCTAATGGAGCATCATTTAGCATTGCTAGGGTTAGAAATTAGGGTTAACTTACTATTTGTGCTTGTTTTCGGGTTGGGGTTAATCCTAGCCATAACATTCTGCTCCAATTTTGCCTCAATTTAGGCAACAGAGTATGCCCCTTCTTTTGAAGCACGTGCAGAGAGAAACTGGTTTTCAGGTTTTTAATATGTTAATAAATTTTTTGTTTTCCCAAAACAAAAATTAAAAGAGTATTTTTTGGCACAATTTATTTTGGGGGGGGGGGTGCTTTCAGGATTTCTGTGCCTACAGGCTCCTGAGATGTAAATCCGGCACTGCCAAAGATGGCTACAAACTGAGGATGAAGGGAATAAATTTGAATGTTAAAATCCAGGGATTCAGTGTATACCTCTCATATAATCATAGATAGATAGTGATATATAGTGATAGATAGATAGACAGATAGATTGTGATATAAAGATAGATAGATAGATAGATAGATAGATAGATAGATAGATAGATAGATAGATAGATAGATAGATAGATATCGATAGATAGATAGATAGATAGATAGATAGATAGATAGATAGATTAAATAGATAGTGATAGATAGAGGAATAGATAGTGATAGATAGATAGTGATAGATAGATAGATAGATAGATAGATAGATAGATAGATAGATAGATAGATAGATAGATAGTGATAGATAGATAGATAGATATGAGATAGATAGATAGATAGATAGATAGATATGAGATAGATAGATAGATAGATAGATAGATAGATAGATAGATAGATAGATAGATATGAGATAGATAGATAGATAGATAGATAGATAGATAGATAGATAGATAGATAGATATAGATAGATAGATAGATAGATAGATATGAGATAGATAGATAGATAGATAGATAGATAGATAGATAGATAGATAGATAGATATGATAGATAGATAGATAGATAGATAGATAGTGAGATAGATAGATAGATAGATAGATATGAGATAGATAGATAGATAGATAGATAGATAGATAGATAGATAGATAGATAGATAGATCGTGATATAAAGATAGATAGAGATAATGATATATACATGGGCGTCCGCAGAAATTTTTACAGGGGGGGCAAAATTTTAATTTAGCAGCTGCTGAGGAACTGAACGTGCCTCTGATTACTGTCTGCACACTCAGTCACCACCAATTAATCCATCGAGATTCATTCATTAAATATATAAATAAATGCCGCCCGCGGCCCACATACCGTGTGAATGTCTGTGATGACTTGAGTTGTGAGCGTGACACACTGCAGTCTGCAGGCAACTGCTCAGCTGGCTGATAGTGATGTCTGATGTGATGGGCAGCAGGTCACTCAGTGGAGAGCCTGAGGTCACTCACTAGCAGGCTGGACTGTCCTGTCCTGGATCAGATGCTGCCTGGAGGGGAGGCCGCAGCCCGCAGGCCAGACGTTCGACCGGAGGCCGCAGCTGGCTGGCTGGATGTCGGAGGCCGCAGGGCAGGGCTGCTTGCCTCTGCCTGGATGCAGGAGGGAAGCTGGGGCCGGCATGGATGCCGGAGCCGCTGCCTGGATGTCGGAGGCCGCAGCAGCCACCTGCCAGGATGAGGGAGGCCGCAGGGCAGGGAGCCTCAGCCTGCCCAGCCCGGATGCTGCCTGGAGGGGAGAGTGAGAGTGGACCGCAGGGGCTGGACTGACAACCAGAGGCCGCAGGGGGCAGGGGCTGGAACCTGGAAGATACTGCCTCACTTGCCTGGCCGCCTGCAGGCTCTCAGAGTCAGGCAAGCTGGATGGTGTGGTGCCGCGCGTTGAGTGAGGGGGACGAGCGAGGGGAAGAAGAGCGGCGGGATTTCCAGCACGCGCCGCCGCCGGCGCATTAATCCCGATTCCTTCCCACCACTCTGTCTCTGTCTCCCTGACCATGGGTCCGCGGCCGTGCCCACGCACATGTGGTCTCAGGAGTGCGGAGGGAGCGTTGCGCGCATGCGTCGCGGCCGCCGACGCTGCCTGCTTTAAACACAAATAGTGCAGGCTGAGGCAGGCAACGTGCGGCGTGCAGCGCCGCGAATTTAAGGAATTGCTTCCGCGGCTCCAGGGGGGGGGGCACGTGCCCCCCCTTGCCCCAACCTGTGGACGCCCATGGATATATAGATAGATAAATAAATAGATAGATAGTGATAGATAGATAGATAGAGATAGATAGAGGAATAGATAGTGATATATAGATAGTGATAGATAGATAGATAGATAGATAGATAGATAGATAGATAGATAGATAGATAGATAGATAGATAGATAGATACTTAGTGATAGATAGTGGCAGATAGATATATAGATAGATAGATAGATAGATAAATATATAGTGATAGATAGATGAATAGATAGTGATAGATAGATAGTGATAGATAGATAGTGACAGATAGATAGATAGTGACAGATAGATATATAGATAGATATTGAAAGATATATAGATAGTGACAGATAGATAGATAGATAGATAGTGACAGATATATATATATATATATATATAAATAGATAAATAGATAGTGATAGATAGATAGTGATAGATAGATAGAGAAATAGATAGATGGATAGATAGATAGATAGATAGATAGATAGATAGATAAATAGATAGTGATATATAGATAGATAGTGATAGATATAAATAGATAGAGAGACAGATAGAGAGATAGAGAGACATATAGATAGAGAGATAGACAGATAGAGAGATAGACAGATATATAGATAGATAGTGACAGATATATATATATATAGATATATATAGATAAATAGATAGTGATAGATAGATAAATAGATAGTGATAGATAGATAGTGATAGATAGATAGTGATAGATAGATAGATAAATAGATAGTGATAGATAGATAGTGATAGATAGATAGAGAAATAGATAGATAGATGGATAGATAGATAAATAGATAGTGATATATAGATAGATAGTGATAGATATAAATAGATAGAGAGATAGAGAGATAGATAGATAGATAGATAGAGAGAGAGAGAGAGATAGATAGATAGATAGATAGAGAGATAGAGAGATAGACAGATAGATAGATAGATAGATAGATAGATAGATAGATAGATAGATAGATAGATAGATAGATACTAGATAGTGATAAAGGCATAGTGAGTTATCTTTGGAACTAACAAAGGAATGGTATCAAACAAATCAACTTGTAACATTGTTTAATTTATTTCTCTTTCGTTATGTTCTTTGATTTGTTATGTTCTTCAGTTTATTATGCTTTTCGTATCATACTGGTTCGTACTCTGGAATGCTTTGAAGCTGGAGAGGGGGCAGACAGATATAAAGCATTTTAAAAGGGTTAAAATATATAGTTATTAATTATTAATGTATTGCTTGTTTTTTTTTTTTAATGAACATGACGTTTATTATTTGTTTTTAAAAGAAATAAAAAAGAAAAAAAGGGACAAGGAAGGGAAGGGGAAAATAAATGATACAGGCATTTCATGAGCAATCCTTACAGTATAACAGCAGATACATTAGATATGTCACGTGTGAATGTCTAGTGTTTAAAGTCTCATGTTCATAATTATTCCGAAAGCTACCATGTTCCACAACACTATGATGCGAATACCACTCTATTAATTATTATTACTTTTCTTTTTTATTTGCTAATAGACCTCTAATTCACCCCTGGAAGAAGCTGTTGAATCATCCTCATTGATTAATGTTTCTTTTCATTTGATACAGTTCTTTACACTGTACCGTGGAAGGGAATGAACAGGTTATGTATAGTATATATGAAAGGTCAAACAAATTAACATGTTAGAAGACTATTCATATTACTAAATGAGTGTTAATGATTTGCTTGCTATAAACCTCAGAATAGATTTTTCTTCATATTATCTACAACCAAAGCACTGCATGTTCGCGCACTGTCACATTAACACGTTGAGTGTTAAGACCCATTCACATAGGCGCTCACCAGGTAAGGAATACAAACAATGCAGGGAGCTCAGTGGGAGAGTAAAAGGAAGAAGTTTGAAGTCACGAGGCTTCCATATAAATATTTCATGTCTGCTCTAGCGCTGGGATAAATAGAGATTTGAAGTTGGGTATGTCTATGCAGCCCTCTATTATATACTGCTTCTTACAGCTCAGTGAATTGCATTTCTTTTTATTATACAAAAACCCTTAATTCTAGCTTCTTCTTTGAGTACAAGATCTACAGATGTTCTCATAAAGTCTACCTAATTTTTTTAACGCCTACTGAGCATTCAGTCTGTTTTGTCTGCGCTCTGATTTATTTTCCTGGTTTTATTTAATGGTTTATTTCTGTAGGAATTTTAAGAATAATATCAAAATAAAGGATCAAAAAGCTATGTTTTATTGTTGAAGCTCTGGAAACAATTGCATTGTGTTACACAGGCTCAACCTAGATAAGTAATTTTCTATTCAATTTTCCCTACTTAAAGGGAATCAACAAGGTAGAGAAAGGGATTATATTTAAAAGGAAAGGAACTAGCAAAACAAGAGGACATAAAGGGTTATTCAAAAAGAGCTGAATTGGCTCCGAAATTGCACCGAGCATTGAATTTCACCGTATGGTGCAATTTCATTGCCATTCGGCTATTCAAAAAGCTGGCAGTTCGCCAAATATTGGTGAATTGACAGAGAAATAGAGTGCCTGTTTGGCGGCAGTGAACTCCCCATAGAGAAGTAATGGTTAATCTGTTCAGAGAACACTGAACAGCAGCGAAATGTCAGTGAAATGCCCTGATTCTTGATGATTTCATGCGACAGGTTTAATCAGGTGAATTCAATGTAAAAAAATATCGCCCGTTTTTATCATATATTTATTAAACCATTTATTCTTTTAATTTGCAGCAAAAAGTCTCTTTATTTATTTACTAGTTGTTAAGCCTGCCCGGAGGGCAGTCTATTGTTGTTGTCGCCAGCTCAGAATCCGTGTCCACAAATTTGTTTTTCAATGTCCTATCCAAGAGTATCTCCATATATAAATGCGTTTGTAATGCGTCCGTCCCCGTCCCGTCCGCAACGGGAGGGCCGAGTGAGCAGCTGTGATGGGTGCGCGTGTAGCTGACAGCGCATTACAAATGTATTTATATATTAGAGCAGGCTCCTCTTTCCCCTCTTAGATTGTAAACTCACGTGAGCAGCTCCTCTTTCCCCTCTTAGATTGTAAACTCACGTGAGCAGTTCCTCTTTCCCCTCTTAGATTGTATGCTCATTGGCACAGGTCCCCTTAGATTGTAAGCTCTCGGGCACAGGTCCCCATAGATTGTAAACTGACGGGCACAGATCCCCTTAGATTGTAAACTCACGGGCGCACATACCCCTTAGATTGTAAACTCATGAGCGCACGTACCCCTTAGATTGTAAGCTCTTGGGCGCACGTACCCCTTAGATTGTAAACTCAGGGGCGCACGTACCCCTTAGATTGTAAACTCTCGGGCGCACATACCCTGTAGATTGTAAACTCACAGGTGTACGTACGCTTAGATTGTAAACTCACAGGTGCACGTACCCCTTAGATTGTAAACTCACGGGCGCAGTACCCCTTAGATTGTAAACTCACGGGCGCAGTACCCCTTAGATTGTAAACTCACTTGCACACGTACCCCTTAGATTGTAAACTCACGGGCGCACGTACCCCTTAGATTGTAAGCTCCCGGGCACACGTACCCCTTAGATTGTAAGCTCACAGGGACACGTACCCCTTAGATTGTAAACTGACGAGCACAGATCCCCTTAGAATGTAAGCTCACGGGCACAGGTCACCCTTAGATTGTAAGCTCACGGGCGCACGTACCCCTTAGATTGTAAACTCACGGGCGCACGTACCCCTTAGATTGTAAACTCACTGGCGCACGTACCCCTTAGATTGTAAGCTCACAGTCGCACGTACCCCTTAGATTGTAAACTCACAGGCGCACGTACCCTGTAGATTGTAAACTCACAGGCGCAAGTACCCCGTAGATTGTAAACTCATGGGTGCACGTACCCCTTAGATTGTAAGCTCATGGGCGCACGTACCCCTTAGATTGTAAGCTCACGGGCGCACGTACCCCTTAGATTGTAAGCTCACGGGCGCACGTACCCCTTAGATTGTAAACTCATGGGTGCACGTGTCCCTTAGATTGTAAGCTCACGGGCGCACGTACCCCTTAGATTGTAAACTCACGAGCGCACGTACCCCTTAGATTGTAAGCTCACGGGTGCACGTGCCCCTTAGATTGTAAGCTCATGGGCGCACGTACCCCTTAGATTGTAAGCTCACGGGCGCACGTACCCCTTAGATTGTAAGCTCACGGGCGCACGTACCCCTTAGATTGTAAACTCATGGGTGCATGTGTCCCTTAGATTGTAAGCTCACGGGCGCACGTACCCCTTAGATTGTAAACTCACGAGCGCACGTACCCCTTAGATTGTAAGCTCACGGGTGCACGTGCCCCTTAGATTGTAAGCTCACGGGCGCACATACCCCTTAGATTGTAAACTCACTGGTGCAGGCACTCTGTGTAACACACAGCCCCCCCACGGCTCTGTGTAACACACAACCCCCCCACGGCTCTGTGTAACACACAACCCCCCCCATGGCACTGTATAGCACACAACCCTACTGTGAGACTTCCTCTATATATTCAGGGTGTGCGGGTCACAGTGAGTAGGGTTGCGTGCTATACAGAGATACAGAGCCATGGGAGGGGTGTGTGTCAGCAGGGTTGGGTCACGTGACAGCAGTGGGTGGGGCAGAACACAGGTCACAGCGTCACAGCACTCTGCCCCCCCAGTCACACGCTGGCACGGCTGCTTTCCTCCCTCTCCCAGTGTGTCTGCGGGGGGGGGGGTGCTGGGACGCTGCGGCCGGCTTGCAAACTCCTTCCCTGCCAGGAGGGAGTTCGCAAGCCGGCCGAGGCGTCCCAGCACTCAACCCCCCCAAACATGCTGTGAGAGGGAGAGGGAGGAAAGCAGCCGTCCCAGCGTCATCTCCCTCCCAAAACTCATGTAGGGAGGGAGGTTTTGCCGCGGGAGCCAGTGACAGGGATGCTGTTCTGGCTCTCCTGGATGCACGCGCAGCCGACGGGTAGAGGCTGTGCGCGCATCCAGTGTCTGTCCGACGCTGCACATCGGGTTTCTGTTGGCTGCGCGCGCAGCCAACAGAAACTGGATGTGCGGCGACGGACATTCGATTTTATAGTTAGAGATTTTTAACCATTCGCTGGCTTGTCAGCTTTTTCCGGCGGCTGGTCAGCATCGGTTCAGTGGGTTGTTAGTTTTTTTCATATGCGTCAGGCTGATCATCAGGTGCGTTCAGTGTATTTTCAGCGGTTTATCGGATCGATCCAATGTTTTTTTGCCGATCGACTCGGTGGTTTTATGCAGGTTTTTCCATTTGATTCGGTGGTCTTGTCATGGTTTTTTGGATGCGTTTGGTGGCTTGATACCTACATTTCAGGGGCCCTGTGGTGAATGCTGAATTCACCGCAGGGTCGGCGAATCGAAATCTCTAAAGTGATCTTTGAATAACCCTAATAGTCTTAGATTAGAGGGGCAAAGGTTTAAAAGTAACATCAGAAAGCATTATTTTACTGAGAGGGTGGTGGATACATGGAACAGCCTTCCAGTTGAAGTGGTAGAGGCCAAAACAGTAATTGAATTTAAGCAGGCATGGGATAGGCATAAGGCTATCCTAAACAAAAGATAAATCCAGGTAAAGTATCCATGTAATTGGGCAGACTAGATGGGCCGAAAGGTTCTTATCTGCCGACATTTTCTATGTTTCTATCTATGTCGCTATCTGTCTGATATGTGTCGATGTAATACAGGAAACAGGTGCGAAGAACAAGTGACCTGTACAATACAACCACTGGTAGACAGACTGATTAGCATTACAGCTCTCTCTCATTAGTGAAAATGGCAACAGGCTTGAAGATCTTCAGCAGCTATGTGGTGAGGTGGAAGGTCACAGGTATCACTGTCCCCCCAAATGCCTGGAGTCCAGCAGCTCCATCCTCATTGCTTGCTGGCCAGCCGCCAAGTGATAAGGCCGGCGATCGAGGCTGGAGGTCAATGATGTGGACGGATGCAGCATGATGACGCAATGCCCGCCAGATTTAAAAACCCAGCATTGAGTAAGTCTCTTTGCCTTTTGCTGTTTAACCTGATCAGGGCAATTCCTGTTCTATTATATTTGGTAGACCGTGAATGGACACTGGCTTTGTTTCCTGCCTACCCTCTAGTGTTACCACTTGCTTTCCATGATTTTCTTGTGTAACGACTCCTGGCTCAGTTTGATTATCCGTTCTAGTTCTGATTTCTGGCTCTGTTTGATTATCGATTCTGGTTCTAAATCCTCGCTCTTTCTGATTATCCATTCTGATTCTGACTCCTGGCTTTGTCTGACTATTCGTTCCGATTCTGACCCATGTCTATGTCTGATTATCCCCTCTGGTTCCTAACTTCGGCTTGTTCTGACTTTGTTTATTCCATATGTCTGGCATTTGTTTAGCAATCTGGCTATTCTAAAGACCAGCATTGTAAGTAGGCATTGATCAAGGGATTCCATGACAACAGGATACAACAATTGTAAAAGTAGTCAAGAGACAAAAGCAGAGGTCACAAATGGCAGGCGGGTAACAGCATAGTCTTAAGGCAAGCAGTAGGTGGAGGGCAGACAGCGTTCAGAGTAGTTGAGTAAGGAAGCAAAAGGTCATAATGGCAGGAGGCAGACAGGGAATGGTCGTATACAAAAGGAGAGGTTGGCAACAAAGAAGCAGTGAGTAGCAACAAGGCAGGTAGACAAGGACAGCTTGTTAGCAAAATAATTGAGCAATGACTCACCCATATCCTGGAGTTTTCTAGTCCTGGTAATCAGGGTGGTGTCCACGCTGAAGACATTGCGATAAGGCTTCCGAACACTTCATCTCCTTGCGCCGCAGCATCTACGCACCCTTCCTGAAGTCATAAGGGGGCCCCAGCTCTTGTGCATGTGCACTTCATTCATTCTGCCAGCCGGACAAGAAGACAAGCTCTGGAGGACCTGGTCACCGGAGCAAAGCCAGTCTTTGATGCGGTGGTAGGATCACAGGGTTACCACTAGATGGGTGAGGAGACCGGTAAGGAGGAACCATAACAGCAGCCATCTAATCCTACCTATTCACACATTATAAACTGTAATCTGATTAACAGTGAAGTGATAATGATGAATGAGGTGATTATTAATATCATAAAATAACACTAGCCATTTAAAACTCTTCTTTACGACACAGTTGTTCTAAATAACAATCAAAGCGCACCGTGTAATCTTACAATGGTTTGAATTCCTTATTTTCTCATATCTTTCTCATGCTTTTTACTAGTTCCATGAATGTTTTGGAACAAGGATAGCCAATTTGTAAATGTTCATCACTGCCTTACTTCTTCCATATCCACAGTTCTCACTGTTCATTGTCACTGTTACAACTAATGAACATTGATTATGTTTCAATGAAGTCCTTAATAAAATCCTATTAGCAGAGTTCCTCAGATACATTTTGGAACCAGTCCTTTGTTTTAATATCCTTGTAAGTGCAACGGTTAAAACTCCATCTCTGAAAGGTGGTAAATTCTCTTTTTCTGCGTTTTCATATTTTTTCTTTCCATGAGGTTCAGCATGTAGAATTGTTTTAGAGTATTTCATTATTCTTGTCACACACATTCCATAAATCCATCTTACTTATTTCTCAGAGAATATGTGCTAACTCAGATTTGCATGAGTACATTCTAAATGTGTCATTGCAGCTTTTATAATTCAGGATGGTTCACAGCTGTTCATATACTTGTACATATTAATTCTATTGGAATCCTATAAAAGCTAATGAAAATAAGTACCCGTGCTGTGTTTTAATTCCCTTCTCTGACATATATGGACGTGAGAGATTTGTGGCTTCTCTCCATTGTCTGTAAGCACACACAGCACATCACGAAACTTAGAAAATACAAGAAAAAAAAATGATTGTGATACAGGTAGATATAGTACAACTGGAAAAATAACGTCTACTTTAGTGAAGGGTTAATGAAGTCGATGGAGCCCTTTTACTTAAGACATTTTTGATCTATGTTTAACAAATTTATATCCTCCAAAACATTAAATGTTATTTTGGCTTGGTCCTAAAACAAAAGAAGTAAAACAAAATTATGATAATGTCCACCAGGCCTCAACTGATGACATAACACGCCAAACCCACAACATTCACATTTAATACATTAACTCCTTCACTACCAAGTGATTTTCCATAAAACCCCTGGCAGGACCCAGTGGTTAGATGGAAAATCACTTTCCATTACACACACATTAAAAATATACAGAAAAGTCTTCACTATACATGTTCACGCTAGGTACACCCTATTTACAGGCAGAGGGCTCCCTCTGCTGACCAAAAAGTGCTACTTCACGTACATTACACTTGGGCGATGTTTTTCCTTGAAGGAAACCAGACGTGCAAGCTTTCCTAATGACTTCAACACATCATCTCTTATGCCCAATGTGTAGAAACTTTAGGAGCACTTTTTTGGAGCCCATTTGCAAATGAATTCCATCTGCACTAGCCAAAATTACGTATAAGTCCAGCTGGTGGCCCGATATCGAGTATACTTGATGTGGTGGAATTCTGAAACAATGCAAAGGAATTTGATTTAATGCAAATTAAATTTGTTTGCCAATAAGTTCCAGAACATGCCCCAAACATTTCTGCAACTCAGGCATGACAGCCGAGGTGCTGAAACAGCCGATACATTGTGTCTAGGACACGGATCCCCAGCTGGTTCAGCACAGAACCCCAGCTGCAGTAGAGCTTTTTGGCCAGCTGATGGCAATGTTTGCCTGTCAAATAGGGCTACTACAGTAAAAAATACACTATGATTATTCCCAATGATTTTCTAATGTATAAATAACAAAAAGTGATTTTCCAAAATACTACTGGGTCATGACAGCGTCTGTTCATATTCATGTACATGTTACAGATTTGGAGGCAGGAGACAAAATGGATTTCAAACGTTCTTGCTATAAAATATTTACAATATTTTATTTATTTTTAACTTAAACAAACCCAATCAAACATGTCTGCTTTGTTTGCAGCTCCACGAACAAATGAAGCCCAGTTTATCTGTATCCAATCACTAATATGAGAATTAGTAATCAGACCCAACATGCTATTTTGAAATAAATAAATGAATGCACTTTTCAGAAATGTATATAGTGTTTCTTTTTTATTGTTCTACACTCCTTTATGTAGTACACTATTGCAAAATAACTTTTATCTTCTTATACTCCTTTTTTTTCCCCCACGGACCAACAGAGATGAGGTGAATTAGCATCCCTGATCTTAACATATATCATTTTAAAGAAACTCAAATTATTCACAGTCTGCCTGTAATAAAAAATCATAATATACTGCCAAAGAAAATAGGAAACTCTTATTCACTGTCAGATTAAAATTCAGATCTCACAGAAATGTTCTGGGCTGAATCGCAAATCGAACTGAACCATTCTGAAATATCTTTGTATGAGGTGCTCGAATTAAAAAAAAAAATGCATTTTCTCAACCCATAGTAATAAAGGGGAGAAAAAAAATCCCCTTGCATGTCAATACCAGAAAACCTGTTATCTGATGGTTAATTTAATACCAGACTATGCATAACTAGTGCAATGCAGGTAAAAGGAAAAAAAGGTTTGATGCTAGTTTTCTTGGAAAAAAAAAATCAAAAATATAATTTAAATTTAATGCATAAAATGATTACATATATATTTCACATTTAGATAGTCTTGATAAAATTATTATGCCTATACAAAGATTCCTAGTGAGGAATGGGGTATGAGCGTGCCAAGTCTGATTTTAAATGCATTTTTATTAATAATTGCTAGTAAGAGTGTATTTTTCTAAGGTACGCTCCTGCGATCGCAGGCATTGAAAATGCGTGGGAAAAAAAAAATGTTTCATATTTCAATATCCCAAATATTTTCTATAAAGATACTGCGATCGCTGTCGAATCTATGTCATTTTAAGTTTTAATTTATTTTTACTGAGGGTTTTAAACATATGAATATTGAATCCATACGGAATCATTTTATGTTATTTTATATCCACCAAATAAATTATAATACTGTAAAAAGTATATAATTGTTTTTTTTTTTAATGCTTTAAAATGTTTATAAATATAACGTTTTATATATATATATATATAACCTTATATTTATATTTATATATATATATAACGTTATATTTATATATATATATATATATAACATTATATTTATTTTATATATATATATATATACGTTATATTTATATTTATATATATATATAACATTATATTTATATTTATATTTATATATATATATAACGTTATATTTATATTTATATATATATAACATTATATTTATATTTATATATATATATAACGTTATATTTATATTATATATATATAACATTATATTTATATATATATATATTTATATTTATATATATATATTGAACATATTACAGGGTGGATCATCTGCACCATTGTTTTTCTCTGAAATATGTAATTGTAAAAACATTTTGAAAATTAAAATGCTTACAAAGATGTACAGTACCAATCCATTACCAGTGAGGTGTTAAACTTATGTATTTCATTAGATTTCTGACTGCTTGATACATCAAAAGATAATTTGCCATGTAATTTCACGAAACCAGAAATTGTAGCCTACCATAGTTTCCCGATAATGCCATTAATATATCAAGAGTAAATAAAATGTTTAGCGGTAAGCACATTAATTATGGCCTTCATCTGCCGGTGTTTAAAACTAAGAAATAATTAAATGTGCTTTAATAAGACATTGTTGTGAGAAAGCAGGACCGTTTATGAATTGCTTAGAGGTGCGCGGAACTTCCTCTCCCTTGAGAGGCAGAATTCATACTGAACACCCCGCTGATTGTTCAGGAGGTAAAGAACCAATAGCTGTGTGTACAGAGGTTTAATTTAAAGTGTGTTTCTCACTAGGCTGCTCACAACACTTAATTAAACTCCGCTGTTTTGGCAATGACAAATGCTATAGTGCAAAAAGAACAGAGCAGCAGTGACTGAGAAGCTTTTGTAATTTCTTTCATGCACCCAGGCAGCTAGATTCAGGTCACAAAAAAAAAGAAAGAAATGAAAGATAAAATGAAGAAGATTTATTTAAGGCGTTTAGGAAAAGTTGTCGGTGGGAAGTGTATTTTGTAAAGTCTGTGAAGTGGGACTTGCTGCTGTTCCAGTGCAGAGTCCCAAATATAGAAATAGACACTCAACTCTCGAATATCTCAAGCGTAGTTTTAAATTGTAACTTAAGCACTCACTCTATCTGTCCGTCTGTCTCTATCTGTCTGTCTGTCTCTATCTGCATGTCTGTCTATCTTTTGAATCTATCCTATATGTCAGGTGATCGTTATCACGTGGTGGTGATGGCCAATGATTTTTTTATGTGGCCTTGGAGCTCCATGGGGACTTGGATCCCTCCATGTAACCCGGGATGATACAAGGACCTTTTCTGGTTATCAGCATCTTCTGCCAGTCAAAGCTGGCCCTGCCTTAAGGCTAAGGTGGTCGCCTTGGGGTGCACCTTCATCTTAGTTTTTAGTACATAGCTGAATCATTGATGGTCCAGTGGGGAAGCAGTGCTGAGTTGTTACTGCGGTGCAGCGCACATTGCAAGTCAGTCACTCCATTTCACTGCTGAGCACCGTCACTCCTGGAAATCGAATCAAGGCGGCGTAGACAGACCTACAAGCCCAGGGAGAATAGACTGTGCCAGCGTTGTGACCAGGGGGCCCTGGAAGATGAGGTTCACTTCCTCCTACAGTGCCCCAAGTACTCATCACTGAGGGACACCCACTTCCAGAGACTCTTCGCTCTCATCCCGGACTTCACCTCTTTAGAAGAGACAAGGAAACTCCACATCATACTGGGAGAAGAGGAGCCGGCGGTGAAAATATCTGCCCAATACGTCACAGAATGTCACAGACTGAGAGGAACAGGAGAGATCCCGGACTTATAAATCCCCAACACGGACTCGCCTCCATCCCACTTCACATTATCCCTTACCCCTGATAATGTCCATGGACTTGCCCATTCCCCCCCATATATGTACCACTACCCCCCTCCATCCCATATAACCTCCCCATATGCTTTGGCAATGCTAAAATGAATTTGGTCCTGCCAATAAAGCTTATTATGATTTGATTTGATTTTGATTAGCATGATCTGTACCAGCTGGAGGTGCAGACGGATCCCTCACATTTCATACAGTATATCCTTCACCAGCATATCACAAACACACACATATCCTCATACACTTATATCATATTCACACATTACACATATTATTATTATTATCCTTTATTTATAGAGCAACACATATTTCCGCAGCGCTTTGCAAGATCGGTGTACAAGGTGTTGATACATTAGAATACCATACATGGATAATACGTCCTGATTCAGGGGGACCCTGTTTCCAAGGGAACTTACAATCTATGATATGTAAAAGTGCCCAAGGACACTCGCTGGTGGCGTCTTCTGCATGGGATCGGAGTCTGCATTCCATGATTGTAGAGCAGGGACCTGATGGTTAGGTTGATCCTGCTTCTCGTAAACTCGAGACGTGTTTCTTCACAGTTGTATTGGAGGGATGTGCTGAATGGCATTTTGACATGCTTCTCCATGGTCGAAGAGCAGAGATGTCACCACTGGACTCCACAGCCAATATTGTAGGGTAGACAAGTATGTACCGTTAGGTGTATTGCCCAAGGACACTTACTGGAGAGGTGCTCTTGTTCTCCACAGGTATAGAGCAATGCTGTTACTTTTACTCCATCCAGCCGGTACATATCACACACATATTTCTATCACACTGAGTCACATACAGTATATCACACACGCATTACACATATCACACACCCACATATCGCATACATACACTATACATATCACACACACATTACACATATCACACACCCACATATCACATACACATACTACACATATCACACACACATTACATATATCACACAGTCACATATCACATACATACATTACACACAAATATTACATACACACATTGCAAATATGTCGTGCACACATATATTTCAACCACATTCATACATTACACATAGTGCACACACATTGCACATTGCTTGCACATAACGCATATCAGACATACACAAACAGATGTGACCTGAAATATTGTGAGGCCTTAGGCAAGGCATAACTGCGAGGCTCCTCTTTTAATACCAAAAAATACACAACCTTAGCCGATACATTTAATGAATTAATGCTCACTTTACTCTCTGTGCATGTATGTGAATGTGGAAGCTTATTTGTGTGGAATATCCACATGAATTCAATCGGCATACTGACATTACACAAAAATTCCACCATGTGAGGCCCCTGTTTGAGTGAGGCCTTAGGCGACTGCCTAGTTTGCCTAATTATAGTAGAGCGGTTTCTGGGCGCAAATTATACATCATTCAGCACATTCCATTCAGTTAACATACATTTTGGCCAAAACATATATAATATTTGTGTTATGGGTGGTGGCCTGCTGTGGCAGGTGGGGAGGGCAACTGGGGAGGGGCCAAATCAGTGGTTCAGTAACCGACTCCAAGATATTTCACGGCATGCCTGGTCTATCTATCTATCTCTCTCTCTATCGCTCTCGTTATCTCTCACTCCATCTATCAACAATATCTCATATTAATCTTTTCCATCTATCTTCTGGTTGGTCGTTCAATCTGTCAACTCATTTCAAGTTTATCTTTATTAGGGTTGTGCAATTCATTTTGCACAGATTCGTTTTTCCTACGAAATTTACCATTTTCGTGCTTCCGAGGGCATCCCGAATACGAAATGTTGACCAAACGAAATTTTCAGATCGATTCGAAATCGAGTAATTCGATTCATAATTTTGGACAATTCTAAATTTCGGATCGATTCTAAATTTCGTGTCGATTCGAAATTTCGGATCAAATTTCGAATTGATATAAAACAGCAGAGTCCAAATGCAGGTTCTGTGGATGGGGGTGTTTACTTAATTTATTGTTTTATATAATTTGCTACATTTCATTTCCTCTCTTAAAAGTGGATGCATATCTTTAATAGCAAAATATGGTAATTTGGCCTGGTCAACACGTGAAATCTTTAACCTTGATCAGCTACCGTCTCGTTCATACCTTATTCCTCTGGATCTGTGGTCCAGGAAATACGGAATCCTCCTGTACATTCTATTGGAAAAACTACTACTCCAAAGACATCTTGTTGCAACAGCTCAAAACTATCTTTAACATAAGATGCTGCGCATGCTAGGCTGCAATTCACATTCGATATTCATAATCTCTGCTAATGGTCCTGTTATATAATCAAAAATGAGAAAATAATAAAAAAAAGAGAATAACATTAAAGGACTGAGTGACTGAAAACAGCATGTCATTCAATTAACCGCAGGCTCTAGCGCATACATCAAGACACCCTGTTATTAAGACATTAGCACAACCTTGCTTTTAAAATCCTCAATCACTCCCATACATAAGATGCGTTTCCGTGTTTTATACCACAGTCAAGTAGCGTTCATTCTATAAATGAAAGTCGTTTTAAACTGGAGCTCTATATCATAATCCCTGTGATGCTGCATATATTATCAAACTAGCTGTTTAATGCAAGACGCACATCTGCTATATTTATATGTAATATACTAAATTCATAGTTCTATACCTGTCAGCTTGGCCCAAGTGTAATTTATAGTGTGAAGCATTTTTTTTTATTGTTTTCAGTCTTACATTGTATAATGTATGTTTATATAAGACCTTGGGCTCAGATAATGGTTTTTCTGAAGTGTGTTTGCTAGAGCTGCTCTCGCTTAGATAAACCACAGACATTTATAAAGATAATCTTAGGGCTACATTGTAACAGTATTACTATCTATTAGTCTGTCACAGCTCCAATCTGTAGTATAATTAATAAATACATTTATTAACTTAATAAATCCATATCACATGGTAAGTGAGAGTAAATATTTATCTCTATCTATCCATCTATCTATGTCTGTCTATCCTACTACCCATATCTTGCTATCATCTATCTATCTGTCTATCTCTAGCCAACTACCCATATCTAGCTATCATCTATCTCTCTGTCTATATAGTCAACTACCCATATCTAGCTATCATCTATCTCTCTGTCTATATAGTCAACTACCCATATCTAGCTATCATCTATCTCTCTGTCTATATAGTCAACTACCCATATCTAGCTATCATCTATCTCTCTGTCTATATGATCAACTACCCATATCTAGCTATCATCTGTCTGTCTATATAGCCAACTACCCATATCTAGCTATCATCTATCTGTCTGTCTATATATATAGCCAACTACCCATATCTAGCTATCATCTATCTATCTGTCTGTCTGTCTATATATCCAACTACCCATATCTAGCTATCATCTATCTGTCTATATAGCCAACTACCCATATCTAGCTATCATCTATCTGTCTAAATAACCAACTACCCATATCTAGCTATCATCTATCTATCTGTCTGTCTATATAGCCAACTACCCATATCTAGCTGTCATCTACAGTATCTATCTGTCTGTCTATATAGCCAACTACCCATATCTAGCTATCATCTATCTGTCTGTCTATATAGCCAACTACCCATATCTAGCTGTCATCTACAGTATCTATCTGTCTGTCTATAAAGCCAACTACCCATATCTAGCTATCATCTATCTGTCTGTCTATATAGCCAACTACCCATATCTAGCTGTCATCTACAGTATCTATCTGTCTGTCTATAAAGCCAACTACCCATATCTAGCTATCATCTATCTGTCTGTCTATATAGCCAACTACCCATATCTAGCTATCATCTATCTGTCTATCTATATAGCCAACTACCCCTATCTAGTTATCATCTATCTATGTCTGTCTATATAGCCAACTACCCATATCTAGCTATCATCTATCTATCTGTCTGTCTATCTAGCCAACTACCCATATCTAGCTATCATCTATCTATGTCTGTCTATATAGCCAACTACCCATATCTACAGTAGCTATCATCTATCTATCTGTCTGTCTATATAACCAACTACCCATATCTAGCTATCATCTTTCTATGTGTCTGTCTATATAGCCAACTACCCATATCTAGCTATCATCTATCTGTCTGTCTAATATAGCCAACTACCCATATCTAGCTATCATCTATCTGTCTGTCTGTCTATATAGCCAACTACCCATATCTAGCTATCATCTATCTATCTGTCTATATAGCCAACTACCCATATCTAGCTATCATCTGTCTAAATAACCAACTACCCATATCTAGCTATCATCTATCTATCTGTCTGTCTATATAACCAACTACCCATATCTAGCTATCATCTCTCTATCTGTCTGTCTATATAACCAACTACCCATATCTAGCTATCATCTATCTGTCTGTCTATATAGCCAACTACCCATATCTAGCTATCATCTGTCTATATAGCCAACTACCCATATCTAGCTATCATCTATCTATCTGTCTGTCTATATAGCCAACTACCCATATCTAGCTATCATCTGTCTGTCTATCTATCCAACTACCCATATCTAGCTATCATCTATCTATCTGTCTGTCTAATATAGCCATCTACCCATATCTAGCTATCATCTATCTGTCTGTCTATATAGCCAACTACCCATATATAGCTATCATCTATCTATCTGTCTATATAACCAACTACCCATATCTAGCTATCATCTGTCTAAATAACCAACTACCCATATCTAGCTATCATCTATCTATCTGTCTGTCTATATAGCCAACTACCCAGATCTAGCTATCATCTCTCTGTCTATATAGCCAACTACCCATATCTAGCTATCATCTCTCTATCTGTCTGTCTATATAGCCAACTACCCATATCTAGCTATCATCTATCTTTCTGTCTATAAAGCCAACTACCCATATCTAGTTATCATCTATCTATGTCTGTCTATATAGCCAACTACCCATATCTACAGTAGCTATCATCTATCTATCTGTCTGTCTATCTAGCCAACTACCCATATCTAGCTATCATCTATCTATCTGTCTGTCTATCTAGCCAACTACCCATATCTAGCTATCATCTATCTGTCTGTCTAATATAGCCAACTACCCATATCTAGCTATCATCTATCTGTCTGTCTGTCTATATAGCCAACTACCCATATCTAGCTATCATCTGTCTAAATAACCAACTACCCATATCTAGCTATCATCTATCTATCTGTCTGTCTATATAACCAACTACCCATATCTAGCTATCATCTCTCTATCTGTCTGTCTATATAACCAACTACCCATATCTAGCTATCATCTATCTGTCTGTCTATATAGCCAACTACCCATATCTAGCTATCATCTGTCTATATAGCCAACTACCCATATCTAGCTATCATCTATCTATCTGTCTGTCTATATAGCCAACTACCCATATCTAGCTATCATCTGTCTGTCTATCTATCCAACTACCCATATCTAGCTATCATCTATCTATCTGTCTGTCTAATATAGCCAACTACCCATATCTAGCTATCATCTATCTGTCTGTCTATATAGCCAACTACCCATATATAGCTATCATCTATCTATCTGTCTATATAACCAACTACCCATATCTAGCTATCATCTGTCTAAATAACCAACTACCCATATCTAGCTATCATCTATCTATCTGTCTGTCTATATAGCCAACTACCCAGATCTAGCTATCATCTCTCTGTCTATATAGCCAACTACCCATATCTAGCTATCATCTCTCTATCTGTCTGTCTATATAGCCAACTACCCATATCTAGCTATCATCTATCTTTCTGTCTATAAAGCCAACTACCCATATCTAGTTATCATCTATCTATGTCTGTCTATATAGCCAACTACCCATATCTACAGTAGCTATCATCTATCTATCTGTCTGTCTATATAACCAACTACCCATATCTAGCTATCATCTTTCTATGTGTCTGTCTATATAGCCAACTACCCATATCTAGCTATCATCTCTCTATCTGTCTGTCTATTTAACCAACTACCCATATCTAGCTATCATCTATCTGTCGGTCTATATAGCCAAATACCCATATCTAGCTATCATCTGTCTATGTCTGTCTATATAGCCAACTACCCATATCTAGCTATCATCTATCTGTTTGTCTATATAGCCAACTACCCATATCTAGCTATCATCTATCTATCTGTCTATATAGCCAACTACCCATATCTAGCTATCATCTGTCTGTATATCTATCCAACTACCCATATCTAGCTATCATCTATCTATCTGTCTGTCTATATAGCCAACTACCCATATCTAGCTATCATCTGTCTGTCTATATAGCCAACTATCCATATCTAGCTATCATCTGTCTGTCTATGTAACCAACTACCCATATCTAGCTATCATCTATCTATCTTTCTGTCTATCTAGCCAACTACCCATATCTAGCTATCATCTAGTCTATATAGCCAACCACCCATATCTAGCTATCATCTATCTATCTATCTTTCTGTCTATATAACCAACTACCCATATCTAGCTATCATCTAGTCTATATAGCCAACTACCCATATCTAGCTATCATCTATCTATCTGTCTGTCTGTATAACCAACTACCCATATCTAGCTATCATCTATCTATCTCTCTGACTATCTAGCCAACTACCCATATCTAGCTATCATCTATTTATCTATCTATCCACCCACCCATATCAATCTCAATATCTCAATATCTACTTTATTATTTATCAATCCTATCTGTCAGTTGTATGTTGGGCCAATCCATCTATCTATGTATCGAGCTATCCGTTCATATCTATCTATCTATCTATCTATCTATCTATCCATAGCTATCATCTATCTATCAGTCAGCTGTATGTTGGGTCTATCTATCTATCTATCTATCTATCTATCTATCTATATATATATATCGATACCCATCATCAATATATCTATCCTGTCAGTTGTGTGTTCTATCTATCTATCAATATCCATCATCAATACATTATATGTATCTATCCTATCTATCCATCTATCCATCCATCCATCTATCTATAATAGGGATGAGCTGTTCGGTTCGAATCTGTTCGGAGTTCGCATCAAACATCGGCCGTTCGGCTGTTCGCCGAACTCCGAACATTTCCGCGTGTTCGGTTCGAGTTCGCCCACAATGCACCACAATGGACCAAAATGTACATTCCACTGGCCTGAAGCGTGTAATTGGCTACAGCCTTGCACCTTGACCACAGGTCAGGTGCAAGACTATGCAAATCACGGCTCAGAGTCCTGATTAGACAAATTTTGCCCAATCATGGGCTCACAGAGCTAAGTCCCGCAGCACACTATATAAGGCATCCCTCGCAGCCCCAGCATGTGTTTTTTGAGAGTAGATTGTTCTGTTAGTGTGTGTTCTCACTGCCAGCAGCTATTGGAGTGGGTCTCACTTCTACAAGATATCTGGGAATTGTTGTAATCTGTGTGTACGCACTGCCAGCAGCTATTGTGGGGGTCTCACTTCTACAAGATATCTGGGAATTGTTGTGATCTGTGTTATCTCACTGCCAGCAGCTATTGGGGGTCTCAGTTCTAGCAGATATCTGGGAATTGTAATCTGTGTCTTGTCACTGTCACCCATCAGGGGGTCTCACTGATTTATAGGAGGTTCCTGGGAATTGTAAAGTGGGGATTCCTCAAGGGATGGTTTTGTGTGCCCAGAAACCCAAGGACTAGTACATGCCTGGTAGGAGGAAGTGCACGATGGGGTCATCCTCATTGACCAGGAAGACTCGGAAGCTAATGCCACCTCCAACCTACGCTGCATGGGCTCCCTTATCCTGAAAAGCCTCCTAAAGGACCCCAGGATTCGTGCTATCAAGGAGAGGGATCATTACTGGTTGGCAAGCCTTCTTG
Organism: Leptobrachium leishanense; assembly: GCA_009667805.1. Classification (NCBI taxonomy): domain Eukaryota; kingdom Metazoa; phylum Chordata; class Amphibia; order Anura; family Megophryidae; genus Leptobrachium; species Leptobrachium leishanense. The sequence continues at coordinate 35,234,453 of CM019069.1, read as the reverse complement.
ATCCACGATACAAGGGTAAAGTTGCAGAGCTCATCCTGCCCACACAGAGGGAGGGCTGGATGAAACAACTTGAGTACGCTCTAAAGCGACACTTGTGTAACACCTTTCCAGTCACTGGTAGGTTACCAAGTGATGACACAGCTGTTTCTGAGGCTGTGAATGATCAGAGGAAGAGCGGTGAAGGCCGGGGTCACTTGACTGATGCCTTTTAAAAAAAATTTAGTCCACGACGCCCAGGGATGTCAAATGTAGGCACCCATTGCCAGAGTCTTCACCATATGGTGTAGGACTACCTAGGGGCAAGGGCAGACCTGGATACCTTTACAGCAGATGATCCACTGGCTTACTGGGTGTTGAGATTGGATCACTGGCCAGAATTTAGTCAATATGCTATGCAGCTACTAGGTTGCCCTTCATCTAGCGTGCTTTCTGAAAGGACGTTCAGTGCCGCTGGAGATTTTGTCACAGACAAAAGAGTGCATCTGTCTACCGACTCTGTAGACCGGCTGACATTTATAAAAATGAATCAGTCCTGGATCAGCAGCTGTCACTCCCCTGATGCTGACGTAACTGAATAGATCTGGGATCTCTTCTGCATTCACAAAACCTCCACCACTGCACTCTTCCACAATACCACAAAGGGGTTTCGGTGTGAAGGCTCTTGCTGCCACCAAAGGCAAAATATTTGGGTGCACTGACGCCTGTACCAGATACATATCATTTTAATATTTGACCGCAGGGTCCAACCCTGCACTCTTCCACAATACCACAGAGGGGTTACGGTGTGACGGCACTGTTGCCGACACTAAAGGCCCAATTTTAAAGCACCTATTGTTACTTTCATCCAAAGCCTGCATAAGTTTCACCATAATTTAGCCAAAAAATCACTAAACTTGTTCTGCGTGTCCTAAAATGTCTTTTCATACAGACTGCCGCCCCAAGCAGTTGATTATGAATAGATTAAAGGAAAACCATTTACCGTCATTTGAAATGTCATTTTTTTGATTTTAAATATATATATATTTTTTTTGTATATCAAAAAGCTTTTATTGAAGTAAGATTTAAATGTTTCTATACATCCTACAAATCCGCCACTTTACGGGCAGGTTATGGGGACCTCCTAGGCATGATATTTGAAGGAATTTTTCTTTTTTATTCTTAACCTTTATTTCATGGAAAACTCACTGTTCCTTTAAAAACGTTTTTTTTTTAACTTTTTGTCCTTGTTTCCTGTCCCCCAGGGCACTACCCGGGCCCCCATACACCTTTTATGGCAAATATCTAGCATATATGCCCTCTTGGAGGGCACTCTAAAAATTGAACTTTCGAGTCTCATTGACTTGCATTGAGTTTGGTTCGTGTTCGAGTTCGAACTCGAACTTTTGAAATTGTTTGAGTTCGAATGCGAACGGAACACGGGGGTGTTTGGCTCATCACTAATCTATAAGAGAAACGAACGACGGAGGAGATGCAAAGCAAGTCTTTCTCTTGCTTGGACGTGTAAACATTTTTGCAATTGATAACATTCTGTTTTTCATTTTGCTTAGTAGACGATCTTAATCTCACTTTTTTGTGCTTCTCCTTCATTTTTATTGTGATAATTTTACCCCCAAAATCAGCATCACTGTGCTGCAACATTCACAATCATATCTCCTGCTATAAGGCCTAAAAAGACTGAGTCAGCAGTTACGGAGGGGTTTGGTGTTGTTGCATATCCTGACCTATGCTTGAGGCCATCCAGCATGGCATTGCATGGGCATGTGGGGTATCTGCTCTATAGCAGAGTTTATCGCAAAAAAATGAGGAATTAAATTGCATGTACAACTCTGAATTCATCACTTCCTGTACAGGGATGTTTGGATTGGGGCTTTGTGGACAAAGCAAGTCTCTGGTTTGCTTAGATGTGTAAATGTTTTTCGCAATGACATTATATATATATATATAGTTTATTTTTAGGTTTTTTTAAAGATCAAAAGTGAGTGGAGAATATTTAATCTGATTATCTAATGGTCATTTTTATGTTTTGTTCGACATAGAGAAGATAACCTGGGTCATTACGACTGAAAATATTTTCCAGCTGTATAGACCACTACCCTAACCCTTCGTGTGCAGAAACAGAAAGGTCTGCTAAGTAATTTAATACAAGGAAGCGAGCACGGAAAATGACCTTTTGCTTATGTGGCTTCTTCTGGATGTGATTGAAGACACTGTGGTCTAAAATGCAACTTCCCTTTTGAGTTCAGTGCACTCAGAATTGAGGTTACACCCAAAAAAAATGATCCAGATCTAATTCAATGAACAAAGGGAAGTAAAAATAGATTTTCCATTTCATCAATAAATTCCAGTTATCTTAAAAGAAGGATAGCAGAGTCACATGGGATATGAGGGAACTCTTACACAAGTAACATTGAAAATAAAGACTTTTGGGTTCTGGATAATGCGGATACAATATTTCTACCGACGAATTAACCCGCACGCGTCATTATTACAAGTTACACTATGTGTGCTGCAGTGAACCCCTAATTTTGTCAAGAAGAGCCTATAAATCATGACATTCTGGCACTGCACTGTTCTGCAATATATGCATCAAACCACAAAGAGAGAATACCAACTCATACATTTAAGGTTATTGATGGTTTTTAACCATTTTAAAGCTTTTTAACACATTTTTAACCCTAAGCACTGTTAAAAATTATGGGAATTTAATTCACAAAATATAGCCATGAATAGCTTAACCCCTTCACTACCAAGTGATTTAAAATTTAAAAAAAACATTGTCAGAAACCAGTGTTTTTTTGTAAAATCATTTTTAATTAATTATAAAATAAGAAATATTTGAGCCTATACCCATTGCATATCTTCTGTAAATAACCTATTTTGGCCAATAGATGGCACAGTTTACTGGCAAATTGAGTTACAGCAGTTTGAGCGGCTGGTCTATTTTCTTCTTTTTTTCTCCTGTATCGGCTGCTGAAAGCCCAAAGTAAGGGCATCATGAGATGATATTACACAGTTTTAGCTCTTTGTGCTAAAACTTTGGGGCACCTTCTGCAGCCCAAAAGCAAACTAAATTCATTTGCTGCAAACAAATTTAATTTGTTTTGGGGCTGCAGAGCTGCGGATCGAGATATCTCGATATTGGGGCAACGGATGGTGCCTTTGTAGCCCGAGATATCTCGATCTCGGTAGTGAAGGGTTTAAGCCTGTCATTGAGGGATACATTGATGCTGCGAAAGGCTTAAAAAATGTGTGGTTATATTTTGTGAACTAAATTTCCATCATTTTTAACAGAGCTTAGGGTTAAACATTTGCTAAAAATCTTTAAAATGTTTAAAAATCAGTAAATCTTTAAAAGCATGAGTTGGTGTGCTCTCTTTGTGGTTTGCTGTATTTTTCTGCGTTGAGAAGCACCCATTTGTTCTGTTTAGTACAGGAAGAGTGGTGACATCGTGACTGCTGCAATATATGCATGACGCAAAAGGATAAACAAGCAAACAGTGCCTATACAACACATAATGTCCACTAAAGAATTACAATCATTACTGCATTGAGCTGTATATTCTTGTTTTACTTTCACCTGACCTACATAAGCTCTTGGATAGGGATGAGCCGAACACCCCTGTGAACGGCCAAAATGTTCAAATACGAACTCGAACAAAATGTAAACCTATGGGGGCCGAACACGCAAAATGTGTTCGCAGTTCTCCTAAATGTACAGGCGGCTGCCAGTACATTTAGGAGACCTGTGGCACCGACTTTAACCAATCAGAGCTTGGTTAAATCTCTGCCCCATGCCTCATCTTCATTTCATGCTGAGCTCTGATTGGGCAAAGTCCTGCACCTGACCTGGACTTTGCCGAATCAGGGCTCAATATTGAATTAGAGCCCTGATTGGGCAAAGTCCAGGTCAGGCGCAGGACTTTGCCCAATCAGATCATTCTGCATGAAGATGTGGGGCAGAGAGGAGCCGCGGCCAGACGGATCGGAGGAGCTGACGGACCGGGGAACAGGAGGCCGGGACAGCTGCAGGACAGGTGAGATACGGGGGCGGGGGGCCGCAGCCACAGGTCTCCTAAATGTACCGGCAGCCGTCGGTACATTTAGGAGACCTGTGGACGCATTTTTTATTATGGAATGTCCACGGTCGAACAAACCGCGAACATCCCATAATGTTCGGCGTTTGCCGAACACTCGAACGGCCGATGTTCGATTCAAACTCACGTTCGAATCGAACCAAACGCTCATCCCTACTCTTGGATAACCTGGTGAGTAATACTGACTTTGTCTTTAGGTATCCCTGACAATAATGTAAGGCTTTTTGGGGCACCTCTCCATGTACTCTGGAATTTCCTTACTCTTGTTTCATTGATTGTCTCTTGTCTAGAACTGTAGGATTTAAAGTGATACTATCACCAAAAAATGAAATGTCCTTATTGTGTTTATTTTATGTTGCTGATATCTTACATGTGTTTTGTTTTTCTCTTGTATGTTTAGTTAAGAAAATATTTTACTCTATGTGTCACTGGGTGCATCCTTTGTGTGATCTTCTGTATTGTGAACTGCCCCCCCCAGAATCTTTACATCACTGGCTCCTCACTGTGTGGCTTTGGCCATAGAAAGGAGTGAAGGGGTCTGACTCACAGCAGGAAACTAACTCACAGCATTGTATTGTGTGGGATGCATTCAAAGCACATCACCAGTAGGTAGATTAGAAGTCTTTTAAGCTCCCTGTCTTTTCTCATTCAGCTGCCAGCTCTTCTGTTGAGTAGCCTACACAACACAATACACCCCTGCTGCCATATCTAAGCATTCACTCCTCTACCCCATTGACTGTTAAATACTGTAGAAACTAAACCACAGCTGTAAAGTAAAACGTTTGCACAGATTATGGTAAATGTGGCATCATGGGAAAAAACACACAGGGCCACATTACAATCTTGACGCAAACGTTTGCGCCGGCATAAGTAATTTTTAACGCGTGGGGTAAAACCATTTGCGAATTACATACTCAGCGCTACAACCGTGCGGAATCGTGTACCGCTGTGAACCTGCGCAAACCTTGCGCGAGGTTACTGTACTTCGCACGTCCTATACTTAACATGGGGAGCGCAAAGTGTTAATCAGCGTTAGGATTACAAAGTCCTAACGCTGTTTAACGTCCGGCCGCGGTTAACAAAAGGTTAACCAGAACTTGGTGTTCCGCTTCTGCAGAATCCGTTAACACCAACCTCAGTCCGGCGGGAACAGGGGAAGACTAGGGGAAAAAGTCCCCCAGCGTATCACTAAGCTGACCGGTAGGATCTCGCAAGGCGAGATCCGGCTGGTCAGGTGACTGCCGGCGTCTGCTTCAATGGAGTCCTAACACTGCCGCGCGCATCCCGAAGGGTTAATGCGCGGTAACAATGCAGGCAGCATTTTTTGTGCCTGCATTGTAATCTAGCGTTAAAACGCGGGCACAAGGGGGAAAACTGCGGGAGCAGTTTTTCCTCCCTAGCACCTTGTGTATTAAAAACACAACCACTTTATAAAACACATGCTGTTGTTTTTTTTCTTTGTTTGAAGCAATAGCATGTAAAAAGGAAAAATAAAATTAGGGTTTTATCTCCTGCTTCCAATTTGTGAGCCACATTACATTCCTAGCATTAAAACGCGAGGGGCCACATTACAATGGTGGCGCTAAAACGGGGACGCTAGGGAGAAAAACCTGCACCTGAAGGTTTCCCCTTTGCGTCCCCGTTTTAGCGCGATATTACAATGCAGGTACTTAAAAAGCTGCCTGCTTTATCATCGGGCGCTAAGTCATAGGACTCGATTGAGGCAGACGGCACCGGTCACATGACCTGCTGGATCGCACCTTGCGAGATCCGGCAGGTCGGCGTAGTGATCTGCAGGGGGAGACTGGGGGACTTTTTCCCCCCAGCTTCTTCCTGCTCCCACCGGACAGAGGAGGCGGTTGGAGACGCGGTCCTCGCTACGGGATAGAAGGTATCTGATGTTTTTTGGGGAGTTACTGCTGGTGCTGACGGATTCTACGGCAGTGGAATCCATTAGCACCAAGTCCTGGCTGTGGTTAACTTTTTGCTAATCGCAGCCAGACGTTAATTAGCTTTACGACTTTGTAATCGTAACGCAAATTAACACTTTGCACTCCCCATGTTAAGTATAGGGAGCGCAAAGTACAGTAACCTCACGCAGTACAGCGCAAGATTCCAAACAGTAACGCTAGCGCTTGGATTGTAATATGGGTGGCCCGCGTTAGGGCCACCAGGGCTAAAGTTTACGCTCTTGCAGGTGAGCGTGAGCGATAACGTTAGCACCAAGATTGTAATGTAGCCCTAGTAATCTAGTGTAAGTGGTAGTGTTACTTTAAGCCAGGGATGTATTCTTGTGTAGGCTAACTAGACCTGGGCCTAGGGCAGCAGATCGCAAGTGGGAGGGGGGGTCTGACATCATTTTTTAGCATTATTTCTACTTAGAACCTTTTTTTGAAAAACATCATTTGATAATAGTTTCTGGGAATCTGAATTACCAAAGGCACATTTCCATAGGCTTGAAACCTGACCATTTCGGAGTATTTTTTTATAATGTTGATTGAACTTTTTTTTACGATTTATTAAGTTATTTTGTTCCCATAATCAATAAATAATAGGCAAACATCCATCTCACCCGTCGCTCTGTCTCTGCTGCTCCTCTCTCTGAATCCCTACACTGGCTCCCCATCCACAGCAGAATCAAATTCAAACTACTCCCCCTGACCAACAAAACCCTCACTAACGCCGCTCCTCACTACCTGTCCTCACTAACGCCGCCCCTCACTACCTGTCCTCACTAACGCCACCCCTCACTACCTGTCCTCACTAACGCCGCCCCTCACTACCTGTCCTCACTAACGCCGCCCCTCACTACCTGTCCTCACTAACGCCTCCCCTCACTACCTGTCCTCACTAACGCGCCCCTCACTACCTGTCCTCACTAACGCCGCTCCTCACTACCTGTCCTCACTAACGCCGCCCCTCACTACCTGTCCTCACTAACGCCGCCCCTCAATACCTGTCCTCACTAACGCCGCTCCTCACTACCTGTCCTCACTAACGCCGCTCCTCACTACCTGTCCTCACTAACGCCGCCCCTCACTACCTGTCCTCACTAACGCCGCTTCTCACTACCTGTCCTCACTAACGCCTCCCCTCACTACCTGTCCTCACTAGCGCCACCCCTCACTACGTGTCCTCACTAACACCGCCCCTCACTACCTGTCCTCACTAACGCCGCTCCTCACTACCTGTCCTCACTAACGCCGCTTCTCACTACCTGTCCTCACTAACGCCTCCCCTCACTACCTGTCCTCACTAACGCCGCCCCTCAATACCTGTCCTCACTAACGCCGCTCCTCACTACCTGTCCTCACTAACGCCGCTTCTCACTACCTGTCCTCACTAACGCCTCCCCTCACTACCTGTCCTCACTAGCGCCACCCCTCACTACGTGTCCTCACTAACACCGCCCCTCACTACCTGTCCTCACTAACGCCGCCCCTCACTACCTGTCCTCACTAACGCCTCCCCTCACTACCTGTCCTCACTAACGCCGCTCCTCACTACCTGTCCTCACTAACGCCGCCCCTCACTACCTGTCCTCACTAACGCCGCCCCTCACTACCTGTCCTCACTAACGCCACCCCTCACTACCTGTCCTCACTAACGCCGCCCCTCACTACCTGTCCTCACTAACGCCGCTCCTCACTACCTGTCCTCACCAATCACCAGATACACACCATCCCGCTCCCCCTAAGATCCAACAATGACCTGCGCCTGGCATCCTCCACCATTACCTCTTCACATGCCAGATTGCAGGACTTTTCTCGTGCGGCGCCGACCCTATGGAGTGCGTTTCCTCGCAATATCAGACTGTCCCCAAATCTGGCTTCATTTAAAAGCTCCCTAAAGACCCTTCTGTTTAGGGAAGCCGACCACCTGACTCCGTAACAAGACATCCGACCGACCCAAAAAAGGTCCACACCTTTCCCTGCATTAACTCATCACTGCAGCCCCCCCTACTGTTTCTGACCCCCTCATCTGGATTGTAAATTCCCACGGGAATAGGGTCCTCATGTCCTCCTGTATCTGTTGGAAGGAATACTGACCTGTCTCCTGTATGTATTGTAGAATTGTTCTAACTTTACACATTGCACCATTATACAGCGCTGCGGAATGTGTTGGCACTTAATAATAATAATAAAAAACATGAAATTAAGACAAATGTTCATGATCTGTTGGGTTATTTATAGATATAAAAAAGTAACTTAGAACAAAAGAAATGTATTTTAATTACACAAAGTGATTTCTGAAAATATCTATTATAGTTTAGAGACTTATTCCTGATATTGTTTTATTGTGCTCCTCAAATATACTGTGCCGCTTAAAGAAAGGACATTAAGCAAAAAATGTTGTCCCGTCCCCATCCTATGCAATAATACACCCTTGATGTGTTGTAGGAATGTTTCAGAAAGTCACGGTAGTTAGGGTTTTAACCCGCACCCTTTCATGTTTTCTTACAAAAAAAACAGTAATTTCCTTCAAATTCTATAAGGCTGAAACTGGCATAGAAAACATATTTGCCAAGTGTCCCTTTAAGTGAAAGGGCTTTAAATTCTATCTGTGCATTGTGTGGCCAGACGATGATGAGATTTTACCTAAAAGGAATAAAAGCAAGTTTATGAGAGAAATTACGATGGGCACCGGCATAAGTGGCTTGACCTTTGGTGAGTTCCCGCTCAGGTCTCATAAGGATTTAGTTTGATAGTGCCATTACAGAGAAGACAATACCATATGCAAACAGGTCTGCTATCACCCAAAAATGTGCCAGAACTGAATGCCAAGGACGTCTCCTCTGCACGAGTGACCAGCAATCTCCTATTTTCATTTTGGTTTTATTAGGTCTTGTACGGAAGATATGTCTGGTTCCTTTCTAGACACATTGAACAAAATGTGCCTGTCTGGATTACCTTCTAAGCTTATGGAGAGCAAAGACTAGCTCATGATAGCGAAGAGAATGGGCAGAGAAATAAGTGGCTCAACCATCGGTGAGTCCATGCTCGGGTCTCATAAGGTTTAGCTTGATGGTGCCTTTTAAAGAAAAGACAACATCAAATCAGATTGCTAGTGTCCAAAAACGGGGCCAGAACTGAAATGCCAAGGATGTCCCTTCTGCATGAGAGATACAATAACCTTCGATGAGGGTTTCAACGTTTTTAGGTCACGTCAAGAGGATGTATCTGGCTCCTCTCCAGACACCTCAAGCAAGCCGTCAATGTCTGGTTTACCCTCAAATCTTTTAGAGAAAAAAAGCAAGTTTATAAGAGCACTGACAGTTTTTAACTAAAACTCTAAGGCCGGGGTCACAAGAACGTGGAGACCGTGAGAATGGACGTTCTTTCTGATCAGGCATCTGTGTGACCACCTCGCTGAAGTGCGAGTCTGGTATGAAAGATCGCACTTTGTAGACCTGTCCATCGTCAGTTGTAGCGGGTCGATGGGGAGGAAAACTGCACCATTGTAACGTGCAATACTATTACGCTTGTTACACCGTGTGGCCCTCACAGTCGAGCTGTCATAATGCTAAGATGGACGCTGGGAGGAGGGGTCACTACGCACACATTTAGTGTGTCTGTGTGACCACGGCCTAAGAGCTAATAAAATCCATATTGTTCAAAGCAGAAAAGAAATAGCTGTACTATCCTGAGCGTCGATGGATGGAAGAGATTATTACAAGAAGTACTCTTAATTGTTACTCAGAAAGAAAGTGAATACCAATGCTAGGGAATGTGTTCCCAAGCAGGGGTACAAATGGGAGTGATGGTGGAAGCCTGGAATGATTAATGGCATTTATAAAACCAGCAACAATGTATCCAATGCTAGAGTTGTAGCGATGCCCTCTTAAAAATCTTATTTAAACTCTTCACTACCAAGTGATTTAAAAAAAAACACTATCAGGAACCAGTGGGTATTTGGAAAATAATTTAAATGATTTATACAGAAATAAATATTTGGGAAAATTCTGAGTGTATTCCTTACTGTAATAACCTATTTGGCAGACTGATGTCGCCACCTGCTGTCCAAACGTTGTTTCTACAGTTCATGGCTTCTTGCAGGATCAACTGGGGAAAAGTGTATTAGAGACATTCCTCAGCTGGTTTTAAAAAAGTCTTAGCACCTCGGGCATCATGCCCAGGATGATAAAATGTTGGAAACAATCTTGAGTCCAAATGCAAATGAAATTCAACAAAGCGAGGAAACAACATATCTCCAGATGATGTTAACACGATCTCAGACTGTTGTGTCCACCATTTCTGAATGCTGGTCATGTATACACGATCATGGTAGCGAACAGGTTAAAGTTCAGTGCTATACGTATGCCTTAATTGGATATGGAAATAAAAAATATCAGAAATCGTACACATTAACGACTGATAGCTTATAGACTTGTGCACCGATTTTTTTTTCGGTTCGATTCGGTTCGGTTCGTTTCTATTTTGTAAATTTTTTTTTCGTCTTGTTTTCGTATCGACTTTTTTTTTTTCGTAATTTCGGAAATTTTCGTGTTTTTCGGAACATCTGTTCTCCTCGTTTCAAAGTGTCTATTCCTTTTGACGTAAACTAATGGTTTTTCGGATCCGATATTTCTGTCGATACGATAATTCTGTCGATACGATAATTCTGCCATTGAGATTTCTCATGTTTTACAAGAAGGATACATTGAGATTTCTCTGGTTTCACAAGAAGGATACATTGAGATTTCTCTGGTTTTCCAGGAAGGATACATTGAGATTTCTCATGTTTTACAAGAAGGATACATTGAGATGGGAATGATAAAAAAATTACAGAATCAGCGATATAACCAAAAAATACGTTGTCCGAAATTACTGAAATGGAACCGAAATCAGGAATGGAGCTGAAATTACGAATGGAACGAAAATGATTTTCGATTTTACTAATTTCTAGTCCATTCGAAAATTCCAAACAAATTTTCGTTTCGTTTCGTAAATTTTTTCGGGTCTGCCGTTTTCGGATCTGAAAATTTTCGTAAAATCGGCCGAATCCAAATGCACGAATCGGGAAATTTCGTGAAAATTCCGAAATTCCGAAACCCGAAACGCACATCCCAAATAGCTTGCACTATTTTTCCTTGTATAAGTTTTTGTATTACTTTTGTTCTTTTGCGGAGTGAAGTGATGTCTTTATCAATCTAGTCTCTTTGGATTCCTAAGGATATGGAAAAGCATTTTTATTAAAACCATTGTTAAGATTATTTACTTACATTATGAATACGTTTTGTATATTTACTATAGTGAAAGACCGATGACAGCGACTAAAAATGTTAGTATGTTTCATCATGTTATGGTGAACTTCAAATATTAAAATATTCCCGTAAGACAGTTGCGGAATATTTACTGCCACCGCTGTTGTAGGAACTATTACTGCAGTCAAAAAAAAATCTAATAAAATAGTCAAAAAAAATCTCGCTGCCTGGTTTTCCTCGAAAGGATCAGAAGTAATGCTTCATTTAATTTTGTGAAATGTCAGATAACATCAAAAATGGAATTTAAAATACTAGTCTGTGAAAGAAAGGGAATTTAGGGGCATCATATTACATTAAAATGTTTAATGCAGTGTTTATGGATTGCACAGTTAGTGGATAAAATAATGACTTGTTTACTCGGACTGCCTGAATTACATACATTGAAAAGTGGCATTAAGCCGGAAATTATTTGTCTGCTTGTGTCCTAGGATTTTGTCTTGAAAAGAAAATCTTCAAAAATGAATAGTTAATAAGTAGGAACTTTTGGGCTGCTTTTCATACAACTTCACATAATTGGAAGATAACCCTATTGAGTGGTGGGATTTATACATTAAACTCCTTGTAACGGCACAAATTAGGCTTGTGCACCGATTTTTTTTCGGTTCGATTTGATTTTTCGGATTTTTAACCTTTTCGATTCGGCTCGTTTCGACGGATTTCTGTTTCGATTCGGATCGGCTCGACTCGTTTTTTTGTGTACATTTTTTCGGAATTTCGACCATTTTTCGTATTTTCGTGTCACTTAGCTCGTTTTTTGTATCGACTTTTCGTATTTTCGGAAATTTTCGTTTTTCGGAATTGTAAATGGTTTCGGAATATCGACCATTTTTCGTATTTTCGTGTCACTTAGCTCGTTTTTTGTATCGACTTTTTCGTATTTTCGGAAATTTTCATTTTTTTCGGAACGTCTGTTCTCCTCGTTTCAAAGCAATAAATTTCGATTTGACACATTTCAAGTACATTCGAAAATTCCGAAAATATTTCGTTTCGGCTCAGAAAACTTTTCGGATCTGCCATTTTCGGATCTAAAATTTTTTGGAAAATCGGCCGCATCCGAAAGCACGAATCGGGAAATTTCGTGAAAATTCCGAAATTCCGAAACCCGAAACGCACATCCCTAGCACAAATAACCTAAAACTAACCTATGAGACCTGAGAAGGAAATCGCCAGAGGAAAGACCATGTGTGGTGAGATTCGTTATCAGTGGTCTTATAACTTGGGTGTTACTAAGGGAAAATATCGATGAACGTCGAGACCCCTAGCGGCTCCGTGGCTCGCTGTCGCTGGCGCTTTTGTAACAGAGCCACTGTATTAGCAGCTCGAGTCTGAATATTGGGAATCGCTTGCAGATACTGTCAGCAGAACCAGGTACTGCCTCTGGTATTAGCTCTAGAGTTACGAGGACTCCATGGAACTATGTGAGATCTTGATCGAGTTCTGCATAACAGAGACCACGGAGGGACACAGGGAACTACTTGCGGTGACGTTAACAATAGAACCTTTGGTATTCTTTTTTTTATTATAACAGGAATTATGGGTGGAACATCAGTTTTGGGGATTTCCAAACATATATTTTTTAGTACTTTAGCCCTGCTATAGCTATATCAATTACTATCTTTTATGAAGTTCAACAAAGGCAAAATTATAATTGGGGGTTGTTGTATTTTTACGTGCAGAGGAAGCTTCCTTGTCATTTGGCTCTGGCTGCTGTTTAAAGGGACACACTACCCATCCTGACCACTTTATTGTTTTAACCCCTTGGCTGTGGAAGACGTGTGGAAGGCGTCATGGAATTTCCTTGCAACATGCGGATGGCATCCCCACACACCATGGGACTTCCGTCAAGTCAGGCCAATCCATGCAACCCCTCCTAGTGTACATATTTTTTCAGACGCCACTTGGCAGATTCGGGTGAATGCTTGAAGCGGAGAAGGAGGTCTTTTGGACCCGTCTTTCTCCTCATCCAGAGGGGTTAGACACTCAAGAGAGGCATCACTGGCAAGGTCACAGTTAGTGATGAGCCGAACACCCCCTTGTTCGGTTAGCATTCGAACTCGAACAATTTCAAAAGTTTGAGTTCGAACTCGAACATGAACCGAACTCAATGCAAGTCAATGGGACTCGAAAGTTCGATTCTTAGAGGGCATATATGCAAGATATTTGCCATAAAAGGTGTATGGGGGTCCGGGTAGTGCCCTGGGGGACAGGAAACAAGGACAATAAGTTAAAAAAAAACGTTTTTTAAGGAACAGTGAGCTTTCCATGAAATAAAGGTTAAAAATAAAAATGAAAAATTCCTTCAAATATCGTGCCTAGGAGGTCCCCATAACCTGCCCGTGAAGTGGCGGATTTGTAGGATGTATAGAAACATTTAAAAACAAAAAAAGTACATTTCAAAGGACGGTAAATGGTTTTCCTTTAATCTATTCATAAACAACTGCTTGTTTATGAATAGATTAAAACATCTGGATTAACCCACTGAGATTCAACAAGGCAGTGAATGGCAAAGTGGCATAATAATGAATTCCATGGAATTCAATGATAAGTACAGTAAATCGTATTGTGCACGAGTATGACATATGTATTGTACACAAATAAATGCCACATAATTAGCTAGAGGAGCTTTGGAGATATTTTTGTTTTTTGTTCTTTAACTATACCATTGCCAGTATATAAGTCATATGAAAATTGAGCTTCACACAAAACTCCCGGGGTTGACATATTTTCTTCCTTTCTTTACTTAACAGCTTTAAAATTTTGCCAGTGTATTAATGAAGATATGTGCAATGCCAAATATTCAAAACTTAATTTATTTTCACAATCGATAACGTGCAAGAACGAAATGCGAATAAGGGGTTATTCACTACCCTACGAATTGGCCCTGAATTAGGGTGGGATGTACTAATGGTTGATTTACCCATGATAAAGGCAGCCACATTGTAAACAGACTCAAGAAAAACACTGTTTAGTGCAATTGCCTGCTTTTTCCAGAAATATGGGTTTTCACCCTAAAGTGTGGAAATGCAAGAAAAACTGCTGGCTGTTAGGAAATCTGTGTGAGGACTGCCTGCACGATTTCAAGGAAAAAGAAGCAGTGAAATTGGCCATCCTACATTAAAATAATCCACATAAATACAGCAACCAATAAATAAAGTCCAAGTGTAAACACATGTGCAGGGTTACAAGTTATATGTTTACAATAAAAATGCAGAATTAATGCAAAGTACGAGTTATTCTGTAAAATGTGGACTTTACTGTAAAATGTGAGTTATTCTGTAAAATGTGGACTTTACCGTAAAATGCGAGTTATAATATGGACTTTACCTTAAAATATGAGTTATTCTGTAAAATGTGGACTTTACTGTAAAATGCGAACTATTCTGTAAAATATGGACTTTACTGTAAAATGCGAGTTATTCTGTAAAATGCAGACTTTACTGTAAAATAGAAGTTATTCTGTAAAATGTGGACTTTACCTTAAAATATGAGTTATTCTGTAAAATGTGGACTTTACTGTAAAATAGAAGTTATTCTGTAAAATGTGGACTTTACCTTAAAATGCGAGCTATTCTGTAAAATGTGGACTTTACTGTAAAATGCGAGCTATTCTGTAAAATATGGACTTTACTGTAAAATGCGAGCTGTTCTGTAAAATGTGGACTTTACTCTAAAATGCGAGCTATTCTGTAAAATATGGACTTTACTGTAAAATGCGAGCTATTCTGTAAAATATGGACTTTACTGTAAAATGCGAGCTATTCTGTAAAATGTGGACTTTACTCTAAAATGCGAGCTATTCTGTAAAATATGGACTTTACTGTAAAATGCGAGCTATTCTGTAAAATGTGGACTTTACTCTAAAATGCGAGCTATTCTGTAAAATATGGACTTTACTGTAAAATGCGAGCTATTCTGTAAAATATGGACTTTACTGTAAAATGCGAGCTATTCTGTAAAATGTGGACTTTACTCTAAAATGCGAGCTATTCTGTAAAATATGGACTTTACTGTAAAATGCGAGCTATTCTGTAAAATATGGACTTTACTGTAAAATGCGAGCTATTCTGTAAAATATGGACTTTACTGTAAAATGCGAGCTATTCTGTAAAATGTGGACTTTACTGTAAAATGCGAGCTATTCTGTAAAATATGGACTTTACTGTAAAATGCGAGCTATTCTGTAAAATATGGACTTTACTGTAAAATGCGAGTTATTCTGTAAAATATGGACTTTACTGTAAAATGCGAGCTATTCTGTAAAATATGGACTTTACTGTAAAATGCGAGTTATTCTGTAAAATATGGACTTTACTGTAAAATGCGAGCTATTCTGTAAAATATGGACTTTACTGTAAAATGCGAGCTATTCTGTAAAATGTGGACTTTACTCTAAAATGCGAGCTATTCTGTAAAATGTGGACTTTACTCTAAAATGCGAGCTATTCTGTAAAATATGGACTTTACTGTAAAATGCGAGCTATTCTGTAAAATATGGACTTTACTGTAAAATGCGAGCTGTTCTGTAAAATGTGGACTTTACTGTAAAATGCGAGCTGTTCTGTAAAATGTGGACTTTACTGTAAAATGCGAGCTATTCTGTAAAATATGGACTTTACTGTAAAATACAAGTTATACTGTAAAATGCAGCTTTCTGAGTACTGACATTGAGTAATTAAATTAAAAATGTGGATTTTACAGTACAGGCCTCGCAAGATATGAGTTTACTGTAAAATAGATTTTACAGCAGGGTCATTGTGAGTTATGTGTTTAATGTAAAATAGGGGATAATGCAGTAAGGACAGTACGAGTTAAGGGTTTAATGCAAAATAGGGGATTTTACATTAGGGACATCGCAGATTATGGATTTATTGTAAAATAGGGGATTTGCTTTCTATAGGATGCTATTGGCATCCTATATTAATGAATTCTATACAATTAAATACATTGTATAATAAGGCATAAAAAGTAGCTAGTTACGTAGAAGGAAAGAAGCTCGGGTAAATATGCATTGTGCAATCACAAGGTATGTATAAGGTAGGAAAAAAATATTGACAGTGGATTGCTAAATCGTGTCATTCGGATAGTACAGGTGCTACTGCAAAGAACAAGATGAGTTCTGCACTATTTATTGAATAGGAAGAGCAAATAGTCACGTAAAACCCATGTAATTTGATGGCTTCTGAGTTAAGGCCTCGGGCAGTCTTATTCCTCCTTGTGTCATGTCCCTGTATGTCAGAGCTCTCCTATGCTTAAATGCCTCTAACACGAAGTGTGTACGTTAACCCAAGTGGGATCGAGCGTTTAATATCCTCCGATTTTCCTTTTCTTTTTTCCTTTTTAGCCCCAGAACAACAAAAAATACTTGTGTAGTCCTATAAACACACAGGCGAGACAAAACATTTTATCTTTTGGTCGTATTATCTAACAGATATCATTTAAGAAAGTGCGCGGAAAAAAATTTGACTCTTCTGCCAAAAGTAAAGTATTCATTATTCTGCATACTGGCAGCGGACGTTCATTTGGAAGTTAGCTCCACAAGTCCATTTATCTTCAACTACCCCAGAGCAAGAAGTCTGTGAAAGAAAAGTCACTTAGGTTGGGAAGTATATTTATCATGTAAATACCTTTTTTAAATTTTTTATTTCACGTATGTACGTATACTTATATATTTTTTTTAAGAAAAAAAAAAGAATATTGTCTATTAAATCCTTAAAATACAAAAAAATACAAAATGCAAAAAAAAATTGCATGCATTTCAGAATTTGCAAATGCCAGAGAGGGACGCCGCATCCGTTAGAGTTAACGGTGCGGCACTTTTGTGTTCAGTAGCATGAATCATTAATCATGAAACTGGCCATATTCTTGTACTGCTTCTTCTTTCATTACTTGGCCTAATTAAACAGTCCTGTGAACTGGAATCTCAGATACCTCTGTTACAGATTATCATTAATTATGGTGAAAGTGCTCAGAGATGTTGGACTCAATTATATTCGGCTCAACTCTGGCATTGTGTGATTCATTGCACAGGCTGCTCTGCAGATGTACTCTTTTCTTATCTTGCACTCCCATTTTTGTAAATTGGGCTCTGCCAGTCAACAAAGTTAGAGTTATGTGCTGCATTTTCATTAAAAGCATGTTGGGCCAATTAAGGAGTCTCTATTTCATGGAGAGTGATGAGATAAACAGCGTACACTGAGAGTACATTAGCTCAACGTCGGTGAATTTGGCCGTGCATTAATATTAAATCTATATTGCTCGAGTCCAATTCTTTTAAAAAATTTAATTATTTTTTTTTTTTTTAAAAAAAAGTTAAAATTTATTAATTGTACTTCAGAAGGATTTTACTTGCGCACGGGTCGGTTTATTAATTGGACCTTAAGAACAGAAAGTTTTTTTTTAAACAGAATAACTTTTGTTTTATGGAATAACACTTCAAAGTAAAAGAAATGTAAAAAAATTAATCGTTCAAGGTTGTCTCAGCCTCGGTATGAAACATATAGTAAAACGCTTTTAAAAAGAATTCTAGATTAAGAAAAACATTTAGGGCCCTATTACATTCTTCATGCAAAAATGTACAGTAAACGCGTGAATTTTTGCATGAAGCGTTAAACGTTAACGCGCGTAAATTAACGCTGGTATTACAATCCTCGCGAAATTATTCCATCCGTCAAAAAATAACGCGCGTAAAAAAGACGCGCAAAAATGCGTATGTCTATGCGTAGAATGTGTAACTATACTTTGCTGTATTGGTTTTTTTGGGCTGGTGTATTTGGGTTCGGCCAGAACATTCAGCTTTGCCGTTACCACCAGCTTTTAAAAGACGTTAAAATTATGCGCGCAAACGCTGTGCGTTAAATTTTGTGCATAGATTGTAATACCATCTCGCGTACCAGCGCACAAACAAATTTGCGCTCACAATGTTAAGTATAGGACGCACACAGTACATTACGCTCGCGCTGGGTTCGCGCAGGTTCACCCGCGGTAGACGTTAACAAGCATTTTTTGCGCGGACATTGTAATACGGCGTTCAGCGCAACGCGTTTTGCCCCTCGCGTTAATGCATTTTTGCGCACACGTTAACGTTTGCGTGAAGAATGTAATAGGGCCCTTAAAGTCTGAACGTTCTGGTCACGAGTCTGTAGAATTTATTGCCCTACTCATGGAAAAAATAAAAAATAAGATGTAACTAGGAAATTTAAATGATAACACAAATCGCATTGCGGTGCATGTAAAAAAAAAATCTAGTTTATTAATTATTTAGTAACTAAGGATGAAAAAAATATGCTCTTTATTATTCATGGCCGATCTGTTTTGAAGATATTTGTGTTTACAATAAAGTGCTGTAATAATGTTGTTTTCGGATGTATAGATGGGCGTGGCTATAAAGTGAACTTTCACCTTTTCGTGTATGAGACTCATATTGGCATTATGTGTGAAAACGTTGGACTCGATTTAATTGTATTGACTGTTCTATTTAAAAAATATTGGCTGATTGCAGACGTTATCTTCTTTTCAAAATACCGGCTGATTCATTTGAAAAAATTCAGCCTGAGCCGATATTAAAAAAAAATGGCGGTTCTCCGAAAAAAAAAAATGGCTGGTAAAATGACAGATAAAGTTTATTTTCATCCTACAACATACAGAATTGTTCCTTTAAACAGGAATATTAGAAATATCTGATGTTAAAATAAGATTTCAGTCTGATTCTCTATCTCAACGCCTGAAAATCAATTTATCAACACCATTTGATATATTTTTGGAAATCAGCATGCCTATAAATTCGAATTGAACCGATATAGCCAATATTTCCAATGAAATCAATAGCCTTGAGAGATGATATTCAAACTGAATTTTTTGGGGGAAATGAATGCTGATAACCCATATTAAGGCTAGGGTCAGACGAACGCATTTTTCACGTCTTCCGTGAAAAAGTGCGTTCGAACGAATGGATGCATTTTTTCACGGAATACGCGATAGCGGTCATACGATGCGCATTTTCGTCTGTGATTTTGTACGGATCATCAATAAAACCCTTTTTGCGTCTGGACGTTATGTTGGCCGGACATTAGCAGCGTCTGACGTCTCCCAATCACGCAAACACGCCGCTATGCGGACGCAGCGCACTCTGTACGTCAGTAGTAGCGGTTTGACGTTCTCGAAAAAATGCGTTCGTTTGCCACTTGCGTTGCACGGACGAACGTTCGTGCGGCCGTTCGTCGTATGTTCCCGGCATTGGACGTCATTTGCTGCTAGCACGGCCGTGATTTCGTGCGGCTAAACGCACGTTAAAACTGCTTTCGTCTGACCTTAGCCTTAGAGTTTCCCAAACCATAAAATGGCCCCAAAATCTGCAAAAAAATGGTCCCGATTTTGTCCATTGGGCACCGAATTAAATGGCTCTCCAAGGCTGATATATGCAATGCAGAAATTGCTTTAGCGACATATTAATAAAAAAAGAAATAGGAAATATAAAATAATTAAAAATAAAAAATTCAAATGTGGTGTATTTACACAAAGATTACTTTATTTCCTCCACATTGAGAATCAGATTTGTAAAATCAAGTTCACAGTGACTAAGCTGTAAATAAATCTGAAATGGAGAGGGGGAAGATTTTTTTTTTAAAAAAATAAAAATTATTTTTTCTCTTCTTAGGTGTTTTGGCCCAAGTTTAACAATTCATTATTCAATTCACCACAGTTGAACGACTGGTAAATAATCCCCACTCGAGTCAATTCCACGATGACTAATCTAACATGTCACGCAGATATTGAGGCCAGGCTTATTAACTATTTCTTGTTGAGCTATAAATCATCAGGCTTTTCTGCTTATTGCATTTATTAATTAAAACCTTTTGTCAAATATTCCCTCCATGATGCTCTGGCTGCCTGACTGTCAGGGAATGTTCTATTAAACTCAAGAAGTTAACGTATGTATGTTTAATTTCAAAGAATATTTATGCATTTTTGAATTTTCAATATCTCTGACAGATATTTAGGCCATTTTTTTAAAAATAGGATTTTAAAATTATGTTAGCAAAACAAATCCTACTTTTTTAAAAATAACCGCATACACATACACAAAACCGCACACGCATATATAAATATATTTTCAAAATAAACACATTCACATATTTAAAAAGACAATTAGTTTTTCTTTTATTAATGTTTATCAATTATTTATTTATTATTTATCAAATAGTGCGTGATAAATCTCTTTCATTGATTTTATCAGCCTCAAAAAGCACCAAATAGCTCCAGTTTGATATATTCCCATTATTTTCGTTCCTTGACAATATCGTTGATCTGAATTATGGAAAAACACAGCAAACTTTTTAAAATATGAACCTTAACAGGCTGCAAGCTCCATTCTCTGCTGTATATTATGGGTTTTAATATATATGAAAATCAGTAGCCTTGCTTGCGTGCATATGTGCTTTCAATATCATTTTCACAGATGGGGAAGTAAACCTGTCTACCAACACTGAGAAAAAAAAAAAACGTCCTCGACGTACATCGTATGTACAAAAAAAATATTTAGAAACAAATTGTGTTTTTTTTTCCTTTATTATTATTATTTTTATTTTAAATTTTTTTTTATTCTGTCGGATCCGTTGTTTTAAACTGAAATCCAGAAGAAAACAGAGATAAATTTACATGCGTGGGGGAAACATCTTACACATGTGTTAATCCAGTAACTTTGCAACGCACCATCTGTTACATTAAAAAATAAATATGTTTCCATGCCCCTATTTACACCTAAAAATTCTGACAACAATATCTTAGTTTAAAAAAAAAAATAACACAGTGAGCAGTTTCCTCATCTAGCAGCTTCACACACACTGCTCATTGAAAATGTAATACAGTACTGACATGTCACAGGTCACCTGGCAATCTGAATTTTAAAAGGAATATGAATAATATTCTGTTTTATTTTGAAAATGAACTTTCTGCCCTCCATCATGAATCCAATATATGTCTTAATCTTCAATGCTCTTGAAGCCTACGGCTCCTGGCTGAGTCCTTTGACTCCTGAACTTAATAAGGAAATAGGTTGTTTTCTCATTCGAGTTTCATTTTTTAGGAGGAACGAAGCAAACAGTCCCTATTTCAGATGTAATTGACAAAGCATAAAAACACGCGCGCGTGATATAATTTTCTCACGTTTTTTACGGGTAAGTTCGGCGGCAAAGTGTTTTTATTTAGAATTTCATTAAGACATTATATCTTTTGAAACATGCTGTCAACATTCAGAATAATGGCTTACCTACTGGGATATTATCACGCTCGCCGAGGATTCATAAATATAAAATAGGAAGAAGAAGAAGAAAAAAAAGAAAAAAAAACACCGACACAATGCTTTATGCAAAGAACACTTCTCATTTAACCTGAACATGTTACACCAGGCAAAATGTTTGTGAAATGCGTGCTTTTCAATTTTAAAGCCGATACCATTGTTCTGGCAAGTGTTTAAGTGACTTAACCCTTTCATCGTCTAAAACGTGTAAACTCGATTTGACATTGTAACACATTAAAACCCAATAATGAGCATATAAAACCTTGTTTGCATAGCTTTAGTGTGCCTTGTGGGGAGATATTATTTTCTCTGTAAAATCTCACTCCTGCCATCCTGTATTTCTGTAAAGGAGCTGAAAGGAGGAGCCCACACCCTCACTGTCAAAATGAAGTTCAGCAACTTTACTGCTGTATTGCAACAGCCAAGGAGAGGACACAACTCTTGTGTCACTCGCTACTGTACAAGGATAAGATTCAGTGGTTAGAATTGCTGAAAATCTGTGTATAGTACCGACACAAGATGTCACTGTAATTTCCACATACAGGCATTATGCCAAATACAGATATTATTTCCTATTGTGTCTTATTGGTATTTTTATATAATCTCATTCTGATCATTACAAATCCCCATAAGCAGGATTTCTCCCCATTTTTATTAGAGGTTTACGTTTTGTTTTGTTCCAAATCAAAATTCGATTCATATTTTGGAAGTGTTTCTGAAATACAAATCGGTTCTGTCCAAAACGGAACGAGAATGAATCGATTCGGACCAAAACAGAACGAAAACAAAACGGTATAAAGCTAATTGATTTTGTTTTTACGGATCAATTCGTTATACCGTTTCACTTAGACTCGGCACCGCGTCCATGTCCATTGGCCGTATTGCTGAATCTGTTGTATTCAGCAACACAGGCCAGGACAACGCCATGGTGCCGTTCGGTGCAATTCGACAGCAGTGAAATTCCCAATAGACAAGTAATGGTTAATCTATTCAGAGAATGCCGAACAGCACCGAAATGTCAGTGAAATTCCCTGATTTTCGGTGGTTCGTTCAACAGCTTTAAGCAGGCAAATCCCATAGGTTTCAATGTAAAAAATATTCCCCGTTTTACTAAGTATTTATTTAGCTGTTTATTCTTTCCACTTGGAGCAAAAAGTCTCTTTAACCACTTGGCTGCTAAGGACGCGCTCAGCGCGTCCTGATAAGTGCACCTCCTGTGCTACGGACACGCTGAGCATGTCCTAGCACAGGAGGCAGCAATCAGCCGGGATTCTGGCCGATTGCTGCCCCCCCGGTGCGGGCTGACATCTTGGATGCCAGCCCAGCACTCCGGGACCCCGGCGGGGACATTAGATGTCATCGCGCGGCGCAATGACATCTAATTCAGGCGCCCCCCACGTGTGCGGAGGAGGTGCCTGAAAGGGAGGGGGGAGGTCCTTCGGACCTCTCTCCCGCCCGATCGCCGGGGGCCAGAGGGTTAAGGCAGGCACCATTTGGATGGGCACACGGTGGCTGACATTAACCCCTGGGGAGCCAGATCACGATTCGGCGCCGAAAAGTGCCGGATCAGGATTCTCTCCCGAAGGTGGCTGACATCTTGGATGTCGGCCAAGCCTCCGGGAACACCCCATGAGGACTGGCGTCATCGTGCATAAAATTACGCAATTTTTAACAAACGCACCTCAAACAAAAATCGTTAGTGCAGCATCATTGTTCACATTATAATTGAAATGGGAACAATATTGCTGCATTAACAAAACAAAAAAAAACTTGTTTATTTTTTTTTATAATTTTTTTAAAATATTTTTTTATTTTTATTTTTAATTGTTTTTTTTTTTTAAACTTTGTGTATGGTCATGTTTGGTATCGTTGGAAAGGCCATGCTCTGGCCGATCCAACAATATCAAACATTAACCCCTAGCTGCCACGGATCGGGAGATAGGGGATTCATTGGAACTCCCTATCTCCACCATTGCATAGCACGATGACGCCAGCCCCGGAGTTAACCCCTAGCTGCTAACAATGGTGGAGATAGGGGGTTCCAATGAATCTCCTATCTCCCGATCTGTGGCAGCTAGGGGTTAATGTTTGATATTGTTGGATCAGCCAGAGCATGACCTTTCCAACGATACCAAACATGACCATGCACAAAGTTTAAAAAAAAAAAAACAATTAAAAATAAAAAAATATTTTAAAAAAATTATAAAAAAAAATAAACAAGTTTTTTTTTGTTTTATTAATGCAGCAATATTGTTCCCATTTCAATTATAATGTGAACAATGATGCCGCACTAACGATTTTTGTTTGAGGTGCGTTTGTTAAAAATCGCGTAATTTTCCCCCAAAAAAATGTAACGAGACCCCATTTCTAATTTTTTTAACAATTGCGCACAAAATATAACCGCAATTGCTCGCATGTTAAAATGTGAAAAAACCCACTTTACACGTTGTAAATTATTGAAAATTCTAATTTTATTGCATTTTTTGTTATAATATACAGACAGGACATGACATATACATATAATAATGATATATTATGAACCTGCAGAGTCTGCTGGAAAGAACGATATATAATATGTCTGGGTCATATACTCATAAGATGAGCGAAACAGGTAAAAATGAGCTCAGCACAGAGGCGTGAAATGCCTCAGCAGCGAAAGGGTTTATTATTTATTTTTTATGCATTTTTCAGAAATTTTTGGTGCCATGTTTGGATCCCTAATTTATTTTAAAACAGCGAGGCTTTTTTTCTTTGCCTAACACAGCGTTTTTTTTCTTTCCTTCAGTCTGGCTGCATTCTGCGGGGCTATCTGTGGTGCTGAAACCTATTCAGTGCCACGAACAGCAGCCATTCTTGGTGCTGAAACCTATTCAGCAGTGCACTATAGATAGAAGCCATGCGGGACTCCGGAGCCCTGCGGAGCAGCTATCCATGGTGCTGAAACCTATTCAGTACCAAGGAAAGCAGCCGGATAGGTTCAGCACTAACGGAAGGGGGATTAGGTTTCTTTTCTTTTTTTACCCTAATCTAAGTAATTAATTCATCCGTTTCACATTCCGAAATAACGAATAAAAATGAAATAATTATTAAAAATGTAATACGAAATAAGTAATAAAAACAAAATGAGAAATGATCCGAAAAACATATTGCCAATAAAAACGAAATAATGAATCAATCCGAAATATGAATTACCGATCTCCAAACTAACAAATCGATTTGAAATACAAATCACGGTAAGATAACGAACGCACCGAATTGAATTGAAAAACAGAATGAAAAAATTTGTTTAGTTTCAGATCGATTCATTGTGCAAATTTTTATTATCTATCTTTATCACGGTTACTATTTTTGACACAAAGACTATTTATGCCAGTATGCTGATAATGCAGACCATGTTTTAAATTATGCAAGATAAGGGACCCAATCTAGAGCCTAGAACTTTCCATTCTGAAAATATCTGTAAACAAAATGAAAATTAAGAAAAAATATATATTTTTGCCCTAGGACACTTACTGGAGAGGTGCTCTTGCCGGGATTGAAACTATGTCTCCACAGTCTCTCTCCACGGTTATAGAGCAGTGATGTTACCTCTACTCCACCCAGCCAGAAATATGCAATCTCACATTTAAAATAAATGTTATGGTAATTTTATTTCACCAAAAAGGTCTTTAATTTGTAGAAAAAGTGGTAAAGACAAATAAAAATAGTCTCAAATCATCCTGAGGCCAGGCAGCCAGAAAATTGGAAACATAAATGAGAGGAAAATCAAGACTCTACAGATCAAATAATAAGCATGGATAATGTCAACTAAAACCATTTACAATATCTTATTGATTATCAGATAATCTACAGTCTATTCTTGTGTATTACACTTGGTTAGCAAACCACCTGCATTCATTTATAAGCCGTCTTGTAGAGAGGCGATCTGTCTTGGAAGTTGGACAAGTCCTGAAATTGATTATCTATTGCAATTGATTTTCTTCCCATCATGCGATTCACAGTCCAGGTAACGTAGGAAGGGTTCATGAACATTAACATTATCCGAGATAAAGAGATCGGAGTTTGTGAAATCTTTTGGCTTAACTGTAGAAAAAACTGCTTGATAAAACATTTTGTATGGAACACAACGGCGTATATAAGCTGTAACTAGATTACTTGGCATTACCAAATTATAAAACACCTGCTGCTGTTTTTTTTTCTTTGTTTGAAGTAATTGCATGTAAAAAGGAAAAATAAAGTTAGTTTTTTTCTCCTGTGTCCATTTTGTGGATTTTTCAATCTATGCAACATTTACCAAAATGGGTGAATTTAACTGCTGTGGTTTATCTTCTACAGTATTTAACAGTTTATGTGGTGGGGCGGGAATATTTAGATAAAGCAGCAAGAGGTAAATTGTTCTCCAAATGAAATAGCTGAATAAGATAAGACAGGGAGCTTAAAAGACTTCTTATCTACCCTTTGTTGATGTCCTTTGAATACATCCCACACACTACAATGATGTGAGTTGGTAACTGACCCATATAGCCCATTCTATGGCCAATGACAAACATTAAGGAGCAACTGATGTAAACATACTGGGGGTGGGCAGTTTACAACACAAAATATCACACAATGGATGCACCCAGGAATGCATACTGTATAGAGTAAATATTTTCTTAACTAAACATACAAGAGAAACACAAAGCACATGTAAGATATCAGCAACATGAAATAAACACAATAAGGACATTTTTTAGGTGGTAGTGGCCCTTTAAACGTCGATCGGTTTGGAGTTCGCATCGAACATAGCCTGTTCGCATGTTCGCGAACTACTAATATTTCCGCCTGTTTGCCGCGTGTTCGCCCACAATGCACCACAATGGACCACAATGCACTTTTCCACTGGCCTGAAGCTTGTGCCAATCACTATGCCAATCACGGCTCAGAGTCCTGATTGGGCAAATTTTGCCCAATCATGGGCTCGCAGAGCTAAGTCCCACAGCACACTATATAAGGCTTCACACAGCGCTTCTGCACGCGTTTGAGATGAGATTTCAGAGGAGATTGTTGTTGTGTTAGTGTGTGTTCTTACTGTCAGCCTGCCACCAGCTACTGGGGGGGTCTCATCTACAGGGGGGGTCTCATCTGTTGTAATCTTTGAGTTCTTACTCGCAGCAACTATTTTGGGGTCTCACTAATTTCTACAAAATATTTGGGAATTGAGAGGTGATCTGTGTCTTGTCACTGCCAGCAAGTATTTTGGGGGTCAGTAATTTCTACAAAATATCTGGGAATTGAGGTGATCTGTGTCTTGTTGTCACAGCCAGTGCCACGCAGTATTTTGGCGTCTGTAATTTCAACAAAATATTTGTGAATTGAGGTGATCTGTGTCTTGTCACAGCCAGTGCCACGCAGTATTTTGGGCGTCAGTAATTTCTACAAAATATTTGGGAATTGAGGTGATCTGTGTCTTGTTGTCACAGCCAGTGCCACGCAGTATTTTGGGCGTCTGTAATTTCAACAAAATATTTGTGAATTGAGGTGATCTGTGTCTTGTCACAGCCAGTGCCACGCAGTATTTTGGGCGTCAGTAATTTCTACAAAATATTTGGGAATTGAGGTGATCTGTGTCTTGTTGTCACAGCCAGTGCCACGCAGTATTTTGGGCATCAGTAATTTCTACAAAATATTTGGGAATTGAGGTGATCTGTGTCTTGTTGTCAAAGCCAGTGCCACGCAGTATTTTGGGCGTCAGTAATTTCTACAAAATATTTGGGAATTGTTATAATCCATGTGTTCTCACTGGCTGCCACCCATCAGGGGGTCTCACTGATTTATAGGAGGTTTCTGAGACTTGTAATCTGTGTCTTCTCACTGCCAGCTATCAGGGGGTCATACATACTTCTAGCAGATTTATGCGAATTGTAATATGTGTCTTCTCACTGCCACCCATCAGGGGGTCCCACATACTTCTAGCAGATTTATGCGAATTGTAATTTGTGCCTTCTCACTGTCACCCATCAGGGGGTCTCACTGATTAATAGGAGGTTTCTGAGATTTGTAATCTGTGTCTTCTCACTGCCAGCTATCAGGGGGTCCCACATACTTCTAGCAGATTTATGCGAATTGTAATCTGTGTCTTCTCACTGCCAGCTATCAGGGGGTCCCACATACTTCTAGCAGATTTATGCAAATTGTAATCTGTGTCTTCTCACTGCCAGCTATCAGGGGGTCCCACATACTTCTAGCAGATTTATGTGAATTGTAATCTGTGTCTTCTCACTGCCAGCTATCAGGGGGTCCCACATACTTCTAGCAGATTTATGCAAATTGTAATCTGTGTCTTCTCACTGCCAGCTATCAGGGGGTCCCACATACTTCTAGCAGATTTATGCGAATTGTAATTTGTGTCTTCTCACTGCCACCCATCAGGGGGTCTCACTGATTTATAGGAGGTTTCTGAGATTTGTAATCTGTGTCTTCTCACTGCCACCCATCAGGGGGTCCCACATAATTCTAGCAGATTTATGCGAATTGTAATTTGTGGCTTCTCACTGCCACCCATCAGGGGGTCCCACTGATTTATAGGAGGTTTCTGAGACTTGTAATCTGTGTCTTCTCACTGCCAGCTATCAGGGGGTCCCACATACTTCTAGCAGATTTATGCCAATTGTAATTTGTGTCTTCTCACTGCCACCCATCAGGGGGTCTCACTGATTTATAGGATGTTTCTGAGACTTGTATTCTGTGTCTTCTCACTGCCACCCATCCCTGGGAATTGTAATCTGTGTCTTGTCACTGGCTGCCAGCTATCAGGGTGTCTCACTGAGTTATACCAAAGTTCTGTAAATCTTTAATATTTATACCAGAGTTGAATCAGAGTTCTGTATATATTTAATCTATATATTATTCTTATTTATTATTCTTTATTTATAAAGCGCCAGCATATTCCGCAGCGCTGTACAATAAGCACAGTATAGACAGGGTTACAATACATTGAACAACATTTGACAAACAGTACAGGAGGAGATGAGGGCCCTATTCCCGTAGGAACTCACAATCTGGGAGGGTTGGGGTTGGAAACAGGAGGAGAGGACTGTAAGGTGAGAGTGATTGATGGTTGCGTCAGTGAGTTGGGTGGTAGGTTTCCCTAAATAGGAATGTTTTCAGGGAGCGTTTGAAGGAAGAGAAGTTAGGGGAAAGTCTGACAGTACGAGGGAGAGCGTTCTAGAGAGTGGGGCTGCGCGTGAGAAATCCTGCAGTCATATCTTATCATGGGAAGAGGTGATGCGGGGAGAAGCTAGGCGCAGGTCACTGTTTGACCTTAGGGAGCGGGCTGGGGTGTATTGGTGATTAGTGAGGACAGGTAGTGGGGAGCTGAGTTAGTGAGGGTTTTGTAGGTAAGGATAAGGATTTGAATTTAATTCTGCAGTGGATGGGGAGCCAGTGAAGGGACTCGCAGAGGGGGGCGGCAGAGACAGAGCGGCGGGTGAGGTGAATTAGCCTGGCGGAGGCGTTCAGGATGGATTGTAGGGGGGAGAGGCGGGACAGAGGGAGGCCAGAATAAGAGATTATTGCAATAGTCGAGTCGGGAGATTACCAGGGCGTGTATGAGTTGTTTTGTGGTGACAGCGGTAAGAAATGGCCGAATTCTGGAAATATTACGCAGTTGGTATCGGCAGGAGGAGGAAAGAGACTTGATGTGGGGGATGAAGGAAATCACTCACCATGTCTGAAAGAACAAAGAGGACAGGCAGATGCTCCCAGACACAGAAAAGAGGGCAAGCAGCCCTTGTGTCGGGAGGCTGTGCCTCTGGTCGTGGTGGACGTGGCGCATCCTCTGCAGGGGCACGCTTGTCCTTTCTAACTGATGCTGGCCGTCTTAAGCAGTAGCAACATACAGAGGATTTGGTGGATTGGCTAACCAGGCCATCCTCATCCTCCGAGTCCTCTGCCAGCCAGGCTTGTAGTGCTTTACAGTCCACCTCAGCTGCCAAAGCATCTAATGCAGCCTCCATGTCCACAGCTACTCCTGCCGTAGCCTCACTATCACACACGGAGGAATCAGCTGAATTGTTTGACTACAATGACAGTGACATGCTGCTTGAGGATGCGCAGCAAGTACAGTGCTCTGATTCAATCTCTGAGGTTGAGGAAGGGAGTATAATCAACCTAGAGGAAGGGGGTGCTAGTGATGACACACAAATAACTGGCACTCATGTTGCCCCAGCAGCTGCAGCATACTGCCAAGTTGGCTCCAGTGACGAGGAGATAGGGGATGATGACAATGATGATGAGGTCACTGACTCCACCTGGGTGCCTGATCGAACAGAGGAATCAAGTGAGGAGGAGGGGGAGGAGGAACAGCAAACACGAGGCACAACATCCTCTATGACAAACCGTAGCACTAGTCAGTCCAAGACATCAGATGTCAGAGTTGCTCAGGTGCAGAGCGCTGCTGTCTCAAAGCACACATGCAGGAACTCTGCTGTCTGGGAGTTCTTTAAGAAATGTGCAGCAGACCCCACCATTGCTATTTGTAATCTATGTCAGATGAGGCTCAAGCGTGGGAAAGACACCGGACGCTTGGGTACCACGTGCTTGAGGAGACATATGACCACCTGTCACACATCCCGTTGGTGCAAAACTTTGCGTAGGTCCTCCTCCTCCTCATCTGTCTCTACCCCCACTGTATGTCCTGCCATGTCATTGCCTACAACCTCCACTGACAGGGATGATGCTACAGTAATGGATGAACCAGCTCCTTCCTCACAATGTGACAGCATCCCATCAGCTGAAGATTTACGCAGTCAGATTACATTACCCCAGCTGCTGCAGTGTAAGAAAAAATATAGTCCCAACCATCCCCAAGCACAGCATCTAAATGCCAGCTTAGCAAAATGACTCGCATTGCAGCTGCTGCCTTTCCATCTGGTGGACTCTGCTCCCTTCCGTGAATTTGCTGAATGTGCTGTACCACAGTGACATGTTCCAAAACGCCATTACTTTTCACGGAAGGCCATTCCAGAACTATACCAGCTCGTGGAAGACAATGTTATCGAGTCATTGGGAAAGGCAGTCAGCAGCAAGGTGCATGTGACTTTAGACACGTGGTACAGCAAGCATGGACAGGGTCGTTACATTTTCTTCACGGCACACTGGGTAACTCTGATTGCAGCTGGGAGGGATCCAAGACAGGGCTCTGTGCTGGAGCTTGTTCATCCACCACGCCTCCAGAAAACTTCTTGTATGAGGTCTGTCTGCTCCACCACCACCTCTCCCTCTTCCTCCTCCTCCTCCTCCTCCTTCTGTGTCTCTGGTGAAGTGGCAGTTCAACCGACACATGGCAGGGGCTACGCAATGGCTCAAGCAAAAAAATGCCATACTGTGCTTGAGCTGGTTTGTATAGGAGACAGGAGCCACACCGGGCCAGAAATTCTGTCAGCTCTGCATGGGCAGGGGCAGAGATGGTTAACACCACGCCAGCTTCAGCTGGGAATGGTCGTCTGTGATAATGGCAGCAACCTTCTCTCCACCCTACACCAGGGTAAGTTGACGCATGTACCATGCCTAGCACACGTCCTAAATCTGCATTGTACAGCATTTCCTAACCAGGTACCCAGGGCTGGCAGAGCTTCTCAGCCAGGCCAGAAAAGTCTGCAGCCACTTCAGACGGTCATTCCCAGCAAGCGTTCGCCTGGCAGAAATTCAAAGAGAATTCCACCTTCCCACAAACCGTCTGATCTGTGACATGCCCACCAGGTGGAACTTGACTTTAGCAATGCTGCAGTGTCTGCACAAGCAGCAGAGGGCCATCAACGAGTACCTGTGTGAGTATGTCACAAGGACAGGTTCAGGTCAACTTGTTTATTTTTCCCCCCGCAGTGGCTGATGATCAAGGATGCATGCACTGTACTGTCATCATTTGAGGAGGCAACGAGGATGGTGAGCAGGGACAGTGCATGCATCAGTGACACAATTCCTTTAGTGTTCCTGCTGGA
Organism: Leptobrachium leishanense; assembly: GCA_009667805.1. Lineage (NCBI taxonomy): Eukaryota > Metazoa > Chordata > Amphibia > Anura > Megophryidae > Leptobrachium > Leptobrachium leishanense. The sequence continues at coordinate 35,202,821 of CM019069.1, read as the reverse complement.
GCACACTCTGCGGGGAATTATAGATGTGGCTCTAGAGGCAGAGCAGCGGGAGGAAGAGGAGGCCTTCCCTAGCTCTGAAGGCCCCAGTCTTTCCGCAGACAGCATTCCAGCGGGTCCTCCTCAGATCAGACAGGAGGAGGATGAGGAGGATGAGGAGGAGGAATATTTGAGTAGTGGGGGCATTGAAGGTGGGGATTCCTCAAGGGAGGGTTTTGTGTGCCCAGAAACACAAGGACTGGTACGAGGCTGGGAGGAGGAAGTGCACGATGGGGTCATCCTCCTCATTGAGCAGGAAGACTCGGAAGCTAATGCCACCTCCAACCTACGCTGCATGGGCTCCCTTATTATGCAAAGCCTGCTAAAGGACCCCAGAATTCGTGCTATCAAAGAGAGGGATCATTACTGGTTGGCAACCCTTCTTGATCCACGATACAAGGGTAAAGTTGCAGAGCTCATCCTGCCCGCACAGAGGGAGCACAGGATGAAAAAACTTGAAGACGCTCTAAAGCGACCCTTGTGTAACACCTATCCAGGCACTGGTAGGTTACCAAGTGATGACACAGGAGCTTCTGAGGCTGCGGATGATCAGAGGAATAGTGGTGAAGGCCAGGGCCGCTTGACTGATGCCTTTTTAAATTTTTTTAGTCCACGACGCCCAGGGACGTCAAATGTAGGCACCCATTGCCAGCGTCTTCACCATATGGTGCAGGACTACCTAGGGGCAAGGGCAGACCTGGATAACTTTCCATCAGATGATCCACTGGCTTACTGGGTGTTGTGATTGGATCACTGGCCAGAACTTAGCTAATATGCTATGCAGCTACTAGGTTGCCCTTCATCTAGCGTGCTTTCTGAAAGGACGTTCAGTGCCGCTGGAGGTTTTGTCACAGACAAAAGAGTGTGTCTGTCCACCGACTCTGTAGACCGGCTGACATTTATAAAAATGAATCAGTCCTGGATCAGCAGCTATCAATCCCCTGATGCTGATGTAACGGAATAGATCGGGGATGTCTTCTGCATTCACAAAACCTCCACCACTGAATTCTTCCACAATACCACAAAAGGGTTACGGTGTGAAGGCACTTGCTGCCATGAAAGGCACATTATTTGGCTGCACTGACGCCTGTGCCACATTTATATCATTTTAATTTTTTGAACCGTAGGGTCCAACCCTGCACTCTTCCACAATACCACAAAAGGGTTACGGTGTAAAAGCAATTACTGCCATGAAAGGCCCAATATTTGGCTGCACTGACGCCTGTGCCACAGTTATATCATTTTAATTTTTTGAACCGCAGGGTCCAACCCTGCACTCTTCCACAACACCACAAAAGGGTTACGGTGTGAAAGCACTTACTGCCATGAAAGGCACAATATTTGGCTGCACTGACGCCTGTGCCACATTTTTATTATTTTTATTTTTTGAACCGCAGGGTCCAACCCTGCACTCTTCCACAATATCACAGAGAGGTTACTGTATGAATGCACTTGCTGGCCTGGCACCAAAAGCACAATATTTGGGTGCACTGATGCCTTTACCAGATTCATATCTTTTTAATATAGGACCGCATGGTCCACCCCTGCACTCTTCCACGATACCACAGAGGGGTTACTGTATGAATGCACTTGCTGTCCTGGCACCAAAAGCACAATATGTGGGTGCACTGCCACTGACGCCTGTACCAGATTCATATCCTCAGAGGGGTTACTGTGTGACGGCATTGTTTCCGACGCTAAAGGCCCATTTTTAAAGCATCTATTGTTACTTTCATCCAAACCCTGCACCATAATTTTGCCCAAAAAATCACTAAACTTTTTCTGCGCGTCCTAAAATGTCATTTCATACAGGTTGCCGCCCCAAGCAGTTGTTTATGAATAGATTAAAGGAAAAGCATCTACCGCCATTTGAAACGTCATTGTTTTTTTTAAAAAAAATGTTTCTATACATCCTAGAAATCCGCCACTTCACGGGCAGGTTATGGGGACCTCCTAGGCACGATATTTGAAGGACTTTTCGTTTTTATTTTTAACCCTTATTTCATGGAAAACTCACTGTCCCTTTAAAAACGTTTTTTTTTTACTTTTTGTCCTTGTTTCCTGTCCCCCAGGGCACTACCCGGACCCCCATACACCTTTTATGGCAAATATCTAGCATATATGCCCTCTTGGAGGGCACTCTAAAAATCGAATTTTCAGTCCCATTGACTTGCATTGAGTTCGAGTTCGAATGCGAACCGAACTCGGGGGTGTTTGGCTCATCCCTAGTGTTGAATACTGGTTCTGAATCAAACACATTCAATTTGTTACAACTGACTTTTCTCTAAAGTCTTCGTGGCTGATTTTAGTGGACATACTATTGGTTGTTTTTTATTTATTAATTTTTGTCAAAAATATTTTTTGAAAGCTTTTTTAATGCATTGAACACTAGACAATGTTATCCTCAAAATATGAGGTAGAGTCATTTCAAGCACAATGAGATTAACGTTTTAGAGAACATGTGTACTGTTAAACAGTGGGCATTAAGCGTGGGGATAAAAAAATGCAGCAATAATGGCATGATAAAGTGATGGTTTATTTAGGCCCCGTTCACACTGTGCGATTTATCGTGCGGATTTTGCCGCGACGTTGCAGCAAAATCCGCGCGACATAGCGCTGTGTAGCTTCTCCAATGCATTTCAATGGTGCTGATAACATCTTGTCGCGCGATGCTGCGTGATGTAGCGCGACGACGCATGTCGCAGAAGCATGTCGCTGGTACATGACCCTTTTTTTGCGATTTGCTATCTGCGATTTTGCGATTTGCATTGGTGGTGCTTTGGAAAAATCGCACAAAACAGCGATGTCGCGCGATTATCGCACCATGTCGCAAATATGAAAATCGCGCGGTAAGTCACGCGATTTTCAAATCGCACAGTGTGAACGGGGCCTAAGAGACAAAAGAAAAAATATATATACATATAGATAAATAAATAATTATTTCTCATGTTAGCACTAAAATCATCTAATTAATGTAAAAAGGACGATAATGTCTTGGTGCTGAAAAAAAATCAATACAGCATGTATGCAATCAAGGACTAAATAAAACCATAATTTTATTTAATCCAACTGTCAGGGTAGCACCTGGCATGGGCCATGGTGGGACCCTAAGTTCAAGGGGGAGTCTGAGCCCAGTATGCAGGGGAACCCACACCTCAGTACCTGGATGGAAGTGGATACTGGGTGATGCCAGAGCGCAGTACAATGGAGTAGACAGAAGAGTGGTCAATGGGAGGTCCGAGGTGAGAGGATATCACAAGACGGTGGTCGGTGGGCAAAGCAGAGGGGTCTGTACATGGTGAATAGAGAGCATATAGGTATGTCTGGACAGATCAGGATATAGACCAATACTGAGGTATTGTCACGGTTCCCAGATCCCACCACGCAGCCCTTAAAGCCCAACACTCCACAGAGCCTAAAAGCTACCAACAGAGTAGCCGTAGAACAATCCCTAACTGTCTGGTCCTTAAAAATTGGCCAGGTATAAGTATACTAGCTAGACAGAAAGGGTTAAGCAAAGACAATGTAGTATTACAAAACCAGGTCAGCAACACGGGGGTAGTCAGACGAGCCAGAGTCAGGAATACAGAGAATAGAATAGTCAAATGGAATAGCTGGGTCGATATCAGTGCAGTAGCGTAGTACAAGGAAAATAGTCTAGGGCAACGGAAGGCAGAATGGTCAGAAAACAAGCAGAGGTCAATAACAGGTTAAATCACGAGAGAATTTAGGTATGGATAACCCCGATCTGGCACTGCTTAGAAGGAACTGTGGGTTTTTAAAGACCTTCACCAGACCGCGCCCCCCTCTCAAGCCGCGCCTCATGCAGCCATCTCCCTGCCTGTCTCTATTTAAACCGGGTGTTGGTCAGCGAGCAGCATCAGACATGCTGCCTTCAAGCACACTGGAGAGGCTGGGAGCCCCCAACATTACAGGTATTTGCACAGAGGAGGGAAAGGTCCTTTATGGACAAACAGGGGGGTGTGGTTGTTTTGGTGCTTGACTTTATTAACCCCTATCAATGCTGGAGGTTACTGCAGACATAAGACATCCTTTCCTGGAGCTGATCCAGCAGCGGACATGGTTCCTGACACCAACATTGATAAGTGAGCTGACATTTTGGCTCTGAACTGAGCCTTTCTCAAGGTTCAAGGAGCCTTGAGAAAGGCTTAGTTTAGAGCCGAAACGTTGGTTCACTCTTTAATGTGGATTAAAAAAATGTAGATATTAATAATTCCACTTCTGCATCCACTCTGTGACTGATATATATTTATATATACAGGGTTATTCAAAGAGAATCGAAGCCACCGCACGTTCAGTGACTTTTCGTTCTCTTCAATTCGGCACAATTTGGCAATCCCGTTTCAGCGACCCTGCGGTGTATTCAGCAAGCACCACAGGGCCGCCGTAATGCAGGGAAAAGTCGCCGCAAACCTGCTGAAAACTCACCGCAAAACCCGGCGAAGGCACACCGAAAACCTGCAAAAACATCTGGATTAACCCCGCCGAACACGTCTTAGATACCCAAACAGAAGCCGATCACACGCACGCAGCCGCGGGAAAAACCTGACACTGCAGACGAATGGAGTTAAAAAAAACGTTTGTTTGAATGTTTGAAAAGGGAAATGCTGTTTGCAAAGAAACTACTGAGCAAAAATGTCTGAAATTTACATATGAGGTCCAATGAATGATAATAAAAAGGGCTGTTACAGAAAAAGAACAGACGTTTAAAAAAAAATCAGCAAAAATGTTTTGGCAAAAAAATCCTGAAAAATGCTTAAAAGATCCCAAAAATCTAAAAATAAAGTGACTCTTTACTGCAGAATATTATAATCAACAGTTTATTAGATATTGCATTAAACGCAAATATTTTTAACATTGAAGCCTATGGGATTCGCCTGAATAAATCTGTCGAATGAAGCAACCGAATTGGCGCCGATTGTGATCTGGCAATTACAGGGTTAAAAACCAGGCACCTCTTTGAAGGGCAGACACTGCCCTTCAAAGCGGTGCCTGGTTTTTGGTGGAAAAACCTCCCGAGCAGGAGGGAGAGGGATCCAGAAGGATCCCCGCCTCCCTTCCAGGCGATCTCCCGGCTTTGCTGGGGGTCACCTGGAAATGACATCATCGCGCAAGCACGATGACGTAATTTACGTCGGGGGCCGGCCTATCTTCGACGCCTGGCTTCCCTGAAGCCAGAACGCCGCAGGACCCTGGACAGAGAAGTAAGTATCTCCGCCGAGGCTCCCGCTGGCGGATGACGTGTGGGGCACGTCCTCCGCATATAGCGGGAATCAATCAGGAAGTGCTCCACATGTCATCCGCAGCGAAAGGGTTAAATAAGTTTTTGCTGATTTAAATGTTTCTGATATATAACAAACCAAGAAGAGAGCACTCCATTTAACACATTCAAAGACTTCAACAGTAGCTTATACTTTGACACATTAAAGATTTTACCAAATATTAACCTTTCAAAGTTCCTAACAACTCTTACGAATAGACATGCACTGCAAGTTTGTTGGGTGATCTCTCAGTCAAGCAGTCAATGCCATCTTAAACAACATTAGCGAACACTTGGTGGATCCCAGAGAGGCCAACCCCAGAAAAGATTTCAATCGGCTGTTGATTGACAGCATTCTGGGGGAGGTGACCCCAGCTAGACACAGCCATGGGGGAGTGACAGGCTCACTTCAGGAAGACCACTTGAATAACCTTTCATTGTCATTAATACTAGACTGCCTCTTTAAGCAGATGTTGGTCTCAGGAGCCTGCAACGCATCCTGGTCACTTGTTCTTATGTCAAAGGCTTGAGTTACTCCTTATTAATGTGGAGTCGTATAGAGTCGAGACTGGAGAGTGCTACCAAGAACTTTTACAACTAGCAGTGTTGAGGCCGTGACACACTGAGCGTGATGCCATGTACAGCTTGCAGAAGCTGGTGCAAGGTCCCGTAGCTGAGCATCAGGAAATGAAAATATTGAACTGGTTCCTCTCGCTCTGCCTCACTTTGAACTCCAGCCACAGCTACCCCTCACTCTGCCTCACTTTGCACTCCAGACACCGCTTCTCCTCGCTCCGTCTCACTTTGCACTCCAGCCACCACTCCAGCCACCGCATCCCCACGCTCCTCCTCACTTTGCACTCCAGCCGTCGCATCCCCTCGCTCCGCCTCACTTTGCACTCCAGCCGCCGCATCCCCTCGCTCCGCCTTACTTTGCACTCCAACCACCACTTCCCTTCACTCCGCCTCACTTTGCACTCCAGCCACCGCTTCCCCTCGCTCTGCCTCACTTTGCACTCCAGCCACCGCTTCCCCTTGCGCCACCTCACTTTGCATTCCAGCCACCGCTTCCCCTCGCTCCGTCTCACTTTGCACTCCAGACGCCGCTGCCCCTCGCTCCGCCTCACTTTGCACTCCAGACGCCGCTGCCCCTCGCTTCGCCTCACTTTGCACTCCAGACGCCGCTGCCCCTCGCTCTTCCTCACTTTACACTCCAGCTGCCACTTACTCTCACTCCGCCTCGCATCGCTCAGCAGCACATGCAAATACCTGCGGTGTGTCACTGCCTTTAACCCTAAACATGAAATATCAGTGCTAAATTTCCTATATCAGTTTTATGCTGTTAGTGGTAATAGGATTGAACTAGTTCTATTTCCATGGAATACCTGGTTTGGTTTTAACACATTTCATACCTGTTATTCGGGAATAGAATCCGACACTGGTGAAACCTACCGCTAGAAGTCTTAATACAGGGCATTAACATGCAGTAACAATTTTTTGGTATTCCCCTGAGTTGGACTTGGAAAAATTATTGTAGTGTAACTGATACTACTAATGAAGACCTCTTGAAAATGCTCTGACATTTCAGCAAAGATCTGATTAAAAATACATATAATCACACAGGGAAACTGTCCTTTTAATGCAAATTGGAAGTTATTTAGGTCGAAATAATCTTAATAGAAAACTCTGACTACTTTTTCAGCTTCACTTTTTAGTTTTTCCTCAGTGGTTCTCAACCCTTGTCCTCTGGTCCCCCTAACAGGTCAGGTTTGCCAGATATCTGATACACAGCACAGGTGATTTGCTGCTCAGTGATTGCAGAATTCAGTCTGCATTTCCCCAAAGTAGGGCTCTATTACAATCCTCGCGCTAAAACGGGGGCGGTAGGGAGAAAAAACAACGCCTGCAGTTTTCCCCCTACTGCTCCCGTTTAATGGGGGATTACAATGCAGGCGCAAAAAATGTTGCCTGCATTGTTTGCACCCGCTACATCCCGGGATGCGTGCGGCAGCGCTAAGCACAGCCGCGCGCATCCTCTCAATGGAGTCCATAGGACACCATTGAAGCAGACGCCGGCAGTCACATGACCAGCCTCGCCAGATCCGGCTGGTCGGCGTACTGATACGCAGGGAGAGACTGGGGGACTTTCCCCCAGTCTTTCCCTGCTCCCGTTGGCCGGAGGAGGCAGACAGAGCCGCGGTCCTTGCCGCGGGACAGAGGGTGAGTATATGATTTGTTTTATTATTTTTAAGTCTGGTGTTAACTGATTCTGCATAAGCGGAATCCGTTAACACCAAGTCCTGGCTATGGTTAACTTTTTGCTGACCAGAGCCAGGCATTAATCAGCGCTGGGACTTTGCAATCCAGCGCTGATTAACACTTTGCGCTCCCCATGTTAAGTATAGGGAGCGCAAAGTGCAGTAACCTCGCGCAGAGGAGCGCAAGGTACCAAACGCAAACGGGTTTGTTAACCCGTTTGCGTTTGGATTGTAATATGCGGTAGACACCGCGACTAATGCTAGTGCTCACGCAGCGCTACCGTTAGCGTTAACAGTGTGATAGGGCCCGTAATCTTTAAAATCTGCCTGTTAGTGGATCTTGGAGACACGGTAGGGAAACACTGGTTTACCTGAAGTCACAATTTGCAAGTTGCTTTTAACCACTTCATTACCAAGACCAACTTAACTTTATCTCCAGGGGCCTGAGATCGAAATAGATCGATATGGTCTTATTCTGTAGAAATGCAAAAGAATATTGTTCATTGCAAACTAATTTTGTTTGCATATGAGCTCCAGATTGCACCCCTAAATTTCTAGCATATCAGACATCGGAGTCTATCAAAGACACAGCAGTCCCAGCTGCACTATAGCAGCAGTAGAACATTTTGGCCAGCAGATGAAGCCCATGTGCATTTCAGTGCATACAGTAAGGTATTATGGAAAAGACCATTCTAGTGAAGGGCTTAATTCTACTCATATTCACATTGTACAGTGTTTCCAAAACCTGTCCTCAGGACCCAATACCAGGCCAGGTTTGCAGGATATGTGAAGCACAGCACAGGTGATATGATTTGCTGCTCAGTGATTGCAGAATTCAGTCTGCATTTCCCCAAGGTGATCTGTAAAACCTGGCCTATTAGGGGGTTCCTAAGGACAGGTTTGGGAAACACTGCCGAAGACAATAACTATTTCAATGTCAATTTCTCAAATGAATATTGGACACATTTTCCTTTCCGTCATATAAATCCACACTTGCAAATTCATCTTGAATTACAGTAACAAGTTAAGTTGTATAAGTGTAATATTTAAATTTGAATACGATCTCTTAAAAAAATTAAAAAGTGAAAATCTTTATAGGAAAATAAATATATTTTATAAATCTTCTTACAATGATTTTGCCAAACAACATTTAGATTTTTGGGATCATAGTTGTTACATTTAACCTCAATATCCAGAATATCAGTTTTTTTTATGCAGAGCCAATGTTTAGATTGCAGAGCCATTAATCTAGCCATAATATGTTACACAACGGTTTAAAAAAAACAATTAAAATCCTATTTTCCCCCTGAATTCTCGATGCATGGATTTTGATATATTGACATCCTATTTTGGGCTCTCCCTGACTGCTCATATTGATGCTATCTGCATAATGTGAATGATAGCTGCATATCTGATGGGAAGGTAAACTTTATGCAGAATTATTCCTGGAGAAGAGTAGTGTTTATGGTTCTGATAGCTTTAAATAAACAGTAATTTATGATGTAGTTTAGCAATTCAAATGTACAGTGCTCATCGAGAGCGATAACATGTGCAAGGTAGATTTCTGCTGGAACACATTTATATCCAGACTGTTACATCTTGTTACATGCATTCCAGCTTTAATACACGAATAGTAATGCAGCCAGAATGTGATTCTAGCTTCCGTTTTAAGAATTTATATTTTCTTTAACAGTTGGAAGATTCTTCACTTCTCAGACTTTGAGGAAGCAATTTTCAAATGTGTTGAGCCACAAGATACAGCTTGAAGGGTTAATAAAGCAGATTAAAAATAAAAACATGAACAAATCACATGCAATCAGTATCAGCAAGTTAATCCATGCAGATCATTTTCTTGACAAATAAAAACTTGGCTTGAACCCCTTCGCTTCCAAGTGTTTTTCCAAAAAATCTATGTCAAGAACCTTAAATGAAATTTATTATACTGTAAGAAATATTTGGGAATATTCCCAGTGTATTTCTTATTGTAATAAACTATTTACTTACAAAAAAATTATATATATAGTGCAATGTGGTCAGTGTGGTTTGTTAGTTTGGCAACTGGATTAATAAACCTCACTGATCACATTGTAGAGTAGTCTTGCTCTATATATATCGTTTTTTTCTTTCCACGTATACCCCCATGAGACCTTTTGGTCGCCAGATCCTCATCCAAACAGAATCTCAAGTATAAGCATGGTTTGCTATTTATCTACACTGAACCTGTTCACTAATTGAATTATTTGCACATGAGAGATTTAGTATCACAAATCACTGAAATACATGCGGACATACATATTGACTGTTACTTGTATATAACTGGGTGCTTGTAGAAGTCTCTTTTTCTATTAAATTAAAAAAAATAGAGGGGGCGTGGCTGACTGCCATCGGGAGCAGATGTGTCTTGGTGGAGCTTTGCACGTCTTTTGACTTAGAGGTGCCTGGGGGGCTAGCCATCGGATCTGAGCAGTCCGGGTCCACTTTGTCCCCCCCCCGGACAAGAGACACACCATCTGGAGCCTTCTTTCCCTGCCGGGTGCAATTCTTTGTCGGCCATCTTGGGGCCTAGATAGTGTTCTGTAGACTGATGAAACAAAATTAGAACTGTTTGGGCCCATGGATCAACGCTATGTTTGGAGGAGGAAGAACAAGGCCTATGTAGAAAAGAACACATTGCCTACTGTGAAGCATGGCTATAATATAGTACATCTCCTGGCTGCTGTGGCGATTCCCTGAATGGCGGGGGACACGGACTGGTGGCAGCAGTCTGACTCACCCCATACCAGGACCCTGGGTTCCGTATTGGAGGACCTAGAGGCCTGTTTAGAGTCGATGCCCGGAGATGACGACAGCCCGCTAACACACGGTACATGGCGGTAACTGATGGCCTATTTGGAGATGTTTATTGTTTTTCCTATGTTGTACTTCTAATGTCAGTTTTGGATGGCCCTGCGTGGCCCTTACCTTATTCTGTTTGTGTGCAGACTTACTTACAAAATAAAATTTTGAATTACAAAAAAAATTAAAAAAGAGAAGCATCGCTGGAAAGGTCACAGTGTGACCTTTCCAGCGATGCCTCTCTTTAAACACTGAGGTGCTAGTCCGCGATCCGGCGCCATATCACATACTTCTCCTGGAGGTGGCTGACATCTTGGCCAAGCCTCCGGGGCCTCCCCCTGCCCACTGATGTCAGTTGGACAGTTAACCCCCTAGTTGCCAAGGGATTTATTCTGGAAATCCCTATGGAAACAAAATTCCATTGCATCACTCTTGTGGAACACCATTTCCACTATATTCGATTTCAGGGCACCAGGAAGTACCTTGCAGATCAAGTATAGTCGATCTTAGTAGTGAAGGGGTTAAGATAATCACAGAGTTCCAGCTGAATTGCACCTGCAGTGCAAGATTTGGCCCACAAAGAGAGCTCTGTCTTATAAATAGAATTTACTGCTATTTTCTGTAAATTTTTATTCAAGAATGACAAGAATTTGGCATTCACGGATCTGTTTAACAAATAGATTTTTATGTTAATATCTCAGAGAACATGGTGTTAATTAGTACACAATTAGTTGGTCTAATTGGAATCCAATGCATTAAATGGTACTCAGTTAATGATAAAACAATTGGCCCGCAGCTAACTTGTTTTGCCGGGCTCAAATGGCAGTTGGTCTATAAAGGAAACTCTGTTCTGAGCAATAAGACCATTGTTAGGGGCATACAGTTTAATATCTTATTAATTACCGAGTGTGTAACATATTTAGCATTTACGTGGGATTCTCCTATACTTTTTGGATGATCCTTATTTTGGTTACGACAGGGAGCATGAAACGATGGAATCTCTGTATGTGCATCATTCATAATTACTAAAAAAAAAAGAAAAGAAAAGGAATATATTCCTGAGAGTCTTAGCATATGTTTGTTATGATTACATTTTTCTATGTAACCCTAAATTAGAAAATAGGTTTAGAAATTAATCTTAGAAATTAGGGTTAGGGTTAGAAATTAGGGTTAGAAGTTAGGGTTAGAAATTAGGGTTAGAATTTCTAACCCTAATTTCTAACCCTAGTGTCTAACCCTAATTTCTAACCCTGATTTTTGGTGGTTCGTTCGACAAGTTTAATCAGGCAAATCCTATAGGTATCATTATAAAAAAAAATCCATTTTTTATTCGTTTCAGATAATTTCGTTCCATTTTTTTAGTTTTGGGTCACTTTCGTTAAATTTTTTATTGTTTCGGATCATTTCGCTCAGGTTTTTTTTCTGTTTTGGATCATTTTCAGATCATTTGCGTTCTGATTTTTTGTTTTGTTTTTTCGTTATGTTACCGCGCGATTTGTTTTCTGGACCGATCTGAAAATTTCGGATGGCTGATTTTCGTATTTCGGAAAAACTTCCGAAATATGAAAATGCTAATTTTTGTCCAAATTTTGATTCGGACTGAAACTAAACGCACGTGTCTATTCATTTTTTGTTTGTCATTATTAGCTACATCCGAAAGAAAGAACTTATCATTTGTTATTCTCCAGCTGCCTTCACGTTAGTGCCCCTATACAATGTATATTCAGTATTAATTTACAGCATACAGCCGCACAAGCTGAACAGGGCCGGCCCGTCCATGGAGCATGGTGGAGCAGCCGCTCCAGGCAGCCCTTTGTCAGGGGCAGCATTTTGCCACCCTGGCAAAGGCAATGGCATGGAGAGTGCTCAGCCCGAACAAGGCACAGCCTTCCAGCAGGCTGGTGTTTCGTAGAGAAAGCCAGCCGTTCCCGCCCCTCTAGCATGCTATGCCCACCCCTTTCAGCAGGCCTCACCCACCCCTTATTAGGCAGAGACTGGCCGCTTCATCTGCCCAATAAGTGATACACCGGATCTTGGATTAGCGATATGGGTCTGCTCCAGACCTGTCTGACCCCCTGGATAATATTGGTGCCCATCCGTGCGTATCCAGGGGGCTCTGTTTATGTGTTGTTTCTGGGAGAACAGGTTTTGAGCTAGATCTGTTTCTGGGGGAGGGACTTGACGTCTGGTCATTGCAGGGAATGTGGTGCTGGCCAGGATCAGGAATGCTGCAGGCTCAGGGCTCCATGGCTGAGTCTGTGGATGGAGACGAGCTGGGGAGTGATGACGGGTTCCAGGGAGAGAGGCCTTGTCGCACCTACTACTGCCTTTACCTGTACCAGGCAGGGAGGTCAGACCTGTGTGTAACACTCACACTATCTGGGGGGAGAGGGGTCGTTTACCAGACTGAGACACCTGACCCCTGTGTATTACACACAGCTATCAATTTCCAGACTGACAGGTCAAATCTCTATATAACACTCACTGTGCATGTTGTTATTTTGCAGCCTATCACAGCCGCTCGCAGCCAGTGAGTTTTATTGCTGTGGAGCTCTGTTATGCTCACACACACACCGCACATTGAGTTGTATTAATGTGTAGCTTTGTAAAAAGCTTATACACTTTGCATGTTTTTTTTTTGGGGGTGGCAGCAATTCGTCCATCGCTCCAGGCAGCACAGTGGCTTGGGCCGGCCCTGAAGCTGAAACAGGATAAAGAGTCCTTACCATTAATGATTTGATTCCGTTATGCTTAACGACTCATTTTTTAATCATGATGGCTGGGTTGGAAGATGGTCCATAATGTTGCTGCTGAATACTGAATTACATTCTTTATTACATTCTTCGCGCAAAAATGTGCACATGCACAAAAAAGCATTAACTCGAGGGGAAAAACCCTTTGCGCTGACAGTCAAATTACGACGTTCGCGCACAAAATGTGCGTTAACATCTAACGTGAGTTACCCTGCGAGAGCAAAAGTTCGTGCGCGCATCCTATACTTAACATTGTGAGCGCAAAATGCATTTGTGCGCTGGTATGCTGATGGCATTACAATCGATGCGCAACTTTTTACGAACGACGTTTGCGTGCATAATTTTAACGTCGTTGAAAAGCTGGTGTTAACGGCAAATCTGAACGTTCTGGCCGAAACCGAATACATCAGCACGAAAAAAAAATACAGCAAAGTATAGTTACACATTCTACACATACCCAAACAATAAAATTGAGAGGTTGTGCGTGTTTTTAATATTGCTGCAACATATATACTCAGATTGATTTTGGCGGGCGCAAAAACTGAACAGAGACAATTGTGGTTCTTAATTCTGATTGGCTGAATCGCGTGAAAAAACAGTCTGCCCACCGATTTCTGCGCGCAGCGTTAATTTGCGCTCGTTTTTGCGGGTCTTTCTTTCGCTCAATATTTTTTGACGGATGAAAAAATGCGCTCTGCTCCTAATACCTGAGTTAATTTACGCGCGTTAACGTTTAAGGCTGCGTGCAAAAAAAATTGCGCTGCGCGTACGAATTTGCACGGAGAATGTAATAGAGCCCTTAGTAATGTACTTTAATTGCTCCTGTTTGAAATGTCTCATATCCCAGCCATTATTTTATGATACATAGAATTATATGTTTTCTATTTAAATCTGTAAATAATAATTAAAGAAATCATGGTACTATACTGTATATCATTAAATTATGAATTATCACGCCACCATTGTAATATTCATATATGGGAACTATAGAAATACTGAAGTCGGAGCTCTGACTATTTTTTATTATTATTATTTTTTACCGTACAGCTATTTAAAAGAAAGAAAGAAAAAAAACGCACAAGTTTGAATGACACTAATTTCCTGAACAAGACACCCTAGAAACTCTGGTTTATCTTATAAAATTGTAACAGACAGGGTTTGTGATGTCCCCTCCGCAGGATTCTTTATTCTGTCAGATTATAGCATTTGGAATGACGGAAAGAGATGCTCTGCTTTTATATGCCAGCCAGAAGAACAGAACCTGTCACCAACTGTGTAACGTGCTATGTATTATCACTCTGACTGATTCAGAGACCCGGAGACTGTCATCTTTTTAGACTGTACAAGTCAACACAAATAAAGCCGAGGAGGCAAATGATAATGGCTGAGATAGATCCAGGCTCATTCTGGCCATTACTTTGTATTCAAACCTTGGAGATGACATGATTTGAAAAATGAGCCTGTGTCTAGTTCAGTGCCCATTAGTGTGTGAGCACATTATCTTCCACTTTTCATATAAAATTTCTATGCGCACGGTGTGGTACTTAAATTCACAATGCTTAATGTTTTCCGTGAGAATCGTTTTTGCTTTTTAACGTGTGTTTATGTGTGCACACGTGTGTGTGCGTGTGGGTGATTATCTGGGTTTGTGCATGAGTATTGACGATTTTACCTGTGAGTTTTATGTGTATTGAGAAATGATCATACATTGTTACATGTGTACGTATACACACAGGCGTTATATGTGTTGCTGCATTCTTGACCACAGTGTAAAATTGTAATGAGTACACTTTTTTGTGTGTTTTTAATTACAGTTTCCTTACGAATATACAGGGTGAGCCAGTCAAACCTGCATTTTTGAAATGACTGTAAAAAATAAACGGATGGATATTTCAAAATGTTATTGTTACTATCTTAATGTACATTAGAAAGCATTTAAGAAACAACATTCATTCTTGCTGGAATAAGGTTTCATTGTTCATTCCATGTTGACGAAGCTGAGGAATGAAGAACGAATGCAACATTTCCGAATAGCGTTGTGCCTTCACAGTAACTGCTTGCTTTCTGTCATTTTCAAAAAAATACGGGCCTATGATTCCCAATGAGGACATTGCGCACCAAACTGTTACCTTGCTTGAATGGAGTGGTGTTTGATGGAGTTGTTGAGGGTTTTCATCACTCCAATATCGGAAATTTTGTTTATTCACAAAACCGGAGAGATGGAAATGTGCCTCATCGCTCATCCACAGGTTGTGAACAAGGTCCTCGTTTTCATCAAACATGTCCAACAACGTTTGACAAAAACGCCGTCGAGCTGCAAAATCGTTTTCATTCATAGCCTGAACAACCTGAATTTTGTATGGGTGATGGTGTAAATCTAACCTCAAGATTCTTCGGACGCTCGTGTTTGCCATGCCAAGCGCAGCACTCTGTCGACGCGCCGATCTGCGAGGGCTTCTTTCCACAGAAACTCTCACGCGGTCAATATTGGCGGGAGTTCGCACTGATCTTGCACTGCCACCCCTTCTGCTTCTCGTTTCACCAATTGCTTCAAAGTTTGTCACCCACAATTTGATTGAATTAACAGACGGCACTGGCTTATTTCGATTTAATTTGAAAATTCTTCCGGAAACGACGCTGAGCGGCTGCATAACTACCACTTTGGTAAAACGCTTTCACAGCGAATGAACGTTGTTGTTTAGACCACTGCTCCATGACGACTGAAATGCTTAGTTGTGGGGGACACAATGGTAACCTTGCTAACTCGCTCCGCCCACTTTCACGGCTCTCCCGCCCTTTTCAAAAATGCAGGTTTGACTGGCTCACCCAGTATTTTATGTCAGAGTGTTTAACCCCTTTATGACCACATGCTTTTTTTTTTGGGAGGGATTAACACGATCAGGGTTATTCAAAGAGATCTGAATTGGGGCCGAAAGGTAACCGAACGCTGAAATTCAGCATACGCTTACGTTTCCTGGCCATTCGGCTATTCAGAGACCAGGCAGTTCGTCACATACGGTGCCTGTTCGAGGGCAGTGAAATCCCCATAGAGAAGCACTGTTTCATCTATTCAGAGACCAAAAACCAGCAGTGAAAGGTTCCCCTAATGCCCTGCCATTCGGTGGCTTCATTCGACAGGTTTATTCAGGTGAATCCCATAGGCTTCAATGTTAAAAATATTCCTGTTTTAAACCAATATCTAATAAACCGTTCATTATAAAAGTCTGCAGTAAAGAGTCTCTTTATTTATAGATTTTTTTAGGATCTTTTAGGCAATTTTCAGGATTTTTTTGCAAAACTCTTTTTCCATTTTTTTTTAAATGTTTTTTTCTTTTTTTGTAACAGCCCTTTTTATTATCATTCATTGGATCGTATATGTAAATTCCAGACATTTTCGCTCAGTAGTTTGTTTGCAAACAGCGTTTCACTTTTCAAACATTCAAGCGTACTGTTTTTTTTTTTTTCACTTCATTCGTCTGCGGTGTCGAGTTTTTCCGGCGGCTTCTCTGCGCTGTGATCGGCTCCTGCTTGGGTTTCTCCGGCGTGTTCTGCGGGGTTAATCCAGATGTTTTTGCCGGTTTCGGTGTACATTCCCTGGGTTTTGCGGTGAGTGTTCAGCAGGTTTGCGGCGGCTTTTCCCTGCACTACGACGGCCTTGTGGTGCTTGCTGAATACACCGCAGGGCCGCCGAAATGGGATCACCGAATCACACCGAATTGAAGAGAACGAAAAGTCACCGAACATGCGGTGACTTTTCGATTCTCTTTGAATAACCCTGTATGTATGCTTTGAAACATGAGATGAAGCGTTAAAGTGCCACTGTCATGAACAAAGTGACTTTTGCCCACATGACAGGGCACCTCTCCCTTTATATATATATCAGCATTTTTTCATTGACCTATATAATGTAAAAACCAGAGATATTCTGTTTTTAAGTTTCCTCCTGTCACCCACGTGACTGTGGCATGCCGCAGTGAGAAGGACGGCTTTTAGCAGACAGACATCCTACAGGACCGCCTTCTGCTCACTGTGCATGAGCGTGCAAGGGGCCGTCCCATAGGACAGCTCTCTGCTCGCAGAGCATGGGGGAGGTTCCATGAAACCTAACTCGGGGAAGAGCGGGGAAACTTCAAAACGGAATATCTCCTATCTTACATTATATAGGTCATTGAAAACATGCTGATCCTATATAAAAGGAGAGGTGCCCTGACACATGGGCAAAACACAAAAGTCATTTTGCCAATGGCAGGTGTACTATAAGACTTACAGGGCTATTCAGAGAGAGGTGAAAACCTTGAGAATGACTGGAGAATTGAAAATTCTAGGTCAAAATAGTCAAACCAGAAAAATTCTCCCAATTATCTCACTTTCCAAATTGGCTATTTGGTCTTGATTGTTCTCTTCTCCTGCCAATTCTCAAGGTTTTCACCTCTCTCTGAATAACCCTGTTAGAGGTTGGATGGAAAAAATATTTGAATAGTAATATTGAGAGAGGCACATGAATTTTACTGGGACAAAAAGGTTCATAACACTAGACGTGTCCCTTTAAAACATTCCGCGTTATTCGAATCCAGGCAAAAATTCCTTTTTTTTTCTAAAATACAGTTAATATGCAAAAAAACCTGTTTTTTAGTAATATTCATTAAACTATTAGCAATGCAGCTTCAAAATAATGTCTATTATTTTGCATCCTGCATCCAGAAAATATTCATACACCTTTTTAGCTATCATCATAAAGAAAAAAATCTATAAAATAAATAACAGGTCTATTCAAAAGGAAGGTGAAACTCAGGAGAGTGACTGGAGAAGTGAAAATTCTAGCAGGGTTATTAAGAGAGAGAGAGGTGAAAACCAGGAGAATGACTGGAGAAGATAAAATTCTAGGTCAAAATAGCCAAACTAGAAAAATTCTCCCATTTATCTCACTTTCCAAATCGGCTATTTGGTCTAGATTGTTCTCTACTCCTGCCAGTTCTCCTGGATTTCACCTTACTCTGAATAACCCTGTAAATATACCCAGATCATTCCCTCAGTTTTGTCCTTTTCCTGGTTGTTGAAGCAGAGGGTTGTAACATTAATGATGGTGGCTCATCCTCCCAGATAGTTGCAGTAGTGCAGAAGGGCATGAATAAGATCTAAATGAGAATTTCCTTTCTCCTAGAATTGCAGTCCTGCATTAACCCCCTCACTATGAAGCCCTTTAAAAAAAAAATCATAACATTTATTTGAAACATGGGATTTGAAGTCTATAATTAAAAATAGAGTAAAACAGAGGTTTTGTACAGAAATTATTATTCTGAGATAGTTATAAAATTTAAATAATATAAATTTGCTCATTTCCAATTTTTCATGTATTGGTTTGTCCTTTATAGAAATATTGCTGGGATGAAAGGTTCTAAACACTAGATGGTGTCCTTCACCTCACACAATATGTCACAGGCTCTGTACTTTTAGCATACAGCCAGAGATGGCCTTTGTGCCAGATCCAGTAAATATGTTGCAGATAGATAATAAAATGGTGAGATCTCCTGCTTATAGGGATTTGTAGTATTCATAATTAGTGATGGGCGGAACACCCCTGTGTTCGGTTCGTATTCGAACATTAGAACCGCCCAAATGTTTGAATACGAACTCGAACACAATGCAACCCAATGGGGGTCGAACACGCAAAATGTGTTCACAGTTCTCTTAAATGTACCAGCAGCTGCCGGTACATTTAGGAGACCTGTGGCTGCAGCTCCCCAGCCCCCGTACCTGTCCTGCTGCTCTCCCGGCATCCTGTTTGGTCAAAGTCCTGCACCTGACCTGGACTTTGCCCAATCAGGGCTCAATATTGAATTAGAGCCCTGATTGGGCAAAGTCAGGACAGGCGCAGGACTTTGCCCAATCAGATCAGCATGAAGACGAGGCGTGGCACAGAGGAGTTGTGGCCGGATGGAGGATTTAATGGACCGGAGAGACGGGAGGGCAGAAGGCATGGTGGCCGGGGGGCTGCAGACACAGGTCTCCTAAATGTACCCGCAGCTGCTGGTACATTTAGGAGAACTGTGAATGCATTTTGCGGTCATTTTTTTATTATGGAATGTCCGCGGTCGAACAGACCGTGAACATCCCATAATGTTTGGCGTTCTCCGAACACGTGAACGGCCGATGTTCGATTTGAACCAGCAGCACATCCCTAATCATAATGAGATTATTAGCAATGCAGTTTCCACAAAATGCCAATATCTGTATGTGCTGCATAATGCCTGTGTATGGAAATTACAGTAACACCTAGGGATGAGCCGAACACTCCCCGAGTTCGGTTCGAAGCCGAACCCAAACTTTCCAAATGTTCGGATCCGAACCCGAACCCGAACTCGAACTCCATACAAGTCAATGGGGCTGAAAATTCGGTTTTTAGAGTGCCCTCCAAGAGGGCATATATGCTAGATATTTGCCATAAAAAGTGTATGGGGGTCTGGGTAGTGCCCTGGGGGACAGGAAACAAGGACAAAAAGTAAAAAAAAAAACGTTTTTAAAGGGACAGTGAGTTTCCATGAAATAAGGGTTAAAAATAAAAACGAAAAATTCAAATATCGTGCCTAGGAGGTCCCCATAACCTGCCCGTGAAGTGGCGGATTTCTAGGATGTATAGAAATATGTAAAAACCAAAAAATGACATTTCAAATGACGGTAAATGCTTTTCCTTTAATCTATCCTTAAACAACTGCTTGGGGCGGCCGTCTGTATAAAAAGAGGAGACATTTTCGGACACGCAGAAAACGTTTACTGATTTTTTGGCAGTGAAAAGCAGGAGAATGACTGGAGAATGGAAACTTCTAGACCAAATAGCCGATTTGGAAAGTGAGAAAAATGGGAGAATTTTTCTGGTTCGGCTATTTTGACCTAGAATTTTTTCTTCAGTCATTCTCCTGAGTTTCACCTTTCTCTGAATAACCCTGTGAATGTTTAATCCCGAGGTGAAAAATAACATTGCTTAAGGCTGGGGTCAGACGAGCGCAGTTATCACGTCCGTGTTGCCGCACATTTGTACGTCCGTGGCAGCATAGCATTCTGACCAATGGAGCCCCACACACGAAGTACGTCCGCCCGGAAGTGCGGATGCATGGCGGACGCAGCAAACGGACGCAGGTTAGGCAAGAACGTAATACTGCTAGAACGGACGTGCGGAGTGCGCCACGTCCGCAACGTCCGTGTAGCTTTGTATGTGAGTGATGAAACGAGGTCAAATGGACTGCATTTATACGTCCAGCATTTTTGACGGACAGAATGTTTTTTCATTATAACCACTTCACTGCTGAGGACGCGCTCAGCGCGTCCTCAGCAGTCCCGCTGGTATGCGGAGGACGCGCTGAGCGCGTCCTCCCATCGGGGTCAGCGTTCGGCCGGGTTCCGGCCGATCGCTGGCCCCTCCGGTGCGGGCTGACATCCTGGATGTTAGCCCGGCATCCGGACCAGCAGCCGCCAGAATTAGGTGTCATCGCGGGGGCGCGATGACACCTAATTCAGGCGCCCCCCCCGCATGTGCGGAGGAGGCGCCTGAAAGGGCGGACCTCTCTCCCTCCCGATCGGCGGCGCACAGGGGGTTAACCCAGGCATCATTTGGAAGGGCACAGCCTGCCCTTCCAAATGATGCCTGGCATTAACCCCTGGGGAGCTGGATCGCGAATCGGCGCTAAAAGCGCCGGTTCGCGATCCTTTCCCGGAGCTGGCCGACATCTTGGATGTCGGCCAAGCCTCCGGGAACTCCCCCAGAGGACTGGCGTCATCGTGCGTAGCACGATGACGCCAGTCCTAGACTTAACCCCTAACTGCCACCAACTGTGGAGATAGGGAGTTCATTGGAACTCCCTATCTCCCGATCCGTGGCAGCTAGGGGTTAAATTTTGGTATCGTTGGATCGGCCAGAGCATGGCCGTTCCAACGATACCAAACATGAAAGTGAAAATTTTTGTAAAAAAAAAAATGAAAAATAAAAATTAAAAAAAATAAAAAAAAAATTAAAAAAAATAAATAAACACTTTTTTTTTATTTTTTTTGGTTTGTTAATGCAGCAATATTGTTCCCATTTCAATTATAATGTGAACAATGATGCTGCACTAACGATTTTTGTATGCGGTGCGTTTGTTAAAAATAGTGTCATTTTCCCCAAAAAAAAATGTAACGAGACCCCATCTCTAATTTTTTTAACAAGCGCACCCCATACAAAATATAACCGCAATTGCTCGCATGTTAAAATGTGGAAAAAAACACTTTACACATTGTAAATTATTGAAAATACATATTTTATTGCATTTTTTGTTATAATATACAGACATGACATAACGTATACATATAATAATGACATATTATGAATCTACTGAGTCTGACGGAAAGAACGATATATAATATGTCTGGGTCATATACTAAAATAAGCCTTCAAAACACGTTTAAACATGATGCGCAAAACAGGTAAAAATGACCTCAGCATAGGGGCGGGAAAAGCCTCAGCAGCGAAAGGGTTAATTTATTTTCCCTGCTATATCCGTCAAAAAATACGTCAGTGAAAAAAATGGACTGTGTGGCCACTACCTTGTTGTCAGTCAGTAAGTACGTCCGTACTGCACGGACGCACAGTCCGTACAAAATGTGCTCATCTGACCCTAGCCTAAGGCTAAGGTCAGACGAAAGCAGTTTTAACATGCGTTTAACCCACCGCACTAAATCACGGCCGTGCTAGCAGCAAATGACGTCCAATGCCGGGCTGCATATGAAGAACGGCCGCACAAAAGTGCGGCCGCGCAACGCAAGTGGCAAACGAACGCATTTTTTCGAGAACGTCAAACCGCTAGTACTGACGTACACAGTGCGCTGCGTCCGCATAGCGGCGTGTTTGCGTGATTGGGAGACGTCAGACGCTGCACATGTCCGGCCAACATAACGTCCAGACGCAAAAAGGGTTTTATTGATGATCCGTACAAAATCACGGACGAAAATGCGCATCGTATGACCGCTATCGCGTATTCCGTGAAAAAATACGTCCATTCGTTCGAACGCACTTTTTCACGGACAACGCGAAAAATGCGTTAGTCTGACCCTAGCCTTAGATGTTATTTTGACTTTTTTTCAAACACCAGTTAACCACTTGGCTGCTATGGACGCGCTCAGCGCGTCCAGCCAAGTGGTTCTCCTGTGCTATGGACACGCTGAGCGCGTCCATGCACAGGAGGCAGCAATCCGCCAGATTCCGGCGGATTGCTGCGCCCCCCGGTGAGGGCTGACATCAGCCCAGCACTCCGGGACCCCGGCGGAGCAATTAGATGTCATTGCGGCGGCGCGATGACATCTAATTCAGGCGCCCCCCCCCCACATGTGCGGAGGAAGCGCCTGAAAGGGAGGGGGGAGGTCCTTCGGACCTCTCTCCCTCCCGATCGCTGGGGGGCAGAGGGTTAATCCAGGCACCGTTTGGAAGGGCACAGCCTGCCCTTCCAAACGGTGGCTGTGATTAACCCCTGGGGAGCCGGATCACGAATCGGCGCTGAAAAGCGCCAGATCGTGATCCTCTCCTGGAGCTGGCCGACATCTTGGATGTCGGCCAAGCCTCCAGGAACTCCCCCTGAGGACTGGCGTCATCGTGTATAGCACGATGATGCCAGTCCTGGAGTTAACCCCTAGCTGCCACCAATGGTGGAGATAGGGGGTTCCAATGAACCCCCTATCTCCCGATCCGTGGCAGCTAGGGGTTAATGTTTGATATTGTTGGACCGGCCAGCCTTTCCAAGGATACCAAACATGAGCATGAAAAATGTTTTAAAAAATAAATAAAAAAAATAATAAAAAAACAAAATATTTTTTAAAAAAATTCTAAAAAAAAATGAACAAGTTTTTTTTTGTTTTTGTTTTGTTGATGCAGCAATATTGTTCCCATTTCAATTATAATGTGAACAATAATGCTGCACTAACGATTTTTGTATGCGGTGCGTTTGTTAAAAAAAGCAAAATTTTCCCCCAAAAAAATGTAACGAGACCCCATTTCTAATTTTTTTAACAAGCGCACCCCATACAAAATATAACTGCAAACGATCGCATGTTAAAATGTGAAAAAAACCACTTTACACATAATAAATTATTGAAAATTCTAATTTTATTGCATTTTTGTTATAATATACAGACATGACATAACGTATACATATAATAATGACATATTATGAATCTGCCAAGTCTGCCGGAAAGAACGATATATAATATGTCTGGGTCATATATCAAAATATGGCTACAAAACGCGGTTAAACATGATGAGCGAAAGCGGTAAAATGACCTCAGCACAGAGGTGTGAAAAGCCTCAGCAGCGAAAGGGTTAAATGCAGGATATTAGGATGTTTTAGGGAAATTAATTCTCAAATCTCAATCAGAAGCAGACACCACCCCACCCTCAGTATGGTATACAATGTATCAAATTGATTACCAGACTAAAAACACCTGGTGTTATGCCCGTTTGTGAACAGAGGTCATTTAGAGTTGATAATCTTTCCACGTACACATTAGTTTTTAATTCAATATCTAATAAACCGCTGCTTATAATATTCTGCAGTAAAGAGTCTCTTTATTTCTAGATTTTTTTAGTATTTTTTTAAGCATTTTCTATACTTTTATCAAAATTTCTTTTTTTTTCGAACTCGAACCGAACACACCCAAAAAGTTCGAAATTCGCAAACTTTCGAACTGCCAAAGTTCGGGTCGAACTCCGAACCGTCCGAACCCGAACAGCTCATCCCTAGTAACACCTTGTATCTGTATGTGCTGCATAATACCTGTGTATGGAAATTACAGTAAGGCTAGGGTCAGACTGAGGCAGTGCGAACGCGCGTGCAGGCGCACTTAATCACGGCCGCACTAGCAGCAAATGACGGGCAATGACGGCCAATATACGATGTACGGTCGCACGAAAGTCCGGCTGCGCAACGCAAGTGGAAAATGAACACATTTTTTCGAGAACGTAAAACCGCTAGTACAGACATACAGAGTGCGCTGCGTCCGCTAGCGGCGTGTGTGCGTGAATTGGAGATGTCAGACGCTACTAATGTCCAGCCAACATAACGTCCAGATGCACAAAGTGTTTTATTGATGATCCGTACAAAATCACGGTTGAAAAATGCGCATCGTATGACCGGTATCGCGTACTCCGTGAAAAAATATGTCCATTCGTTCGAACGCACTTTTTCACAGACAACGTGAAAATGCGTTCGTCTGACCCTAGCCTAACACCTTGTATCTGTATGTGCTGCATAATGCCTGTGTATGAAAATTACAGTAACACCTTGTATCTGTATGTGCTGCATAAAGCCTGTGTATGGAAATTACAGTAACACCGTGTATCTGTATGTGCTGCATAATGCCTGTGTATGGCAATTACAGTAACACCTTGTATCTGTATGTGCTACATAATGCCTGTGTATGGCAATTACAGTTACACCTTGTATCTGTACTGTACAGGGATTGCAGTCATTATAACTCCCTGAATCTTATCCCTGTACAGCAGTGAGTGACCCCAGAGCTCTCCCTGTATTCTGACCTCTCCCTGGCTGCTGTAACGTCGCACTGTGTGAGGTGACATGAGGTGATTTGTAGAGAAGAAAGTACTGAAATAATTATTAATTAATTTCGGATACCAGATTTTTTTTTCATCACTCCCAGCTGCCACAATTTATATTGTTATAAAATGTGCATTTTTTCCTGCTCGATGATGTGAGGAAGACAATTAGCTTGTCAGATCTCTCCCTGAGTGTCACATCATTTTGGCTACGGATGGTAAAAATAACCAGGGAGGATTTTTTTTTAATATATATAACAAGTGTATAGAATACAATAAGTGACAGATTTCTGTGTGTACAGATACAGGATGGAGGAGAACTGTATTAAATAAACACTTGAAACATGAATTGGTTTCCTCGGGAAATATTAGCACTGTCACTAACACTATTAAATAGCCATGGAGACAGTATACTACTCTACTGCCTAACCTTTAATTACCCCCACCACCCCAAAACTATCCCTCAATTAGCCTAGGGGCAGATTAATTCATACTTTTAAAATGCTCCTGAGGATATAACACTAAACATTGCTTTATCATGCTCCGGTGATTACATTACCCTGTTCTTAATTAGAAAGTACTAAATTATTTTATTTTTTTTCATTTTTTTATCAGACCAATCAGTCTTTCCGTTATTTCTGCATAAAAAAAATCCTCGGCAATAAGATGAATAAAGTGATATTCATCGGACCAAATTGTGTGTAGAATCCCCCCCCTATATTAAATATAATAATTAGATTATTATATTATATATAAATTCCCTATATATAATTTTATAAATTATTCACTGTGTAATGATGGTATATCTATACATGCAATGGTTTGGTCCCTTAAAAGTCCAGTAAGAGATACTTTTAATTTGACTTATTTCTCACTGCATATTCATATTGCATCTCATTTCTGTGCTATTCAACTATAGGCAGGCCCGTCTTTAATATTGATTGGACCCTGGGCAAACATTTTTTTGGGGCCCCCCGAAAGCCCGCCCACTGCATAATGTAGAGTGCTGTGATTTTTCATATTAAACTTTTTATGCTTTACTATAATTACTTGTTATTTATTTTCCTGCTCTTTATCATAAATACAATATGGAATGCAGAACCCGCACACATACACAGAAAGAGAAGGTTTCCTTGTCTGGCTTTGTTCCACATGTCTTCTGATGATTTGTGCCCCTGGATAATTCACTAAGTGCCTCTTCAAAGGGGATGAATCTTAGGCTGGGGTCAGACGAGCGTAGTGTTCACGTCCGTGATTGCGCCTAAAAGTACGTCCGTGATAGCATGAAAGTAAGTCCATTGGAGCCTGACACATGAAGTACGTCCGCACTGAACTGCGGACGCACAACGGCCGCGGCAAACGGACGCAAGGCAGGCAAGAACGTAATACTGCTAGAACGGACGTGCGGAGTGCGCCACGTCCACAACGTCTGCATAGCTTTGTGTGTGAGTGATGGATCATGGTCAGACGGACTGCATTTATACGTCCAGCATTTTTGACGGACAGAATGTTTTTTCATTGTAATTTATTTTCCCCTCCTACATCCGTCAAAAAATAACTTCAGTGAAAAAACGGACTGTGTGACCACTACTGCGTCATCCGTACTGACGATGTCCGTACTGCACGCATGTACAGCCCGTAGAAATCACGCTCGTCTGACCCCAGCCTAAGAGATTGTAAGCTCTTGGGTTGGAAGCAGAATCCTATTTTCCCCTCTTAGGCTAGGGTCAGACGAACGCATTTTTCACGTGCGTTTAGCCGCACGAAATCACGGCCGTGCTAGCAGCAAATGACGTCTAATGCCGGGGAACATACGACGAACGGCTGCACGAAAGTTCGTCCGTGCAACGCAAGTGGCCAACGAATGCATTTTTTCGAGAACGTCAAACCGCTACTACTGACGTACAGAGTGCGCTGCGTCCGCATAGCGGCGTGTGTGCGTGATTGGGAGACGTCAGACGCTGCTAATGTCCGGCCAACATAACGTCCAGACACAAAAAGTGTTTTATTGATGATCTGTACAAAATCACAGACGAAAAGGCGCATCGTATGACCGCTATCGTGTATTCCGGGAAAAAATACGTACGTTCGTTCGAACGCACTTTTTCACGAACAACGTGAAAAATGCGTTCGTCTGACCCTAGCCTTAGATTGTAACCTCACAGAAGTGGGCTTCTATGTTCCTGTCATTCTCCATATAATCCCACTTTGTTGTGTCTGTCACTGGGCAGCGCTGCGCTGGATGTGCTGAGGACCAGGATTGGCTGGGAAGCGTCAGCCGCTTCCTCATAGACTAGCAGCCGTCACATAAAGGGGCATAAGGAGCGATTTCCCACTAAGCATTTGTAATAAATGTGTTGATTATGTGATCATGACAGAGTTTGTTTAAGGTTATCCAAAACGCAAAACACACACACTCTTCAGTAACAAAGCATTACACCTTCACCTTTATATAAAATATACGTTCTTTGGTACTGTAAGGACTGCCGTGTTTTTGTCTGTGTAACTTGTGTCACTGTCAGAGTGTTTCATTCCGTCTATGTTTATCCTGACCTGTGCAGGGAATCCTTCCAGACCCAGTGGCACTGTCAAAGTTAGTTGGTATGGTACTTGAACTTCGTTCTGACAGCAGTAATTCAGCTCCAGTTGTGTGTGCTGCTGCTGCAACAGGCATGGGGATGCATTGGCGGCTAATTTGGGACTGGGAACACCGCCGGCGGTGCGTTGGCAGCTAATTTGGGCCTGGGGACAGCGCCGGCGGCACGTTGGCACCTAATTTGGGCCTGGGGACGCGTTGGCGGCTGTGAACTTCATCCAACAGCTACAGTTGTGTTCAAAATTATTCAACCCCCACTGAAATTGAGTGTTTTGGCCAGTTTGACATTGATTTTGATCATTCAGTCATCTTGCTTACAATTAAATCAAAGAGGCACGTGTAGGTCAGACAAATATAACATAACATTTAAAATGAAATAACCACAAATGTCTTTTCTGTGCTCACATCATTATCAGTTTTATTCAACCCCCAAGTGACATTCAATCTTAGTACTTAGTACAACATCCTTTTACAGTTATAACCGCTTTTAAACGTGAAGCATAGCTTGACACAAGTGTCTTGCAGCGATCTACGGGTATCTTCGCCCATTCGTCATGGGCAAAAGCCTCCAGTTCAGTCACTTTCTTAGGCTTGCGCACTGCAACTGCTTTCTTTAAGTCCCACCAGAGGTTCTCAATCGGATTTAAGTCAGGTGACTGCGATGACCACTCCAAAATGTTCCAGCCTTTAATCTGCAACCATGCTCTAGTGGACTTGGAGGTATGCTTGGGATCATTGTCCTGTTGAAAGGTCCAACGTCTCCCAAGCCTCAGGTTTGTGACGGACTGCATCACATTGTCATCCAATATCTCCTGGTACTGAAGAGAATTCATGGTACCTTGCACACGCTGAAGCTTCCCTGTACCTGCAAAAGCAAAACAGCCCCAAAGCATGATTGACCCCCCTCCATGCTTCACAGTAGGCAAGGTGTTCTTTTCTTCATAGGCCTTGTTCTTCCTCCTCCAAACATAGCGTTGATCCATGGGCCCAAACAGTTCTAATTTTGTTTCATCAGTCCACAGAACACTATCCCAAACATCTGTGGTTTGTCCACATGACTTTTGGCATACTGCAGTCGACTCTTCTTATTCTTTGGAGACAGCAAGGGGGTGCGCCTGGGAGTTCTGGCATGGAGGCCTTTATTACGCAGTGTGCGCCGTATTGTCTGAGCTGAAACTTCAGTACCCACATCTGACAAATCTTTTCTCAGTTCCTCAGCAGTCACACGGGGACTTTTCTCCACTCTACGCTTCAGGTAGCGCACAGCAGTCGAAGTCAGCATCTTCTTTCTGCCACGACCAGGTAGCGTTTCAACAGTGCCCTTTGCCTTGAATTTGCGAATGATGCTACCTATGGTCTCTCTCGGTATGTTTAACATCTTTGCAATCTTCTTATAGCCATTGCCCTTCCTGTGAAGAGTAATCACCTCTTCTCTTGTCTTCCTGGACCATTCTCTTGACTTCACCATGTTTGTAACCACACCAGTAAATGTCTAGAAGGAGCTGAGTATCACAGTCATTTTAAAGCTGCCTAATTGGTGCTTATTATGCTTTATTGCTGCTCCGTGACATCCACAGGTGTTTTCAATACCTGATTGAAAACACTTGAATGAACCTCTGTTCTTCAGAGTGGTAGTCTTTAAGGGGTTGAATAATTGTGTCAATGAAGAATTCACAAAAGAAACATTTACTACTGTATTACAAAACCAATTGATGTCATTTTAGTTGCATATGGTTCTTTAAAAAGTCCTTGTAGGATTTCATTCTGAATACAATTACAAATGTACACTAAATTCCCTAAAACCCTTTACAGCATTGGGGGTTGAATAATTTTGAACACAACTGTATATATATCTAATCGACCGTCATGAATGCTAGCCTCCTGCATTTATCCTGAATTTTATTTAACCTTTCTTTGAACTAACACGGACTGTTAACCTATGTATTGACCCCAGAACTGAACTTTAGCTGTTGTGTCATCAACCATCCATAAATGCGAGCCACCGACCTTTAAAATGAATATCGACCCACCATTTGGGCCCTAGGCTGTGTGTGCTGGCCTGTTTCGCTGGTTGAGAGCGGCTCCGGTAACGTACTTGTGCAGGCTGCAGCCACCAGTGAGATATCATGTGGGGACGATCTGTGCATGCGCGCTGCCCCGCATCACATGGTACGTGAAGAGGGCGGCGCCAACAGCGTGAGTGCCGTTCCTTATGAGCGCTGGAAGGAAGGCACGCACGCTGGCGCTGCAGCGGCTCTGCGACTGCCTGCTGCCAGCCTGCCCGGCCACTCCGTGAGTGACACTGGCAGATGGCGCCGTGCCGGCAGCGAGCTTCATACGGAGCGGAGCCTGAGGACAACAAATAGTCACAACTTACAAGACGTTTTCGGCGGCACCGGCGGTCTTTCCTGCGGGCCCAAGGGGGCAGGTGCTTTGGGCCCATCAAGGTGACTGGGCCCGGGGCAACTGCCCCTTTTGCCCCGCGTTAAAGACGGCCCTGACTATAGGACAGATCCACACTGACCAGTAAATGGGAAAAAACTCTAGCAGGGTTATTCAAAGAGATTCGAAAAGTCACTGCACGTTCGGTGACTTTTCGTTCTCTTCAATTCGGTTCGATTTGGCGATCCCATTTTGGCGACCCTGCGGTGTATTTAGCAAGCACCACAGGGCCGCCATAATGCAGGGAAAAATCGCCGCAAACCCGCCGAAAACTCACCACAAAACCCGGCGAAGGCACACCGAAAACCCACAAAAACATCTGGATTAACCCGCCGAAAACGCCGGAAAAACCCGACACCGCAGACGAATGGAGTGAATAAATTAGAAAAACAGTTTGCTTGAATGTTTGAAAAGTGAAACGCTGTTTGCAAAGAAGCTACTGAGCGAAAATGTCTGAAATTCACATATGAGGTCCAGGGAATGATAATAAAAAGGCTGTTACAGAAAAAAGAAGTAAACTTAAAAAAATCTGATTTTTTTAAAAAATAATCCCAAAAAATGCTTAAAAGATCCTAAAAATTCTATTAATAAAGAGAATCTTTAATGCAGAATATTATAATCAACGGTTTATTAGATATTGAATTAAAACGGGAATATTTTTAACATTGAAGCTTATGAATAAATCTGCTTCATGAAACCACCGAACAGCAGGGCAATTCAGCAACTTTTCACTGCTGGTTTTTGTTCTCTGAATAGACGAAGCATTGCTTCTCTATGGGGATTTCACTGCCCTCGAACAGGCACCGAACAGGCACCGTATGTGCAGGCAATTCGCCAGGATTTGGCGTATTGCCTGCTCTCTGGATAGCCGAATGGCCAAGAAAGGTAACCGAACGCTGATTTTCAGCGTTCGGTTCCCTTTCGGCAGCCATTCGGATTTCTTTGAATAACCCTGTAGGGAAAAAGTTGTATGAGCCTTTTCCCATTAAGGCAGAAGTCAGACGAGTGTACTATGTGCGCCCGTACCGAAGTGCCCCCCTGGCGTCCGTCGCAGCATTGTGACGCTTTGACTGGGCTGGTCACACACTGTAAAGCCTCCCCGTCGAAACACTAGATGTGCGTTGGACAGGTCTGCAAAGCCCGGTCCTTCATAGGAGGATCTTGCTTTGTAGATCTGAGCACACAAACTGCGCTGAGCGAGGTGGCCAGGCGGACGTTGAGCGGAAGGAACGACCACTCTCACGGACGTTCCTTCCGCTCTTCAAAACGCTCGTCTGACCCCGGCCTTAAGAGACACTACCACTAACATATGCTGTAACTAGATTACTCCTGCATTACAAATAAAACCACTTTACAAAACGCATGCTGCTGTTTTCTTTCTTTGTTTGAAGTAATTGCAAGTAAAAAGGAAAAATTAAGTTAGTTTTTTTATCTCCTGTTTCCGTTTTGTGGATTTTTCCCATGATGCAACATTTTCCAAAATCTTATGGTGAGTTTTACTTTACAGCTGTGGTATAGGATAAAGGAGTATAGAAGAAGCAATAGGGTGAAAGAGGGAATGTTTAGGCAAGGCTGCAAGGGATCTATTGTGTTATCTATGCTGTCTAAGAGAATAATATCTGATAGCGGACTAACAACACTTAAATGATATCCCCTGGTAATGTTATTTACATACATTCTACACATTGCAAGTCAATAGGTCGGCTTTCTGGACGTCTGACCCATAGAGTCCATTCTATGCTCAAAGTCCCACAGTGAGGAACAAGTGCTATAAAGATACTGGGGGGGGCAGCTCACAACACAAAATCACAAAATAAATGCACCCAGTGACACATATAGAGTAAAATATTTTCTTAACTAATCAAACAAGAAAAAACAAAACACATGTAAGATATCAGCAACATAAAATAAACACGATAAGGACATTTCATTTTATTTGTTGTAGTATCTCTTTAAGAGCTTTATTCAAGCCTATCTGCTGTATCACCTACTTGAGATGGAGTACTTTTTAGCTATTCCTTGATATCGGCAGTGGTGCTGTGTGCCGCTACAGGTATTGACCTCTCGGTCCCATACTATTCCGTGGAGCCCGAACCAGCATGAATTCTACGTGAGCAAGAGCTGGCCAATCTGATTGACTACAGTTCTGAGCTCCTTGCAGGATCAGCTGAGGAAAAGTCAGTTAGAGACATTCCCCAGCTGGTTTTAAACAGTGTAAGCACCACAGGCATCATGCCCAGGGTGCTGAAACTTTGGTGGCACCTTCTGGAGACCAAATGCAAAGGGAACTCATTTGCACAAACAAATTTAATTTGCGATGATACCGCATAGCCCCAGATCGTGTTAACACGATCTCAGTTTGCTGTGACTGTTACTTATGATCCTGTACGCACTGTCACGGTAATGGAGAGGTTAAAGATGGCTAGGAGGGCATATGAATGAAATGCAAGGTATCTAAATCAAAAAATTATTGTCACACGCTCTCTAAATTTCAACATGACAAGCAGCGGTGAAATCATGATAACCGTCCCAGAGTTCTGGATCATACGTAGAAATATTTCAGTTTATCTGATCCATGCGCTGGCGTTGATTGAAACAATACAACTTTTTGTTGAACTTTCACTGGCGCGTGTAGTGATCATGGCATTTGATAAAGTCCATCAAACAGAAATATATATTTATTTCACTTGTAAATCATTCGTCTTAATGCCAAAAGATGCTTTCATCACAAGTAGTCGGGCAATTTAAATATACATGAGTCTGACCATCGCGATTTGTCGTTGAAAAATAGGGAGTGTAAGAATGAAAAAATCCCATTTGTTTCTCCCATTTTTCACTTGGAGAAAAAAAAGGTTCAGTAATTTTGCAAAATGCTAAATGTGCCTGACAATGATTAATCACTGCCCAAACGTATAAAGACTTTGCTTTTGTTTACAACCTGTAAGTTTCAAATCGGTACAGAAAAAGAAAATAGAATCTATTTATTTTTTTCTTTTATGCTTTTGATTTCTCCTTCTTTAACAGTTATTGCCAGATAAATACACATGTATATATGTAAATATTGTTATGTAATTACACATATAATTAAAAAACGATTTAATTTTTGGAAACATTTTTATTAAATAAAGTAACCATATATTACATTTTAAATCCAAATAATTCAAATATACACATATGTTGTAATCATTCACTCATATACGTGCAACAAGCAGATGTATAGGAGTAGTGTAGTGTTTCTTGACTTCTAGAAAACATTTGTCTTATTTACAATTATCATTCATTCCCTACCTTTATCGCTATTATTATCATTATTCCAGTTTATACCCAATGTACTTCTTACTGTAATATCCTATGCGGCAGGCAGATTTTGCCATCTACTGGCCAAATGGCGTTACTGCAGACAGAACTGCAGTTCAATGAGCCGTGCATCTACTGGGAAAGCCCGATTTATCATGGCATGTTTTAAACAGTCTTAGCACCTTGGGCATCATGTGCACAGGGCTAAAACTTTGTTGGCACCTACTGCAGTCCAAAAGCAAAGGAAATTAATTTGCAACAAGCAAATTTCATTTGTTTTTGTCCTGCTCCGATACGGATCGACACAACTCGACATCGGGCACCTGATGGTGCCATTGAACACCTGAGTTATCTCAGAGTCTGCTTTCCTTCACCTTCTTGACCTTAACTCATTTGTGTCACTTATTAACTGCACATCCCAGCACAGACTGCTACTTTTGCACTGCACTACGCCGGGACGTGTAATGTGGTCAATGGCTTGGGAGACACTGGCTGTGTAATGGGTATTTTAAGTCCCAAGAGTTCCCCACCAGAGATCCAGACTTACTGGCACTCTGATAATTCCTCTGTCTTGGCACTGCTGCTTCGAAGTGTCCGACGCTCGGTACAACACCTTTTGTCATTGTGACCGCTATCTAGTACAGTAAATCATGCATTTATTATACATTGAGATTATTCTCACTTTATAATTAATGAAAAGTGACTTTGCAAAAATCCACCGGTTGCTGGTAGTGGATTTATGGAAAATCTCCAGCCAGGTCATCCTTGCTGCTGTACCGTTCCACGTTTTTGTTTTTAATCCCAAAGTGTAATTGGTTCTGGGGAGGGTATAATTAAAACCCACCAGTCTCTCTCATGACTGAAAAGCAGCATGAGCACATGTGGCTTGCTTAGAAAGCAGCTTCTTGGTTTCATTAGGTAGGACTCACCTGACCAGAGGTGCCATGATGTGGCAGGTGAGCTTACACTTCAATGGCCATTTAAGTAAACCAAAACCCTCTGATTGTGCTTTGTTTCACATGGAGCGATGGGGATAAGAGCAGCTGACACCTTTTTTTCTTGTTATGTTTTGTACATGTTATTAGGCTGGATACTTCTGGTAGTTGCAGCTGTCCTGGTAGGGATCAGGCGCGACAACGGTTTTTCTGGATTTATGGAAAATCACCTGGTAATGAAGGGGTTAAAATATTGACTTTTTGACCCACAATAGAAAGTTTAGATGGGAATTGGCTCAGTGGTGCAGCCATTCGTTGACTTACACCCTTATCACGTTCTGACCGACCAGACATATGTTGATTTGGGTGTAAGTCCAAGATGTGTAACAGACAATGCACACTATGGACATACAGGCATCACAAAAACCACAATACATGTAGCATAGGGCTCAGCAATGGCAGCATGCATGAGGTGGATGTCGGGTGCCCGTGTTGCGCTGCCGGCAGTATGAGAAACCTGCTGAGGTCATATTTCTGGAAGGACATAAGTCATAATTTGACAATTAGCTGCATTAAGGGAATTTGGAAAAATAATGCACAATAGGCTCAGTGTCAGGAAGGTTACACAAAATGTAAGTTTATTTCCAAAAAAAATAAAATTTTTAAATAAGTTATTTCAAACTGACTTGTTCTCCGTTAAGGGAAACAAATTATCTGAAATCTATACCGTAACATTTATTTACTTTATACAGGAAAACGGTGTCGCGCCTGAGCCCTACCGAGGCGGCTGAAACTACCAGACGTATCCAGCCCAGTAACATGTATAAAACATAACAAGAAAAAAAGATGTCTTCTGCGCTTATCCCTATAACACCATGTGAAACAAAACACAACACAACTAATTGCGTTTTGTTTCACATGGTGTTATAGGGATAAACGCAGATGACATGTTTTTTATTTACTTTATGTCAGTTTTCCATGACAACGTTTACAAACACTGTGCTGAATTCCAGCAACCTGCGAGTTTAATGTTTGACACTTTCTAGCAGTTTTTGATTTCCCGTTCAGATTCAAATTCCTATGAAAACCTGAGCGTTTTTTGTAGCATCTCAATTTATTACTGATTATTTGCGGTTTGTGAACCGCTGACCCGTAGGGTCTAATTTATCAAATATTTTTGAAGTGTGGCATAGCAAAAGAAATGATTTCGCGAAGCTCTTCAAACAGCGGCTGTCAGACCCGCAAGTTAAAGCCATTGAAGCAGCGTGGCATTAGAATCCGTAAAAATAACATGGTGTGGAATTGAGCACAATCAACGCAGGGAGAAAAAAATATAAAGATTGACACACTTCACAGCAATCAGATTATAGGAATCAGAGACAGCGCTGCCACGGCGAAACAAATCAAAATCCGCTCTGCCAAGGTCCAATCAAGCAATAGCAGAGAGCACAAAGTGGATTTGTAACTATGTTGTGAGTGTGTCGACCTCCATTCAGGAAAACTCTTCTGTATGCCAAGCAGCATATAATCAAATACGCCGCACAGGTAGCACTTGGAAATAATAGTGATGTATTATGTAAACCGTTAGTGGTATTTATTTGGCTAGAAATGCCCTCATTTGCCTTCGCATGGACTGACATTGCCAACCTGTAGTAGACCAGCTTGACTGGAGGTTCTGCGGCAGGCAGTGTAAGATGAGAGTCCTGTTCTACAAAAATCAGAACGTTATGGATATAAAATGATAAGTCTCTCTATTAACCCCTTCGCTGCCCTGATCCAGCAGCCTGAGATCATGTTAGCACAATCTGGGGCAATGCTGTATCACTGCACATGAAATTTATCGGTTGTAAACCTTTTTCGTTTGCATTTAGGCTCACGAAAGGTGCCCCCCCAATTTTAGCAACATGGGCATGATGCTTGAGATGCTAGTGGTTTTTTACCTTGTCACTACCAAAGCTGAGTTAACTCGATTTTGCACTATGATATATTGAGAAGCAATCATTAGCCATTCAAGATCTAATTTCCACATCTTTTTAAGGTAAAGATTAGTACGTCCCCTGCGGAGAGACAAAATTCAGTCACCCTTTACAGAGATAAAACTTGCTGCAAATACCAGCCCCAATCCTCACTGTAACGAAAAGTTCAAACACGTTAGTGCTGCCTTACAGCAGCCAGAGAGAAGGCAGAATACAGGCAGAGCTCTGTTGTCCGCGAGTATCACTGAGGGTAGAGCTGCGTTCCGGGGCAAGGAGACGAGGTTGTGCCTCCCTGAATCTAACACTAAAATGGGGACACTATGGGGAAACCTGCAGGTGCGGGTTAGTGTCCCCATTTTCGCGTGAGCTAGGAAATAGGGCCCAGTATCTTGCTCCTCACTGTGTGGCTTTGGCCATAGAATGACATGAATGGGTCAGGCACTGACTCAAATCATTGTATTGTGTGGGATGTATTCAAAGGACATCACCAGGGGGAAGATTTTAGGTCTTTTTAACTCCCTGTCTTATCTCATTCAGCTGTCAGCTCTTGTCTCAGGTAGCTTGAAGAACAATAGACCTCCTGCTGCCTTATCTAAACATTCCCGCCTCCACCTCATTAACTGTTAAATACTAAAGATTAAATAAACATGAGCAGTAAATAAAAGCTTTTGCATAGACTTTCATAAATGTTGCATCATGGGAAAAATCCTGAAAATGGAAACAGGAGATAAAAAAAACCAAATATTTTTCCTTTTTACTTACAATTACTTCAAACAAGGAAAAAAAAAACACACGTAATCTAGATACAGCCTATGTAAGTGGTAGTTGTTCTTTAAACACTTTTTGAAAGGCTGAAGTTTGCTACATTTGCAAACACCGTCTTTTGTGAATAAGCTCCAGGGTGCATGTAGGCCAATGTGTGATGAGCTGTTGGGTAATATAACAGTGAACACTGTAGATAGTGAACGCTTGTAACTAAAATAACACCAGAGACCTGGCACTGCATATGTTTATTTTATTTCTTATTATCTTCTTGGGGTTTTTTTTGCTATGAGATTCTTTTCTTCATCGTAAAATGCTCATTTAATAACAACTCAATGGATGCAGGTTTCATTCATTTCGGCACAATTATTCTCTTTGTTGTTGTGAGCTTTACATCCTGAGTATGTCACGGTGCTCAGTTTCAATTACTTATGTGCAAATTGGAATGTTTATACCGGCTTATATAATTGTCGTTTTTCTTTGTCAATGTTTTTGTCTATAATATCCAAGATTCGCTTTGTTTTTCGGTTAAATCAAAACCCTTTTCTAATTGTCGCAAAATTCTGATGGAGAGTCCTGGAGAATCTAAGTGACATTTTATACGGCTTACACATGTGTCATATTTTATAAGTCTGTGTCTTCTACAATAGAAGCCAATCTCTCAGAAAGAGAGTGCATTTCCCAGTCAACTGTAGAAAATGCTCCCACATTTAGACATATGTACAAAGAAGATACATTAACCTATTTCTTCCATTCAATAAATTAATGCCGAGGTGTCAAGCTCTTTGCTCCTTCCCGCCATGAATAAAGCATGCTTGTGGTATGTGATGGAGAGGAAAAATTAAATGATATTCAGTGGTAACATGAAAACTTGAATAGAGACTACTCCGACAATGCTTCTCTTTTATTGCTGCCTCGGGCTACTGAACAGAGGGGCCTGAATAAAATGAGCCACTTTACCAGGATCAAAGAAGTACAGCATATAATCGCAGCGACTATTTTATGCTTCATTATGTTTGGACACATAAAGGAGATGTCATTGAAAACTGCCCACATAAGCAAATGTTGTGTAATGGAACAACAAGTAAATCAAAGAGACTCGGAACGCAAAGGTTCACTTTGCTCACTTCTGTAAGCACGGAACCTCTTAAAAAGCTTTAAAAACGATGTAAATAGCAGCTAATGTCCTTGTTTTAAAGACACATGCTGATGAAGGCCACAGCGCTTTGTTACAGTATAAAGTGCATCAAGTGTGATATAGAAACTGGACAGACCGTTCAGCGTTCAAGGCTTCGCATTATTTTGGAGCCACAATAAAGGCAGTATTTCCAAATAAACAAGCAAACAAAACAAACATAAATCAAAAGCCTACTCCTTATTCAGAGACCAGCTGAAAATTTGTTCTTCCCTCACTTATAATAATGGGCAGCTAAGTCGCTTACCAGTAAAGTAAAACAAAAATAAAGGGTCCTATTACATTCTTCACGCACAATTGTGCGCAGGCGCGCAAAAACGCATTAACGCGAGGGGCAAAACCCTTTGCGCTGAAGGTCGTATTACGACGTTCGCGCACAAAATACGCGTTAATGTCTAACGCGAGTGACCCTGCATGAACCCTTTGCGAGCGCAATTTAGTGCGCGCATCCTATACTTAACATTGTGAGCGCAAATGCATTTGTGCGATGGTACGCGCATGGTATTACAATCTTAGCGCAAAATTTAACGGACAACGTTTGTGCGCATAATTTTAACGTCTTTGAAAAGCTGGTGGTAACGGCAAATTGTAGCAACCTGACCGTACCAAACTGTGGATTCACAACGGAGAACGTCGTTGTGCACGTTTTTTTTTACTAGATCTGTCAAAAATGACGGCCACAACCTTGTCTTCCGTCAGAACGTACGCCTGTTGTGCGCAGTCCGCACAAAATGCGTTCGTCTGACGGACTTGCTTTAAAAATTACATTGCGCTCACTGATTTCTGCGGTACTTTGCGCGCATTTTTGTGCATCGGTTTTACGAGCGCAATTTCCCAATGGATGAAAAAATGCGCAAGGAATGTAATTCCAGCTGTGATTTTCGTGCGTTAACGTTTAACGCTTCGTGCAAAAAGACACGCGTTTAGCGTGCGTTTTTTGCGTTTAGAATGTAATAGGGCCCAAAGAGTTTTTGCTTCCCTTAGCGACTTCAGTGCTTGTCTCCTCCTCTGCTGCTCCCAGCAAAAAGACCTATAAAGGCAGGGCAGTCTTAATCAGCAGACAGTTGAGGATTAACCCTATAGGGGAAAAGGACTTTCTCCATCCGCCTGCTAACAAAATGATGCTCTATCAGCCTTGCCCTAATCACATTGTCACACAAGGTAGACAAGAATATGTGGGGTAATGTCATGGTCCTGACGTGGTCAGCTGGTGAGGTCCTTCCTCTTTGCCCTTATGTTTCATCCATGTTAGATTGATTTCCCGTGGTTACCCAGGGAAGACCCAATCTGCTCTGAAAATCTGCACTTGACTCTAGAGCACACTTGCAAGTAAAATTTGTTTAGCAATTAACAAACTCATTTGCAATTCTCCAGAATAAATGCAGATCAAGCTAACTCAATCTGGGGGTCCCGATGGTGATTTGAAGATTGTGCTAATGCAGCTATGTTAGTTTAGAGGGA
The DNA here is from genome assembly GCA_009667805.1 of Leptobrachium leishanense. Classification (NCBI taxonomy): domain Eukaryota; kingdom Metazoa; phylum Chordata; class Amphibia; order Anura; family Megophryidae; genus Leptobrachium; species Leptobrachium leishanense. The sequence goes on along the minus strand of CM019069.1, from coordinate 35,163,422 downwards.
TATATTGTAATTTCCTTTCTTTTTAATATTTAATTGAACTCTATCACCACCACGTTCTTCACAATAAAAATATAAACAATATGTTCTAAAACAAAAGTAAAACAAAAGAATATTCAAGTTCTATGAGCTCATACCATTTGCTTGACAGGTCGGATTCATACTTTTTTGCATGTAATATTATTATTTCTCTGTTGTAAAACACAGTAGTATTGTTAGTTTCACCCCGTGTTCTTGATATATTGATTATTATTCAACAATTATACTTTATTTACAGATTGACAGATGCCACTGAACTGTGCAATAGCAAAGTCAGTCAAGTGGACAACGGTACAGTAAATACATTTGAATATAAATACGATAAATGCATTTGAAGAAAAAAATAAATAAAAATAAACACGTTTATTATTTAATAAATGTGCATTAAACAAAAGTTGATACAGTGGGAAAAATAAGCACCCTTGCCATATGGGAGATTGCAAGCGGATGCTAGATGGATGGCCCATGCATCCGCTTATAAAAGCTTTAAGTGAACTACTTTCCCATAGAAGAAAAGAGCTATAAGAAAAATAAAATTTCAAACACTTTGGAATAAGGCAAACAGTAAAAGCATAAGCAGAGAATTAGACAAATATTGCATTAAGTCAAATATTATGGCAGATTCCATTTTCAGTGTTGGCGATAATAGTCAAGAACTCTGTTTGTTGACAAATGAATATGATGTTTGAAGAAAAAGTCATATCGTCCAAACGTAGAGGGACACTACCACTTACACAAGCTGTAACTAGTTTACTTGTGCATTACAGATAAAATCACTGTATAAAACACATGCCGCTATTTTCTTCTTTGTTTGAAAAAATTGCATGTAAAAAGGAAAAATAAAGTTACAGGGTTATTCAGAGAGAGCTGAACTGGCGCCAAAATTGCACCAAAGAGTGAATTTCCCCATACGATGCAATTTTGGGGCCATTCGACTATTCAAAAGTTGTCAATTCGCCAAATATTGGGAGAAGAGATAATTGAGAGAGGGGCTGAGCTGCCTGGGAAGCCCATCTGCTCCTCCTTACATCTCTCCACTCATGGTCATTGTTTGATGGTGTTAAATCACAAAAATTCATTCAGTGCACCGTCTAAAAAAATAACCCCTCATGTGTTAGCCAGGGATGAAGGAGTTTGGTGTTAGGGAACCCTGCTCTGATTTACACTTATTGCAATGAACCCAAAAATTATTCTATCGGGTGCACTGACACAAACCGCATTGAGTCATGGACTTCAGCAACTTTGGTTCTTTCGTTGACATGTTCTTTCATTGATTCGTGTTTCAGATGGAACAACAAATCACCCAAAAATGTGGGCATTTCTGAATTTAGTTGAAAACAAATGCACACTTTCAGTCTACAACAATCACACATGAAGCGACATCACTAGGTGGCTGGAATTGTGTTAAATTGTGTTCGTTTGGCATCGATTTAACCTGCAGTGTGTAGCATCATTCCACAAACCGGGCAACACCTGGAACTTAATAAAGAAATACATTAACGGAAATCCCGATGTTTACAATGCTGTAGTGTTTTGGCATTAGGTCTTAAATACGCACGATTAAGGCCTTGTGTCGAAATGCTACAGTATTGTAACCCTTAGTCTGTCCATTAATAAATATATTCCTGAATTGGATTCCTGGTGTTGCCCAATTTGGGGATTGGTGAGTTGGGATTGCGGACCCTTTTGGCGAAGCACCGTGGGGCTCCCCCGATTGTGTGGCAGCCACACTTCAAATTTGTATACTGCTTTGTGAAGCACACTATAAGAGGCCAGGAGAACAAAGACTCAGGTGTTGTGTGATGCATATCATCCTGACAGTGTTCAGCTAGTTCAGTGTTTCCCAAACCAGTCGCACTAACAGGCCAGGTTTGCAGGATATCTGAAGCACAGCACAGGTGATATTTATTTATTTATAAAGTAATTTACCAGGAAGGATACATTGAGATTTCTCTCATTTTCAAGTATGTCCTGGGTTCAAGAACATTGAATTGTTAAAGTTGATACAGAAATACAAAGTAATAAATGCAAGATATTAAAAACAACACAAATATACAGATTAACACAGAACATGCATATGTAGGAAATATAGTCACTATGTTGGATGTTTACAGGTGCATTCTAAATATAGTCACTGTGCTACATGTTTACAGGTGCATTCTGTATATAGTCACTATGTTACATGTTTACAGGTGCATTCTGTATATAGTCACTGTGTTACATGTTTACAGGTGCATTGTCACTGTGTTACATGTTTACAGGTGCATACTATATATAGTCACTATGTTACATGTTTACAGGTGTATTCTGTATATAGTCACTGTGTTACATGTTTACAGGAGCATTATGTATTAATGTTAGACATGTGCATTCGTTTTAGTACTAAAATGATTTAGTCCAAATTTTGGGATAATTTAGTTTTCGTATGACTCAAGAGATACGAAACTGCTCAGTACAAAAAACCATAGAAACTAAAATAAAATGCACTACATTTTAGTTTCAGTCCTTTTTGTGATATTACATTGATGAGTGAAGGAGACCAGCAATGAAGAGCGCAACATCGCAAAGCTACAGAAACGATTTGTATGCGTAATCCTTCCCGACCCCTACTCGAAAATCTGACAGTGATAGAGCTCCAGAATACTCACTCGCAGCACAGTCAGCCAGCACAGGAGAGGAAACCTTTACTTAACCCTTGCATGTCTATGAAGCAGACAAGATGATAAAAGCAACTGGAGAAGGAAAACATTCAAATAAATCACACTGAAAGCTAATGACAGAGGAGGGCTGGATAGTAAAAACCCCTTAATAACAAGCAGCACTGGGAGAAGAGAGGGACTTTAAAAAACGTGTGTTATCTCCCCTCCCGCTCTGCATAATAGGGGCTTAGGTCTGATACATTTTATATTATCCAGGAGCACTATCCCCCTTTCCTCATCTATAATACACGTTTTATATAAAGTCCCTCTCCTCTCCCATTGCTGCTTGTTATAAAGGTTTTTTGTACATCTGATACATTTAGTATCCAGCTCTCACAGTTACTCTGTCATTATGAGCCTTCAGTGTGATTTAGTTGAATGTTTTCCCTGGATTTAAAGTGCTTTATTTTATTATAAAAATAAATTTGCACCAGTCATCTCTTCTCTGAGCTTTCAGACCGATTTACGTTAATATTTTCCCTCTCCCCTGCTTTTATATTCCTGTCTGTCTCCCCACAGAGATACAAAGTTTAAGTAAAAGTTCCCTCTCAGGTGCTGGATAAGCATTGCATTCTGAAGTTCTGCACCCTCCACATGCCAATTCAGTAGGATGTTCTATACAGAGAGGGGCATTAATTAATGCAGGAGGATGTTCTATACATTATACAGAGAGGAACCTTTTTTTTTTAGCCCTTTAAATCCAGTGGCTGTGAGTGCTGAGATCAGCAGCTTGTTATATTATCTCTCAGTACAATGTATCAGGCTCAGCTGTTACAGTAACTGACTGCAACAGCTCTCAGAGTTTCAGTAAAACAAGGAAATAATATTGTTCTAACCTCTTATATATAAAGATATTATTTACTAGTTTTACTGAAACTCTGAGCGCTGTGAAGAGCAGCAGTCAGTTACTGTAACAGCTTTGCCTGACACATTGTGCTGAGAGTGAGAGATACTGTAACAAGCAGCGATCTCAGCCCTCTGAGGAGCCACTACAATAGTAATTGTATGCACTGGTTTTCAGATGAATGAAATTAGTTTTCATACTAAACAACTGAAAACGAATTTCTTTAGCAACTAAATAAATTGCATTTTAGGACTAATCCATTAGTTCAAAACGAAATTTTGTGCTGTGCACATGTCTAATTGATGTATGTTAATAGAGATCTCTTAAGTGACTTTAGACTGGGGGAAGATTTGATGGCGTCTGGGAGGTTATTCCATATTTGTGATGCTCTGTAGAAAAATGAGGATCGAGACACTTTCTATTGTGTATTGTGGTATTGCAAGTAAGGTGCTGGTCCTGGATCGGAAGTTATAGGATGAGGGAACTGCTGGGGGAAGCAGCCTATTCAGGTAGGGTGGTAGCTTCCCAGAAAACCTCTTAAACACCAGGTTGGAAAGGTGAAGGGTGCGTCTAGATTCCGGCGACAGCCAGTTTAGCTCTTTTAACAAGTCACAATAGTGGGTCATGTAGTTATATTTTAGCACAAGGCATCAGAATGAGTTATACAATGTAGTAAGTTTATGAAGGTGTATTTGTGGGGGCAGCTGCATATGCATATTGATTTGCTGCTCAGTGTTTGCAGGATTCAGTCTGCGTTTTCCCAAGGTGATCCTTTAAACCTGGCCTGTTATGGGGACTGGAGGACAAGATTGGGAAACCCTGCACTACAACATTCGATAGATAAAATATATTTATACCTTGACATTCTCTTATTGGAATCCGATAGTATATTTATTAATAGCTACTTCACATATTCTACCCAAATAACGTATAGTTAATTAAAATTCCCAGTCTGAAAACAAATAAATTTGTTCATACTTTCATTTTTTTTCCCCTCTTCTTTTTTTATTTTTTTTTCTTTAGGTCTGCGTGAACTTCAGAACAAAGCAACCCTGCAGCAAAGCATTCAATGAATTATTAAAAACTGCTGAATGTTGCTTTATGAATTTAAGAACTAAAAAAAAAAGAGCGTTCTACCTTTGATGGGTTATCGACAACTAGACGTGAAAGAAAAATGACTGTAGATTATTTTCTTCAGGAGCAAATAGTTTGTGCGTTAGTCTATCCTCAAAGGCAAGCGACACTTGAGCTATACGGCAGCGGCTGTGCGGTTTGTGATGGCGTACAAATACAACAATATGCAAGGGATCACAAGACAAGAAGTCGGACAGAAGGCAGACGTACATATATATCCAGCAGGAGCTGCTAGAAAATGTGTGATTTACTGATATTTAAGTCAAGCAAACTAATTTTGTTAAAAATGTCCAAAACTAAAGAAGATTAGCAAAATGGAAAATAACACAAAGTTATACAAAGAGTGATGAGTGAGTTGACGAGGATATTGCGAAATAATTTGCAACATTTAGAGGGTTATTTAGAAATATTGGTGTTTTCCCGTTCGGTGTGCTTCGACGATTCCAGTTCGCTGACCCTGGGGTGAATTCAGTATTCACCGCATTGTCCCCGAAGTGCGGCGAACAGGAGTCGCCGACGTTTCGGCTTTTTTTGAGCCTTTATCAAGGTAACTTTAAAATACATGTAGCCTGACATTTCAGCAAGGTAACTTTAAAATACATGTAGCCCAACGTTTCAGCAAGGTAACTTTAAAATACATGTAGCCTGACGTTTCAGCAAGGTAACTTTAAAATACATGTAGCCCAACGTTTCAGCAAGGTAACTTTAAAATACATGTAGCCCGACGTTTCAGCAAGGTAACTTTAAAATACATGTAGCTTGACGTTTCAGCAAGGTAACTTTAAAATACATGTAGCCTGAAGTTTCAGCAAGGTAACTTTAAAATACACGTAGCCTGACGTTTCAGCAAGGTAACTTTAAAATACATGTAGCTTGACGTTTCAGCAAGGTAACTTTAAAATACATGTAGCCTGAAGTTTCAGCAAGGTAACTTTAAAATACACGTAGCCTGACGTTTCAGCAAGGTAACTTTAAAATACATGTAGCCTGACGTTTCAGCAAGGTAACTTTAAAATACATGTAGCTTGACGTTTCAGCAAGGTAACTTTAAAATACATGTAGGCTGACGTTTCAGCAAGGTAACTTTAAAATACATGTAGCTTGATGTTTCAGCAAGGTAACTTTAAAATACATGTAGCCTGACGTTTCAGCAAGGTAACTTTAAAATACATGTAGCCTGACATTTCAGCAAGGTAACTTTACAATACATGTAGCCTGACGTTTCAGCAAGGTAACTTTAAAATACATGTAGCCTGAAGTTTCAGCAAGGTAACTTTAAAATACATGTAGCCTGAAGTTTCAGCAAGGTAACTTTAAAATACACGTAGCCTGACGTTTCAGCAAGGTAACTTTAAAATACATGTAGCCTGACATTTCAGCAAGGTAACTTTACAATACATGTAGCCTGACGTTTCAGCAAGGTAACTTGATGGAGGCTCAGAAAGAGTCGTAACATCAGCCTACATGTATTTTAAATAGATGCAATAAATTTTGTTGTTTTATTTTTTATAGGTTCTGGAGTGCGTCTCTCATGGTATGAATATATATATAGTATATAGTATATCTTTATTTTATGAAATATCAGTATCGAGCAACGTTCTACCCACTGTCTAATAACAAGCACAAACGCATTATGGAAGGATTAATTTGCATAAATTAGAATATTCACCAAAGATGAATATCATAAATCTCGGTTGAGTGTAACCTCAGGTTGCAGAATATTTTGCTTCTTGTCATGTGTCACCATAAAGGACTAAATTTCATATTACAATATTTGGATTCATTTGCGATCAACCCCCTCCCCCAACACATATTTAGACACAAACCCTATATTAATGGGTAATGCATTAAGCTGGATTTATAATACGCGGGTGTAAATATTTGGTGGCTCAAGAATCCCATCAGAACTGTTGGTATCCTCGAAAGCTATAACCGCTCACACCCTTTACTCTACTTTGATGTTGGCATTTTTTTGTTCTTATTCCGTTACATATGTTAGTTACCATTTTCTCATTTCATACAGTTTGAGTGTTTATTATGATATTTAGTGTTTTTGCTCAATTTCCCCTGGCGTCACCTCTTTTTCTTGTATTCCATTTGGTCTCTAGTGCACGCCTCTAGTCTATATGGCTTCGGTGTCCTCAATCTCACAGGTGTCATTCTCTGTCCTTTTTACTTTGTTTCATTCTGCCCTTCAGGTGGAAGTCTTCAGATGTCTGCATCTGTTTCTCTGTATAGAATCTGTATCATCTCTCAATCTTTCATCTGTATTGTTTTCTGGTTTTGCTTTTTTGTTTCTCTGCTCTTCTGACCCATCAAGTTATGCTCTAAGTATTGGTATGATAGATACACTGCGCGGCACTAACACAGCATGTCGAAGGATTGAGTACCATTAGTTGGCCATCCAGAAACTGTGTTTAAACTCTTCACTACTACGTGCTTTTCATTAAAACCACTAGCAGGACCCAGTGGTTTTAAAGAAAACTGCTTTACATTACCCACTCAGTAAAAATGCACTCTTGTATCCATAGAGTGAACTTTAATGTGTAAGCTCTATTTGACAGAGGGCTCCCTCTGCTGGCCAAAAAAACACTACTCCAGGTGTAATTCAGCTGGGATTTGTAAAGGTAACACACAAGAAGTCCTAGCTGTTCAAAGAGCTCCAGTACACTAGAGACGTGTGTTATGTTTCGCTCCGAATCAAAATTTGGAGGAAATTTGTCGATTGATATTTCGGACGCACATCCGTAATAACGAATCTGAACCGTCCTTTTTATGAATCGATTTGTTGTACCATTTCACTTCACTACCGTTTGCATACAGCAACACAGGCCATAGACAGCACCATGGTGCCATTCGGTGCAGTTCGGCAGCAGTGAAATTCCCCATAGAGAAGTAATGGTTAATCTATTCAGAGAGTGCTGAACAGCACCGATATGTCGGTGAAATGCCCTGATTTTCGGTGATTTCGTTCGACAGATTTAAACAGGCGAATCCCATAGGTTTCAATGTAAAAAATATTCCCTGTTTTTATTAAATATTTATTCAACCGTGTATTCTTTTCACTTGCAGCAAAAAGTTTCTTTATTTAATTGTTGTTTATGATTTCTTAGGCATTTTTCAGGATTTTTTTGGCGAATTTTTTGGATTCCTAATTATTTTAAAACAAGGCTTTGTTTCTTTGCTGAATGCAGTGGTTTATTTTTGTTCCTTCAGTCTGGCTGCATTCGGCGGGTGCTGTCTATTGTGCTAAAACCTATTCGGCACCAAAGAGAGCAGCCCCGCGGGGCTCCGGAGCCCTGCGGTGCTGCTGTCCTCGGTGCTGAATAAATTTCAGCACTAAGGACAGGGGGATTAGGTTCCCCCCCTAATCTAAGTAATTAATTCATCCGTTTCACATTTTGAAATAACTAATAAAAACAAAATAATTAATAAAAAAACGAAATAACGAATCGATCCGAAATTCAAAATAACTAATAAAAATGAAATACGAAGCGATCCGAAATAGGAATTACTAAAAAAAACTAAATAACGAATGGATCCGAAATACAAAATGTCGATCGGGCGATATGTAATTGTAAAACATTAGAGCCGGTGTATCACATATCTTTACTGGTCTAGGAAAGAGTCAATAAACTAAAATATAAAGAGCAGTACACATCAATTTAATTTTAGAGTTCAATTCCTCTTTGTGATAAGATTGTATCTCTGCTTGATTAAAAAATAAATAATAATAATAATCATAATACTCATGCATTCGGAACTCATTGGGTTAAATAGTGCTAGGTCACAGTCCGAGATATAAATGTCTGGGCAGACTCCGAAATGTACACAGTCTCACAAACAGACCTGTGCTTTGAATTCACTGTGTGGAAGAAATCAAAGCACAGAACAAACAGTGTTTTGATATGACTTTGAAGATGATAACAGCTTCTAACATACAAAAGGGAGGCTCTGGGTCTTCAGGACGGTGCTGATTGACACAACACTCCGTCCAAGAAAAGTTTACCATTTAATGAGCCTGCCACGAGTGTCTTTCAAAGAATGCGTTACGAGAAACATCTATTATAGATACAAGGTACTGTAATTGTTGCGACTCTCTATAAATAATACAGCTTTATTTTTCCATATATTAAATAAATAATAGCATCAGACACACACAACTGTTAAAACAACATAATACACTAATACTGCAGAAACAAAGAGTGTTTATTTTTAAAGAAGGGTATCAATGATTGTGAAATAATCAAAAAATACAGAAGTGTTCATGCATGCCCTCGATTCAAACATTTTCATAAAACGGGCTTTAATGATTAATTCTGATTTAATATGTTTAGTTAATTTAGATACTATAGAGGGTTTTTGTTAAAGTTTTTCGTCCTTTACCATACACAAATACCAAAAGAGTACACACCAACTTTTATATAAAATGTATTTATACATTATCTAAATATAACACATGGCTTCAACCCATTCTTACAAAAAATAAATATAGCAATATAAAAACCAAAACGCAAACAACAATATCAACAATTAAATCTTGGTTGGTTTAATAGCCAGTGTCGTGGACCAATCGGTTTCTATCTATACACTGCATGATTCACAGCATGTACAAGTTTGAAGCTCCACAAATAAGGGATTTCTCTTCCCTATGCCCATGACCCAATGTGTCTTTAGCACCAGAATGTGCTACTTATTATTAACCACTACACTACCAAGTGATTTTCCAGAAATCCACTGCCAGGAAGCAGTGGATTTGTGAAAAATTATTATTTTCATTAATTAGAATGTGAGAATAGTCCCAAAATATAACTAATGCATGATTTACTGTACTAGTCCCATTGGGCAGGCAGAATTTGCCATCTGCTGGCCAAAAGGAGCTATTGCAGCTAGGGCACTGTGCTGCAACAACAGAGTATCTCCATGTTATACACAGATACTCACTAATAAAAACTCTTGAAGCACCTCAGGGGAGCCGGGAGCAAAGAAAAAAGGAAAAAAAAGCAGGAAAAAAGCCCCCCAGTCTCCTTCCACAATCACTCTGCCGACCAGCAGGATCTCACTAGAGGCAAGATCCGCAGGTCATGTGAACGGCGGTCGAAGCCTCAATGGAGTCCTATGGACTCCATGGAGGGGATGCTCGCAGCGGCGCTTAACGCTGCCTCAAGCATCTTGAGGCTTAGCGCTGCATTACGGGGCAGGCTGCTGAATTAGCGCCTGCCCCGTAATATGGAGCTAAAATGGGGAAGTGCAGATTTTTCTCCTTAGCGTCCTCATTTTAAAGGCAGTAATGTAATATTGCCCAAGGTCTTCCACTGAGACTGAAGGAAGTAATGGAGAAGGAGATATGTCAGACACATGGGGCACTATCGTGTGCCCTGAGCAAAAACCGAGATGCTAAGGGGAAACATTTGCGTTTGCTAACCTCCCCTTAGCATCCCGTTTTACTCAGCAGATTGCAGGGCAGGCACCAAGTCTGGCAGCCTGCCCCTTAGTGATCGCTAAGATCGTGGATGCTGGGGCAGTGCTACTTCGCCGTCCCCAGCATCCCCTCCATGGCGTCCATAGGACTCCATGGAAGATCGTGCTGCCGGGTCACATGACCATCAGGATCTCGCCTCTTGCGAGATCCTGCTGGTTGGTGGAGTGATCGCAGAGGGAGACAGGGGACTTTCTTTCCCCAGTCTCGCTCTGCTCCCGGCGGCCATAAGCAGCAGATCTGGCCACCGTTCTCGCCGCGGGATAGGTAAATATGTGTTCGGTTCATATGCACTGGGCTAGGGCACACAGGGCACTATCATGTGGTTCTTGTGTGGCTCGTATTAGCATTTGCTAATTTCCCCTTTGCATCCTGGTTTCCCCAGCAGATCGCGGGGCAGGTGGCGAGTCCGTCAGCCTGCCCCTTCACAATCGCTATGCTCACGGATGCTGGGGGCAGCGCTACAGTGCCGTCCCCTGCATCCCCTCCATGGCGTCCATAGGGCTCCATGGAGAATCGTGCTGCCAGGTCACATGACCGGCAGGATCTCACCTGTTGCAAGTTCCTGCTGGCCAGCAGAGTGATCGCGGAGGGAGAAGGGGACTTTCTTCCACCAGTCTCCCTCTGCTCCCGGTGGCCAGAAGTGGTGGATCTGGCCGCTGTTCTAGCCACGGGATGAGAGGTGAGTATTTGTTTTGGGTTTTGGGGGGGGGTTTAAGCTTCAGGTAACAGTATCTGCAGCAGCGCAATCCATTACCTTCACCTCTGAGCTGGTGGTAATGTTTTTGGTTAGCGCCAGCTCTTAGCAACTAGTGTTAGGACCAGGTGATCCTAATGCTAGTTAATCTGGGCTTTCACTTTGCGCCCCCCATGTTAGGTATAGGGAGTGCAAAGCACAGTAAACTCGTGCATCGAATCGCTAATTAGCGAGCACTAATGGGTTTTTTAACCCGTTAGTGATACAAAGGCGATGTGGCCGCAGCGCTATGACCGCCTTTAAGCTAGCGCTACCGCTGACACTAGAGTTAGCTTGAAGGAGGTGATAGAGACCGTAGGGTCAACAAAAAGAGCCCACTGGTGACCTGTTCATTAACAGGGCTGTACAATGGGCACAAGGTCTTCCACTGAGAATGAAGGAAATAAGAATTGGTCAACTTCAAAAGTAAGAGTGGCTTTATAGCAAGAAAAATATAGAATATGGAATTAATTTCCTAAAGATTCTGTCTTATCCTGTAATATGTTACCCTGTACCATTCCAAAGCAATACCTTCATTTTCCGGTTATCAAGAGCAATACTTTCTATTAATACAGTGAAACACCAATGGGAGAAATGGTCCCATGTATCAGAGCGTGCTAATAAAAACTCAAAACTATATTTGAGCTTGGATTTGAGATGTTGAGCTGCAGTTTGACTGAAAAGGATATGCTTGTGCATCCGCGTCTTTGCACTCTACCTTTTCTAAATGGAAATACAAGATATTTGAGACCGAAAGCAAATATTTGGCAAAAGAAATTAGATATGTTAGGGAAGTGATATAAAAAAAAAATCAAGTGCTTCAACATTAAATATAGGTTATGATGCAATGACATCCAATAGAATGCACGTCGAGAGCATTAACACCAAAATATAATAGAATTTGTGATAGGAATCGTAATTAAACGTACAGTAAACCCACAAAGAAATGTTAAAATAATAGCGTCAGTAAATGTCTGTTCCTCCATCATTTCTCCATAGAAAAAAAATGGTCAGCTTCCCAAAAGTATGCAATTTAATAAAACACTCCATAACATGAAATATGGGCAATGTTAACCCTTTGTATAAATTTGGTCAATTATCGCACACATAAAGGGGGGGGCAGGTTCAATGATGAATCACATCCGATAAATCTGAAGTCTTTAAAATTATTTTTATTGTTAATTTTTATATATATATATATATATATATATAATATATATATATATATATATATAATTAAAATTTAGAAAATTCAATGAAATACATCATTTCATATATTTAGAACTTCTTAAATATTAGATAATTAAAATTTAGAAAATTCAATTAAACACATAAATTCATACATCTATAACTTCTTAAATGTAATGAATCTTTCCATAATTTCAATGTGTGTAAAAGACCACCGCAAGGAAGTACGTGTGACTTAACCCTGTTTAAACTCCTTGGTACAGAATCAAATGGCATGAACCAATATTAGCAGATGGGATAATACCACAAGGACAATAAATACTGTGCAAACAACCATTAAGGAAGGCTGGAAAATTTAATTTTTACTGAGCCACTGAGAAGCAACTAAAAAAGTAAGATGGAAATGTTTGCCAAATTTTCTTGGAGACACGGTAAGAAGAAATATTTTTTTCAGAGTTTGGATCTTTTGTTCTGAAGTCACTGCCCTATGCGAGTCACTAGTGGGGACATTAAAAAGTCAATTCAATGACCATATAGTAATTTAGATTTAATATGAAACAGACAAAAATATTTAAAGAAAGTGTGAAATTGACATTTATTTGTTTATTTTTAAGCCACAAAGAGCTTGGTGTAAATAGATCAACTTTTTACTCCAAGTGCAAGAATGTTTTTACTCCAAGTCCAAGTGCTGAGAATGTTTAAAACTTAAAATGATTTTGGCTCCTTTTGCCCGGGGCCCCATATCAGAGGCTTGCGCACTGCCTTTGACTTCCCTTTTATTCCTCATTGTTCCCTTACCATTTCCTCCTTTATCTCCCCCCCCTTTTTTCTTTTTTTTTCTCTTTCTTCAGGGTTATTCAAAGAGATCCGAATTGCTGGAGAAAGGTAACCGAACGCTGAAAATCATCATTCGGTTACTTTTCTTGGCCATTCGGCTATCCAGAGAGCAGGCAATTCACCAAATCCTGGCGAATTGCCTGCACATACGGTGCCTGTTCGGTGCCTGTTCGAGGGCAGTGAATCCCCATAGAGAAGCAATGCTTCGGCTATTCAGAGAACAAAAACCAGCAGTGAAAAGTTGCCGAATTGCCCTGCCATTCGGTGGCTTCATGCGGCAGATTTATTCAGGCGAATCCCATAGGCTTCAATGTTAAAAAATATTCCCGTTTTAATTCAATATCTAATAAACCGTTCATTATAATATTCTGCAGTAAAAAGTCTCTTTATTTATCGATTTTTAGGATATGTTAAGCATTTTTCTGGGGTTTTTTAAAAAAAAAAAACAGATTTTCTTTCTTTTTTTCTTAACTTTTCTCCTTTTTTCTGTAACAGCCCTTTTTATTATCATTCCCTGGACCTCATATGTAAATTTCAGACATTTTCGCTCAGTAGTTTCTTTGCAAACAGCGTTTCACTTTTCAAACATTCAAGCAAACTGTTTTTCTAATTTATTCACTGCATTCGTCTGCGGTGTCGGATTTTTCTGGCGGCTGCGCTGCGTGTGATTGGTTCCTGCTCGGGTTTTTCTGGTGTTTTCGGTAGGTTAATCCAGATGTTTTTGCGGGTTTTGGCGTGCATTCACCGGGTTTTTGCGTTGAGTTTTCGTCGTGTTTGCAGCGCTTCCTTCCTATTGATCTGTGATGCCGTGTCCCCTGTTTATTTTTCTGAACCAACCAGCAGTGATCTGTGTTTTTGATATGGGTCTTTGTGCATATGTATTCCTGCATACTTTGCATTTTCATTTTTGTATTTGCTCAGCTGACTCCTAATAATAAAAATTGTGTTTACTAAAAAAAAAAAAAAACATAAAATGGAATTTAATGTAAAATGTATTTTTAGCTCCTGCACTACCTGGGGTTTATATATATAAATATATATATATATATATATATATATATTTATATATTCATTTTATGTACACATTTATTGTACAGCGCTGTGGAATATGCTGGCAATTTATAAATAAAGGTTAATAATAATAAAATAATAACAACATTTGTACAAATACTTTAATGCCTTATTTCATTTTCAGCTTCAAAGGTGTCCAGTATCCATTTTCAAGAAATTCACATTCACATCAGCTTTTGTTTCTTCTTTTAATAAATAATAATATTAAACCTTTTCATGAAGCAAACTTTAACCGTTAGTTTAATACAAAATATTTTACAAAAACAAAAAACTGAATCAACTCCAAGTTTAATTCAAAACATGAGAATTTAAAGCTTTTTTAAAATAACTCCGTTTTAAGAGCATACTCTTAAAAATATTCAGGTTGTTGGTCAATTGTTGAGTCGATCATTATGATCAATGAGATGCTAAGTCAGCTTTGGTAAAAATACTGCAAAATTCTAAATGGTTTCAAAATGTGTCAAATAAGAATGACTATGTTTTGTTTTTACAGGTTTTACAATAAAAAGGTTCCCATTTTACACCATTTGAAGGTATTTTGTAGAGTGCATTGCACCCAGGGATTTTCCGCAAACTGGGATCTATTCAGTGTACTGTTAGGCAGGTACTAAAACATTTGAAGAAAAAAAAAATCCATCACATCAGACCCCATTCCCTTGTCTGCACATTGGTTTCCTGTCAGGATTCTCATTGATTTTAAAATGTTATTGTTGACTTGTTAAGCATTTAGGAGCCATGGGAATGTCTGATGTTTTCGTTCCCTAAAGACTATGGCCAGCCTTAAAATCGTTATTTCTAGAATTACTGTCAGCGCCAAATTCTCGGTGAAAATCATCTGGCTAAGCTGACAGTGTCAAAACTGGAGTGACTGCTTCCAGCTGCCACGAAAAAAAATGAATATTTAATTTATTTAAAAAATTAAATTTCATTATTAGAACTTTAAAAATATGCAAAATAAGATAAAGTTTGTTGTTTTGAAACAATATCAATTATACATTCGTTCTAGGTGGTGTTTTAGATTATATATTTTGTATTAAGATAAGGAGTCCATTGGATGAGGCACCTCAGGATCAGGACCAGCTTTGTGGAGGGGGTGCAATCTAAGCATGGCTACACAGCCCCCAAAACCTTTTTCTCTGGTGGTCTATTAGGGCTGGTGCTATGTGAGGTGAGAGAATTAATATACAAGTGGTCAAGTCCTAAAAGAAAAAAAGTGTGGGAACTCACCCAAGATTCCTGTCCCAGAATTAGCAGTTATCATCTTGCACTTAGCACAAGCACACACTCAGATCATATAATATATATATGGATTTTAGGAAAAATATATGCTAAACAGGGTGACCTATGATTGAACACCTGACTACAAACTTTATAGTGTGTGGGAATGATGGGAACTCAGCTCCTGCTGCAAAAATAGTGAAAGAACTGCGCTCCCATGCATTCTCCCTCAACTTGCACCTCTTGTGACAGATGTCGGCATTGGAGAATTTAAATCACACCTTTCGTTGTATAAAACTACTGGACCATCAGGTGGATAAGGAGATCACTTCCCATGCCAGCTGCACATTGGCATCAGGATTTCATCGTCTCAGCTCATGGCCTGAAAGGACCCTGGGCCCTCTCTGAGGGTAGGTGTAGATACTGGTTCCTCTGTGAGGGTAGATATAGATACCGGTTTCTCTGTGAGGGTAAATATAGCTACTGCTTCCTCTGTGATGGTAGATAATGATACTGCTTACAAAGAAAGGGCTGATATAGCTACTGGTTCCTGTGTGAGGGTAGATATAGATACTGGTTCCTGTGTGAGGATAGATTATAGATACTGGTTCCTATTCAAAGGGTAGATGTAGATACCAGTTCCTGTTTGAGGGTAGATATAGATACTGGTTCCTATTTAAGGGTAGATATAGATACCGGTTCCTATTTAAGGGTAGATGTAGATACTGGTTCCTCTGTGACGGTAGATGTAGATACAGGTTCCTCTGTGAGGGTAGATATAAATACTGGTTCCTATTTAAGGGTAGATATTGCTACTGGTTCTTATGTAAGGGTAGATATAGAGACTGGTTCCTGTGTGAGGGTAGATATAGGTACTCATTCCTCTGTGACAGTAGATGTAGCTACTGGTTCCTATGTTAGAGTAGGTATACAGTAGATACTGGTTCCTCTGTGAGAGTAAATATAGGTATTGGTTCCTCTGTAATGGTAGATGTAGCTACAGGTTCCTATTTAAGAGTAGGGATGGGCGTTCGGTTCGATTCGAACGTGAGTTCGAATCGAACATCGGCCGTTCGGTTGTTTGGCCAACGCGAACATTATAGGATATTCGCGGTTTGTTTGACCGCGGACATTCCATAATAAAAAATGTGTCCACAGGTCTCCTAAATGTACCGGCGGCTGCCGGTACACTTAGGAGACCTGTGGCTGCGGCCCCCGTAACTCACCTGTCCTGCAGCTGTCCCTGCCTCCTGTTCCCCGGTCCGTCAGCTCCTCTGGTCCTTCTGGCCGCGCTACTCTGCCCCACGTCTTCATGCTGAATGATCTGATTGGGCAAAGTCCTGCGCCTGACCTGGACTTTGCCCAATCAGGGCTCTAATTCAATATTGAGCTCTGATTGGGCAAAGTCCAGGTCAGGTGCAGGACTTTGCCCAATCAGAGCTCAGCATGAAGATGAGCTTTAACCAAGCTCTGATTGGGCACAGTCCTGCACCTGACCTGGACTTTGCCCAATCAGGGCTCAATATTGAATTAGAGCCCTGATTGGGCAAAGTCCAGGTCAGACGCAGGACTTTGCTCCAATCAGATCATTTCGGATGAAGACATGGGGCAGAGGAACTGTGGCCAGACAGACCGTTGGAGCTGAAGGACCGGGGAACAGGAGGCCGGGACAGCTGCAGGACAGGTGAGTTACGGGGGCCGGGGGCCGCAGCCATATGTCTCCTAAATGTACCGGCAGTCGCCGGTACATTTAGGAGAACTGTGAACACATTTTGCGTGTTCGGCCCCCATTGATTAACATTGTGTTCGAGTTCATATTCAAACATTTCGGCCGTTCGGCTGTTCGAGTACGAACTGAACACAGGGGTGTTCTGCTCATCACTATTTAAGGGTAGATATAGATACTGGTTCCTCTGTTAGGGTAGATATAGCTACTGGTTCCTATGTAGAAACATAGAAACATAGAAAAATGTCGGCAGATAAGAACCTTTCGGCCCATCTAGTCTGAGTAAATATAGATACTGGTTCCTCTGTGTGGGTAGATATAGCTACCGGTTCTTATGTAAGGGTAGATGTAGATACTGGTTCCTCTGTGAGGGTAGATATAGCTACCGGTTCCTATGTAAGGGTAGATGTAGGTACTGGTTCCTCTGTGACGTTAGATGTAGATACTGGTTCCTAATTGTGAGGATAGATGTAGATATTGGTTCTTATTTAAGGGTAGATATAGATACTGGGTCCTATGTGAGGGTAGATACAGATACTGGTTCCTCTGTGAGTGTGAAATAACGAATCAACCCGAAACGCGAATCATGATAACATAACTAATTCACCAAAAAAGGAACGAATTGAACCAAAATGAAACAAAACTTATCATTGGCCTCATGTCTAGTAGATAGATCATATACCAAAAGGGCACATTGCAGTCGCTTTAATACACACTTTGTTACATTATAAATAATATGACTTCCCAGCTCTTCCTGAAATTCCCCTATTTTGTCAAAAATAGTCCTTGTAAAACCCAAAAATTCAACTGATGATCCTTAAAATGTGGTACATGACACTTTCAGAATGAAATAAGGCCTGTCAAAGCAGTACATACGCTTCCAGGCCTAATATACATACATATTTTTCAAAGCAGAGACATAACATATTCCAACGTGTTTAACATCCTACACTTGGCTGAAAAGGACATAGATGAGCATTGAAGGGAATAAAAGAGGTTTATGAAAGCAGTTTTTGAATAACAGGACAATGGTCTCTGATCGTATATTTAACATTAGCAAAAGCTCTTTAGAATATTTAGTGGTCAATGGTCAAGGATTGATTGAGAAATGATTACAGTGATCCCAGCAAAATATTAAACTGAAAATGCTCTCTGCTTGTCTTTTATTTCGATAGTCTGAACCACCGCACTCATTAAAATCTAACCTAACCTGAATACTATAAAGCTACAAACAACCGCGCAAGAGCTGTCAAACAAGTCTCTTATTTACTGTGCGCCTGCTTCATGTGACAAATGAACTGATGTGTGAACCATCCTGTATTTTAATTGGTTCGCTTCCAATAAACCAGCAAATTTCATATGAGCTACAAACTGAAACAGATACAGACACTCAGATTTAATTGTATTCATTCAGGATTGCACATGGAACCTAAAGTGTCATTGTTACCAGAAATAACCTACATTCCATCATGCAGCATTTAAAGATTGTTCATACCTTTAAATCTTCTTTTTTTTTTTTTGCTTTTTTTCATCTATCAGAAGTTCATATGACATTAAAATAGATTTCTGATTATTTGGGCATAGGTAGTATTGAGCATCATCAGGGAGTTCAAAATGCCACTTCCAGGTTCATGTAAAGTGCTGTACAAATTTTTTCCCCTCTCAAAATCACAGCTTACGATTGGTTAAATAGGACAAAGAAAGTATTAAAAAGAGAAAACTGGCATATACTCCAAATGAGCTGGATCCACTCTGCAAAATTGCAAAAACAAAAATTAACACCAAGCAAATATCAGCAGTTGTACGGTCCAATTTTGCCTTTTTTGAAAAAGAGATGCCACCATCAACGTTTATACCCAGTGAGTTCTTTTCAAGCCGTCACAACTTGAAAAATGCCTAGTTTCGTTGACACATCACTGTTGGCAACTTTTTTTCAAAGAAAGGTACTGTTGAATTATATGCCGTTATTGCTTGTTGTTCCATTGCAACTCAAAGATGGATACTCTTTGGGATTGATTAGGCCACAGTAGGCTTGTCTTCATCGAGTTTGGCTTAAAATCCTTTATAAATAAATAAATAAATTTCAAGGCATGACAGCTTTAAAATAGTCCATTTTGGTTAAAAGATCACCGTTGGCATCTCTTTTTCAATGAAAGACAAAGTTGAATCATACGAGTCCCGGTATTGTTTGCTGTTTCTTTGCGACTCAAAGATGGGTAGTCTTTGGGATAGTATAAGCCAAGGCAGGCATGCCTTCATCGAGTCTTACTTTCTTCAAGCCATGACACCTGGAGAAAAGCCTTGTTTGGATGATACGTCAATGTTGACACCTTTTTTTCAATGAAATATACAGTTGGAGTGCCAGTATTGCTTGTTGTTCATTTTCAACTCAAAGATGGATACGCCTTTGGAGAGTCTAGGCCAAGGTAGGTTTGTCTTCATTGAGTTTGGCTTATTTCAAGCCGTGACAGCTTGAAAAAAGCCCAGTTTGGTTGAAATGTCAATGTTGGCATCTCTTTCTCAAAGAAAGATACAGTTGGATCATACGAGTGTTGCTAATGCTTGTTGTTCCATTGCGACTCAAAATGGATAGTCTTCGGAATTGACTAGGCCAAGTTAGGCTTGCTTTCTTCAAATCTGGCTTTGTTCAAGTCCTGACAGCTTGAAAAAAGCCCAGTTTGGTTGAAATGTAAATGTTGGCATCTCTTTCTCAAAGAAAGATACAGTTGGATCATACGAGTGTTGCTATTGCTTGTTGTTCCATTGCGATCCAAAAATGGATAGTCTTCGGATTTGACTAGGCCAAGTTAGGCTTGCCTTCTTCAAATTTGGCTTTGTTGAAGTCATGACAGCTGGAAAAAAGCCCAGTTTGAGTGAAACGGCACCCCCTTTTCAATAAGATACACAGATCATAGGAATGCCAGTGTTGCTAGTTGTCCCATTGCAACTCAAAGATGGATATTTATAATTAACTATCCAAGAATAAATGTTTGGAATTACATAGGCCAATGTAGGCTTGCCTTTATCATTGTCATGCCGGGAGCCCATTTGGGCCATCGTGGTGGCTTGGAACAAGGAGTGTAGCCTTTTAGGCAGGTGAGCTGTTGGCTTGATACAGGACAGATATACAATACAGATTCCAGGGCAAGACAGGAACCAGACTGAGACTCAAGGGACAGGAGGGCCAGGAAGAAAACTAAAGGAATCCCTATGCTGGGGATGATTTCTATCTAAGAAAACCTCACAAAGAATACCAGAGCAAAGGGAGCAAGAAGGGCAAGGGTTAACAAGACAGACAGAAATCCTATACTGAAGAGGTCATTGTATGTTGGCCTCTGAGTAAGCTAAACTTAGATAAACAAGATACACAAAACATGAAACATAGGTATGGTCAAGACTAGCAGACATTGGCAACCAAACGGGCATACAATAATATAGGGAACAGGCAATAGAGAGATCCACAGAACATGCTAAGGTCATACACAGGAATATCTAGATGCTCGGTACAGGGTACAGGGAATAATCCAGAGAATAAACCAGAACCAAAGCCAGAAGTCATACACAGGAATATCTAGATACTCGGTACAGCAATGTTTCCCAAACCTGGCCTCGGGACCCTCAACCAGGCCAGATTTTGCAGATCACCTTGGGGAAAAGCAGACTGAATCCTACAATCACTGAGCAGCAAATCATATCACCTGTGCTGTGCTTCAGATAGCCTGCAAACCTGGCAAGGCGGAGGGTCCTGAGGGCAGGTTTGGGAAACACTGCGATACAGGGTACAGGGGATAGACAGGAGAATAAACCAGAACCAGAGCCAGAAGTCATACATGGGAACGGTTCTCAGCCAGGCCAGGTCAGTAACAAGATTACACAA
Source organism: Leptobrachium leishanense (assembly GCA_009667805.1). Lineage (NCBI taxonomy): Eukaryota > Metazoa > Chordata > Amphibia > Anura > Megophryidae > Leptobrachium > Leptobrachium leishanense. The sequence continues at coordinate 35,142,577 of CM019069.1, read as the reverse complement.
GAACCACAACCACCATAGAACTCCACAAACGGTCAAGGAAGCACTGTGCTGCTGGGAGTTATATAGGCAGTGGGTCTGTGTGATTGGGCCATGTGACCTCAGACCAGAAGATCACAGCAGAACCCCAGAGCAGTCCCAGACAGCACAGCCAAAAACAAAACAGGGGAAAACAGATGTGAATGCCTCTCACCACCAGGGGGCACGGCCAAAACCAGGGAAAATGTGACAATCATGTTAGGTAAATGCCATATCGCATTGTACCTTTTAGCTTTTTGTGTTTTTACCATTGAAGAGAGGAGGGTCTTGTGACTTGTACTTCACCTCTCTTTTTTCATAAATAATATTTTAATCAATAAAAGAGTTACTGACTGAATAAAAAAAACAAGGCAAAAAAAAAAAAGAATCTCAGAAGACCATCACTGTGGACGTCTTCCCTTTTAACTTTCGATTCTGTCTGCATTGTCTGGAACGTAACTAGTCAATGGGCAAATGTAATGATCTTGATATGATTATTTGTCTGACGTTTACCAAGGCTCACCTAGACGGCTACTGTAGCTAGACAATGGCTTCTTTTTAGGCAAAACTGAAGAACTTTGTTAAAACCTCACGGATATTAGTGTAGTCTCTGAATGCTGGCTACAGCCCAAAGAAAAATAATATACCATGGACTTGCAAATTATTAGCCTCCCGATTACATAAAAAGAAGGTTTCAGATTGATGCATCCTTTACACTGAAGAGATGTTATTAAAAACACTAAATGGCGCAGCTTGCGTTGTATGGCAAGCGATTCCATCAAATATTAACCAGTGGTCTTATAAGTCAACCTCAAAGTCAATTAATAGTGTGTCATTGAATATCAGTTAAAAAAGTAAGAGCCACTCTGTCATCAGCTACACATCATGATATCAGACGCGTCTTTGTACGGCCAAAGAGAAAGTCCAAGAAGGAACCGTCAACACTCCGCTATTTTTATCCCTGTGTAATTTAGCTTCAAAGACTTATATTAGTTTCGTGTTTGCTTTGCATCCATATTAAAAGCAGTAATCCCAGTTAATCATTTTAGACATTCATTTTACGAAACTAAAATTTAAGAACCCACTGCCAATACTCCAACATTTGTATTAATATCTGTGTGTAATCTGCATGTGTCCAGCATCTCATATAGAGCGGGACTACAAGAGAGAGAGAACAGACATGTCTGGAAGTGCGAGGTATCATCCTGCAATTAACGTCACCTTTCCAGACAGAGAATGTGAATGATTCCATTTTAATTATTACCTTCTTGAAAGAAAAGTTGGTTTCCAGCTACAAAGATTATATTCTTGCTATCCGACAGAAGCTTTGTGTGCAGCATGTAGAATATACAGAATATCTATATTTTAACAGCTTAAAGTGACATTCCAATGATAATTCTCCATTATCGTCATATTTCATGTAGAAAATAAATAACAAAAAACAACATACAATAAATAAAGAAATATATAAAATAATAATAATTCTTAACTTTGAATTCTCCAGTTGGCTGGGTTTTCCTGTTCAGGCCTCGGGCAAACCTTTGTGTCGAAAGAGGGGATTTAGAGGAAAATATAACGGTGGGCTAAAAAGGTATGGATGAAAACCACTAGCGCATGAGACTGGAAACAGTATATTGGAATAATAATAATAATAATAAATGTAATAATGAAAATATATGTATATATACATATCTGACAGTTAAATAAGAGCAGTTTTTACTCAATTAAGTTGTCATAAATTATTAAGGAATAAAGGAATTCATATTTATTTCTTTAAATATATACTGGCCTGAATATTTTAAAATAAAAATTAACTTACTGTTTTTTTTTAATAAATATGTGTTAATGCTACATAATTTTTTTTAAACCAGCTGAATGATTTTTTTACAGTTTTTTAAAAGAAAAAGAAATTTAAAAAATGTGTTGTATTCATTCTGATTTTATTAACTTGCTGGTGATTTCCCACCAAAATTGACTGTTGTGACAGGTCTAAGCAAGAGATGACCATATTTTATGAACTAAATTCCCATCTTTTTACAGGGTTATTCAGAGAGCAGTGAAAAGCAGGAGAATGACTGGAGAATGGAAAATTCTAGGTGAAAATAGCCGATTTGGAAAGTGAGATGAATGGGAGAATTTTTCTGGTTTGGCTATTTTCACCTAAAATTTCCAATTCTCCAGTCATTCTCCTGCTTTTCACCGCTCACTGAATAACCCTGTCAGTATCCAAGCCTAGGTGGAAAATCGTTTAAAATCTTGAAACTCTATGGTCTCAAATATGGTGTGATCTGTGTATCGGAGTGCTCTCCCCTTTGCGTATTAATTATATATATATATATATATTAATTACTATTATATATTCACACAAATAATTCTGAAATATTTAGAATTGCAAAAGTTCCTCGTGATTGAAAATCTCAGAAAACAAAACAAACCTCACGAAACCCTAGTTTATTCCATACATCGCACGGAATAAAAATAAATAAATAAATAAAAAGCACAAATTGCAATTTCATTTACATCAGTTTATTTTCATTAGTTTACCTTCATTTCATCATTTGCCCTTCTGCTAATAAAAGAAATAACCTCTTCCTTTTTTTGGGTCATCTCAAATAAATTTCCAAGGAATACATGTTAGAAAATCAATACTTATTGATTTTGGTGAAACAGACAAATTGGTGAACTATTATCCTCATATAACATTTCTGACAATCAAAGTACTCATCATAATGCTGCAATGACCACAAGTTTTGTCTTCTTTATGATGTAACTGCAAATAAATTGATGACTTATGAAATTAAAATGCAAGACTCATATAGTATAGATTTATAATTAACGGGAGTTATACTGTGTATCTGTTACTTATTTTGTATAAATATCATCTGCAAATATCCCCGGGGATCTCCTGAGAATTTTATTATGGTACTGTGATTATGTCTCTCAATGATCAATCAGTTACAGTGACAAGACGTTTATTTTTTTTCTAACCCAAAAGCTGTAGAAGGAAAAACAACATAAATCAGGTTTCTTGTTTGTTTTTAAATTTGTCTCTAAATTTTGGATTTTGGAATCACGTTGTATAAAAATGAATGTTCTCAACAAAGAATATTTTATTTTATTATAAGTAGTATTACCAGCACCATTTAATTCAGCACAAACATTTCCAACCGAGCATTACAGTTTAAAGGGCCACTACCACCAAAAAATGAAATGTCCTTATTGTGTTTATTTTATGTTGCTGATATCTTACATGTAATTTGTTTTTCTCTTGTATGTTTAGTTAAGAAAATACTTTCCTCTATATGTGTCACTGGGTGCATCCATTGTGTTATATTTTTAGTTGGAACTGCCCCTTCAGTGACTTTACAGCACTTGTTCCTCACTGTGGACATTTGGCATAGAATGGACTCTGTGGGTCACTAGTGGAGAAAACCTTGCATTGTGTGGAATGTATTTAAATAACATCACCAGGGTGTTACATTTACAGGGTTATTCAAAGAGATCCGAGTGGCTGCCGAAAGGGAACTGAACGCTGAAAATCAGCATTCGGTTACCTTTCTTGGCCACTCGACTGTCCAGAGAGCAGGCAATTCGCCAAATCTTGGCGAATTGCCTGCACATACGGTACCTGTTCGTTGCTTGTTCGAGGGCAGTGAATCCCCCATAGAGAAGCAATGCTTCGGCTATTCAAAGAGCAAAAGCCAGCAGTGAAAAGTTGCCGAATTGCCCTGCCATTCGGTGGCTTCATGCGGCAGATTTATTCAGGTCGAATCCCATAGGCTTCAATGTTAAAAATATTCCCGTTTTAATACAATATCTAATAAACCGTTCATTATAATATTCTGCAGTAAAGAGTCTCTTTATTTATAGATTTTTTAGGATCTTTTAAGCATTTTTCGGGAAGTTGTTTTTTTTTAAAAATTCCGATTTTTTTTTAATTTCTTTTTATAACTTTACTTATTTTTTCTGTAACAGCCCTTTTTATTATCATTCATTGGACCTCATATGTAGATTTCAGCCATTTTCGCTCAGTAGTTTCTTTGCAAACAGCGTTTCACTTTCAAACATTCAAGCAAACTGTTTTTCTAATTTATTCACTGCATTCGTCTGTGGTGTCGGCAATTTCTGTCGGCTGCGCTGCGTGTGATCGGCTCCTGATCGTGTTTTTCCAGCGTTTTCGGTGGGTTAATCCAGATGTTTTTGTGGGTTTCGGTGTGCGTTCGCCCTCATTTTGCGGTGAGTTTTCGGCGGGTTTGTGGCGACTTTTCCCTGCATTTCGGCGGCCCGGTGGTGCTTGCTGAATACACCGCAGGGTTGCTGAAATGGGATCGCCAAATCGAACTGAATTGAAGAGAATGAAAAGTCACCGAACGTGCGGTGGCTTTTCGATTCTCTTTGAATAACCCTGTTAGTGTTGACAGCCCACTATCAGATCTCATTCAGATGCTCTTATCTCGTGTAACATAAGCAACACAATAGATCCCCTGCAGTCTTGTCTAATCATTCCCTCCACATCATTGACTCTTAACTACTATTTTATCCCTTACCACAGCTTTAAAGTGAAACTGTATACTCCGATTTTGATAAATGTTGCATCTTGTGAAAAACGTACGAAACGGAAACAGGAGATAAAAAAACTAACATTATTTTTTCTTTTTACACCCAATTAATTCAAAATAAGAAAAAAAAATCTGTAGCGTTTGGTTTATATTGCGCTTTTTTTTTTGTAATTCACAAGTAAAAGTGAGGCAGTAAAACTACCAGAGAGTTTATAACATTTTTTGAAGACAGAAGCTAGATTTGTACAGGGCCCTGATCAGATCAAAGAAATACAGGGTGACTCATATATGTTATAGATCATAAATTAATGGAAATTGGTGAGAGTTTCAGGAAGCAAACCTCCTCCATCCCATCACAGCAAGTGTTGGAAGTGGCCACTAGGCAGCAGCACAGCCACGACGACAGCAAAGCCACGAGAATAGCAATCCCACAGAACAAAATAACTAAAACAAGGTAAAAACAGGGTCCCGACAACGAGCCCTGCGGTTAGTTCCCTCTCTGCTTTCGAAAGGTTTTAGCTTAATGGTGCCATTATAGTACAGAGAAGATGATACCATGTGCAAACCAGACTCTTATCAGCCAAAACGAGTGACCAGAACTAAAAGCAAGTCTCCTCTGCACGAAAGATGCAACAAACACTGACGATCATTAAGTACTTATAAATGAAAAACAAGGTTTATAATATCACTGAGAAGTCACAAGGCTGGGTTTGAATTTTTTGATCTCTATCATGCCACTGTGTGTAGTACTTCCGGATACTTCATTGGCTGCACTTCATCTTCTTCTAGTGCCTGACGTAGTTATTCTTTTTATATTATTATTATTATTTTTAATAAATGGCACACAGCATCATGGATCTTTATCATATTAACTCCTTCACTGCCATGATCGTGTGTACACGATTAGCAGTTGCAGACACAGCAGCTCGAGATTGTGTTATTATGATCTGGTGCTATGTTGTATCACTGCAAATTAAATTTGCTTGTTGAAAACCAATTTCATTTGCATTTGGGCTCCAGAACATGGCGCCAAAGTGTTAGCACTGTGGTCATGATGCTTGAGATGCTAAAATTGTTTTAAACCAGCTGGGAATGTGTCTGAATGACATCTCCCCAGCCAATCCTGCACGGAGGCCAGAAATGCAGTAACTCCTTTTTGCAAGCAGATGGCGACATCTACCTAGCTTCCAAATAGGTTATTACACAAAGGAATATAGTGGGAATATTCTCCAATTCCTATCGTATAATTAATTAAAAATGTTTTTTTTATTTATTTAAGATTTATTTTTACCAGGAAGGATACATTGAGATTTCTCTCTTTTTCAAGTATGCCCTGGGGGGCGAGTATGTACCATTAGGTGTCTTGCCCAAGGACACTAATTAAAAATAAATAAAAAATACTGGTTCCTGACAGAGGTTTTTTGGAAAACCACTTGGTAGTGAAGGGGTTAAACAGGTATATTGTAGTATATGCAACTCAAGTTAATTGTTTTTTTCTTTATTGGTAAATGGCAAAAAGTAGTGTAATGGTTGTCATGCTGGGAGGAGCACGCTGTTCCTGAAATGCTTGTGAGACTTGCACGGTGGAATTCACTTTATTCCACCATGTTTCCTTTAAAGCTTCTCCTTAACCAGGCAGATGAACTACAATGATAATTAACCCCTTCATTACTAAGTTATTTTCCAAAAATCCACTTTCAGGAAACAGTGTTTTTTTTTTGGAAAATCATTTTTAATTATTTATACAGTAAGAAATATTTGGGAATATTCCCAATGTATTCCTTACTGTAATAACCTATTCGGCAAGGACACCACGCCATCTGCTGGCCAAAATGAGTTACTGCAGGTAGAACTGCGGCTCGTGGCTCCGTGTTGGATGGGCAATGCCTGATATGTCAGGACATCCTCAGCTGATTTTAAACAGTTTTAGCACATTGGTCTTTATACCCACTGAAAAAGATCACTACCTCAATGGTAGAGCATAACAAATTGGTTACCAGGAAAAAAGGCAAGATTGCATGATAAGTGAAGAAGGTCATGAGAGACCAGATGGTTTTGCCCCTTTATTAATTAGTTGAATACAGATATTCTGTTGAAAACCAACAGAATACTAATGTCTCCCAGAGACCAATTTAAAATGTAACTTTTATTGAAAAAATAAATAAAATATAATATTGACAGACTTTAGGACATAGAAAGGACAGTGCTTAATAAAACAAACAAATTAAAAACCAAAGGAACAGTGAAGAATGGTATTCAATGCGTTAAATGATATGATTTGAATCTCAATACAGCAGGTGACCTTCAATGGATCACCTCAAAGTATTGTAACCAACATGAGGTAAATAGGAATGGGCTGGCTACATTAAGCCATAGACCAAAAGACGCAAGGAAAAACCACAACAACACCAAGGCAGGAATACCCAGTTTGAAAGTACAGCTAAATTAGCCAAAATGACGCCGCAGTAAAGATCAAGGGTAATACAACAGACCCAAATGAAAATTGTTATTGTTGGGTCACCAACTGCGGAGAGAAAATTTTAGATGGAGGGGTCCTGCCTGCTAACGCATCCGACGCGCGTTTCGCCGAGAGTGGCTCGTCAGGAATGCTTACAGGAAGAAAAAGGAGTGTGCTTATTTAAAGTGTGCATAGACCGGCTGGAATAAGCTAATTGACCAATGAGAAGCCCAAAAGAAACAGGTTTTGGCGATAATTGGTTCAACATAATGATTGACAAATCTAGAAGCCAATGGTGATAAATGTTTCAGTTACTATAGTTGAAATACCTAATAGGATGCAGCGAAATGAAGAACAAGAAGAGGGCGTTTGTATAGAGTCATGTAGTTGTGCCGTGAAAAATAGAGAACTAGATTATGAATGATGAACAGTTACTTTCTCCCCAAAAGCTGACTGAAAGCCAGGATAAAACTCCACAAACAGGCTATAAGATAGCAAAAAAGGAGAAACACAAACAAAAATCCAACTGGCATAAAAAGGGAATCACCTGTGCATACGTATTCCCCATAATGAACCATATTCGGCGAAAAGTACTGGATACTGTATTGCAGCGTTTACACAGCACTAGCAATTAAGCTGTAAATTAAATTGTCAACTATATAATAGACAGTAATTCATTGTGTTGTCCCTGGTTGTATCGAAGTTCGCTTAATGGAGATAGTTTATGCATATACATCTTGGATGTAGAAATTAGATGTATATATATATATCCCCTTGATCTTTACTGCGGCGTCATTTTGGCTAATTTAGCTGTACTTTCAAACTGGGTATTCCTGCCTTGGTGTTGTTTGTGGTTTTTCCTTGCGTCTTTTGGTCTATGGCTTAATGTAGCCAGCCATTCCTATTTACCTCATGTTGGTAACAATACTTTGAGGTGATCCATTGAAGGTCACCTGCTGTATTGAGATTCAAATCATATCATTTAACGCATTGAATACCATTCTTCACTGTTCCTTTGGTTTTTAATTTGTTTGTTTTATTAAGCACTGTCCTTTCTATGTCCTAAAGTCTGTCAATATTATATTTTATTTATTTTTTCAATAAAAGTTAAATTTTAAATTGGTCTCTGGGAGACATTAGTATTCTGTTGGTTTTCAACAGAATATCTGTATTCCACTTTATACCCACTGTGCTAAAACTTTAGGGTCGCCTTCTGGAGCCCAAAAGCAAATGAAATGAGTTTGCAACAAAGAAATTTAGCTTTCAATGATACACCACAGCCCCAGATTGTGTTATCGTGATCTCGGTCCGCTGTAATTGCAATCTCTTGTCGTGTATACATGATAATGGTAGTGAAGGGGTTAAGGACAAGGTGTTAAGGCACACCTTTATCATACAGCAAAGTGAAAAAAAGACAAAAGAACAATTACTACCTGACCCTAATGTGCTCTCTATCACCTCCTTTAAGCTAACACTAGCGTCAGCTTTAGCGCTAGCTTAAAGGAGGTCATAGCGCTGCAGCCAGAACGCCTTTGAATCATTAGGTTAAAAAACCTGTTAACGCTCGCTAATTTTCGATTCATAGACCGCGTTTACTGTACTTTGCGCTCCCTATACCTAACAAAAGGAGCGCAAAGTGAAAGCGCGGATTAACTAGTGTTAGTAACTAGCGTTAGGACCAAGTTATCCTAAGAGCTGGCGCAAATGAAAAAGTTACCACCAGCTCAGAGGTATAGGTAACGGATTGCGCTGCTGCAGAATCCATTACCTGCAGCTCAAAACCCCCAAAAATCAGATACTCACCTCTCATCCCGCGACGAGGACGGCAGCCCGGTCCACCGCTTCTGGCCGCCAGGAGCAGAGGGAGACTGGTGGACGAAAGTCCCCTGTTTCCCTCTGCGATCACTCTGTCAATCTCTCGCGAGATCCTGCCAGTCATGTGACCTGGCAGCACGTTCCTCCATGGAGTCCTATGGACGCCATGGAGGGGATGCTGGGGACGGCGCTGTAGCGCTGCCCCCAGCATCCACGAGCTTAGTGATCACTAAGGGGCAGGCTGCTGGACTCGTCGCCTGACCCGGGATCTGCTGGGGAAACCAGGACGCAAAGGGGGAATTTATTTATTTATTTTATTTATTTATAAAGGATTTTACCAGGAAGGATACATTGAGGATACAAAGGGGGAATTAGCGAAAGCCATACGATAGTGCCCTGTGTGTCCTAGCCCAGTGCCTGTGAACAGAACACATATTTACCTGTACGTACATATACAAAAAAAAATTTATTTGATAAAGGTAACTTGTAATGTTACTGCAAGAGATACAACGTTTCCAAATCTGATCTAAACATTGAAATGTAATGTTTTAATATTCTCCTCGAAGCTTTCTACCATCCTCTGCTGGTACAGAGAGTAGAATACATTGGAGGAAAGTCTATAATATTACTATAGATGTGCATCGATGTCTGATAGAATACAACCAGTTTAGGTACATGGTGTTACCTGGCTTTGTTTGGTTAAAGGAACACACTGTGAGCAAAACAAGTGGGACAAATGTATGTATGTATTTATTTATTCCTTTTTTTAATTTAAATATATTAATGAGTATTTGTTTGAGATGTGTTTCATAACAAATGCTTGGTTTATGCCCAGCTTATTGAAAAAGTGCATTTCCCAAGTCAAAAATAATAATACAAAAGGTCCGTTACGATTTGTTTATTTTCTTGCTCGATCACTCACTCATATTTTATTAGAAAAAAAAATAATTCACCACGCAGAGCACAAGGAGACCTTTCTTTTAGTTTGGAAGGGCACTTTGCCTAAGGCTTCATGTCTTCATATCAGCGATTCAAAAGCGTGTCCTCAGGGAACCACGGCTCTGTTTGGTCTTAGAATTCCCAGATGACTTGAAATATCCATATCTCAGATTGGTTCTTTATCTGACATGTAATACAACTTTATGTGTTTTATTCTCTTTTTCTATATATATATATTTATTTCGGTATTTTTCGTATAGTTGTACGCTTTTGAGCGCTGCGGTTGTTTGAAAGTCTCTGTTACATCATGCTGCGCTCCTAAGGGTGAACACCTGATTTATTTTGAGGGGAACGGTGAAGCAATTCAATGCTCTATCTTCTTTTTCCTTTTTTTTCGGTTAGAAACAGAGGGAAAACATAACTTGTATGTAGTCACCTCCATAAATTAAAGAGTCTTTATAAAAGCATGCTCAGAAAGTAAAAAAATAGGGATGAGTGAGAATGTGTGTGTCGACACTAACACCTACAGGGTTAGTCAAAGGGCTCCGAATTGGGGCCGAAAGGTAACCGAAAGCAGAAATTCAGCGTTCGGTTACCTTTCCTGGCCATTCGGCTATCCAGAGAGCAGGCAGTACACTAACAGGGTTATCCAAAGAGATTCGAAAAGTCACCGCACGTTCGGTGACTTTTCGTTCTCTTCAATTCGGTTCCTTTTGCCGATCCCATTTCGGTGACCCTGCGGTGTATTCAGCAAGCACCACAGGGTCCCCGAATTGCAGGGAAAAGCTACCGCAAACCCGACGAAAACTAACCGAATGCACGCTGAAAACAAGCAAAAACATCTGGATTAACCTTCGAAAAACCCGAACAGGAGCCGAACAGGAGCCGAAAAGGAGCCGAATCACACAGAGCCGAAGCAGCTGTGACGCAGAGGAGGCAGTGAATAAATTAGCAAAACCATTTGTATGAATCTGGGAAAAAGAAACGCTGTTTGCAAAGAAACTACTGAGCGAAAATGTCTGAAATTTTCACAGGAGGTCCAGGGAATGATAATAAAGAGGGCTGTTACAAAAAAAATAAGTAAACTGAAAAAAAATCAAAACAAAATCGGACTTTTAAATTTTTTTTCAAAAATTCAGAAAAATGCTTAAAGTATCCTAAAAAATCTATAAATAAAGAGACTTTTTGCTGCAGAATTTTATAATGAACGGTTTATTAGATATTGAATTAAAACGGGAATATTTTTAACATTGAAGCCTATGGGATTCTCCTGAATAAATTTGCCGAATTAAACCACCGAATGACAGGGCATTAGGGGAACCTTTCACTGCTGGTTTGTGTTCTCTGAATAGCCGAAGCAGTGCTTTTTTATGGGGTTTTCACTGCCCTCGAACAGGGACCGAACACGGTGCGTATGTGCAGGCAATTCGCCAGGATTTGGCGAATTGCCTGCTCTCTGGATAGCCGAATGGCCAGGAAAGGTAACCGAACACTGATTTTCAGCGTTCAGTTACCTTTCTCAAGCAATTCGGATCTCTTTGTATAACCCTGTAAATGTTGGCGAATTGCCTGCACATACGGTGCCTGTTCAAGGGCAGTGAAATCCCCATAGCTTCGTCTATTCAGAGAATAAAAACCAGCAGGGAAAGGTTGTCAAAATCATTCGGCAGGTTTATTCAGGTGAATCCCATAGGCTTCATCGTTAAAAATATTCCTGTTTTAATTCAATATCTAATAAACCGTTGATTATAATATTCTCCAGTAAAAAGTTTCTTTATTCTTAGATTTTTGAAGATCTTTTAGGTATTTTTTGGGATTTTTTCGCGACAATTTTTTTCCCGTTTTTTTTTAATCCTTTTTTCTTTTTTCTGTAACAGCCCTTTTTATTATCATTCATTGGATCTTATATGTAAATTTCAGACATTTTCGTTCTGTAGTTTATTTGCAAACAGCGTTTCACTTTTCAACCATTCAAGCGTACTGTTTTTTTTTCTTCACCTCCATTCGTCTGCGGTGTCGGTTTTTTCCGGCGGCTGCTCTGCTCTCTGATCGGCTCCTGCTCGGGTTTCTCCGGCGTGTTCGACGTGGTTAATCCAGATGGTTTTGCGGGTTTCGGTGTGCGTTCGCCCTGGTTTTGTGGTGAGTGTTCATCGGGTTTGCGGCGACTTTTCCCTGCATTACAACGGCCCTGTGGTGCTTGCTGAATACACCGCAGGGTCGCCGAAATGGGATCGCCAAATCGCACCGAGTTGAAGAGAATAAAAAGTCACTGAACGTGCTAGTTTAAATCATATACAGCCAGAGAGATAGCTCAGTAGGTATGTGCAACAACTGTAACACATGTCCAGCTGGCTGCATTTAGGGCATGTTATCGTTACTATTATCATTATTATTAACAGATTGTTAGAAGATCACAGAATCCATAAGCATCAATATAATGCGGATAGGCCTTTGTACAGTTAATTTTGCACTGTTCCACCTGTTAATGACCAGCGATGCTGTAGAAATCGTACACTGGTTTACTGGTTTGACCTATAGTTTACTGGAGAGACAAAGTGGTGCAAAAATTTTCAGGTACAAACTCTTCCTCAGTGCTCAAAAACATTTGTGACCTAAGGTAAGGGGTTCTACTCAAAAATGTTTGTATCATTCTGCAATAAACTATAGGAGTTATTCAGAATATTCTCTCTCGTTCCCCGCACTTCGGAATCAAGTTCCCTGATCCTACAGTGAATTCAGCATTCACCGCAGGGTCCCCGAAGTGCAGGGAAAAGCCGCTGCAAAACTGCCAATTGAAGAAAAAAAGAAACCCCACAAAACTGCCGAAATTATTGGATCAGATAGTTTCGGTGGTTTTTGTAGTGTTTTTTTTAAAAAAAAAATCTGCAGAAATTATCGGATCGGATTCGATACAATAAGTTATCGGATCAGATCCAATCCGGTAAACTGCCGAAAACCTGCTGATCCGCATCCAGAATAAGCCGACGATCCGCCAAACACAGCAACGACCAGCCGTTGGAAAAAGTGGACAAGCCAACGAACGGGGTAAAAAAACTAAAAGTAAAACGAGTGAAAGTGTCATATTTGAAACGCTGTTTGCAAAAAAAACTACTGGACAAAAATGTCCGGAATTAACATATAAGGTTCTATGAATAATAATATAAAGGTCTGTGACAGAAAAAAATAAACCTACTATTTAACAAAAAAAATCAGCGAAATTTGATTTTGCGGAAAAATCACGAAAAATGCCTTAAATTATCTTAAAAAAAAATAAATAAATAAAGAGGCTTTTGGCTGCAGATTAAAAGAATAAATGGTTTATTAGATATTGAGTAAAAACTAGAATTTTTTTAACATTGAAACCTATAAGATTCGCCTGAATAAACCTGACGAATGAATCCACCGAAAATCAGGACATTTCACTGACATTTCGGTGCTGTTCGGTGTTCTCTGACTAGGTTAACCATTGCTTCTCTATGAGGATTTCACTGCCGTTGAACAGGCACCATATTTTGCTGGCAAGTCGCCAAAATTTGGCGAACTGCTTGCATTTTGAGTAGCCGAATGGCCATGAAATGTCACCGTACGGGGAAATTCACTGTTCGGTGACATTTTGGGGCCAGATCGGCTGTATCTGAATAACTCTGTATAGGTCACACTAGTGTACCTTTTCTACAGGAACGCTGGTGGTTGTCTTTTTTATATGTAGCTGTGTTGTCTCTTACCTCCTTACAGTTATGCATAGGAGGGGTCCTTCCACCAATTCCAGCAGCTTTTTGCCATTTTTTTTATGCCATTGACACTCAACGGGCCCTATCACCTGGTGTGAGCTAAAACTCGATCGTTAAGAAAACATTTAGCGCGAGTCGCTAAAACTTTGCATCTGACGACCTACTAACAGATCACCTTGTCTGCGAGAGTCTGTGTACAAGGTCGTTTAGCGCACGCTAGGGAAATGCTAAGACCCAGCACTAACACGGTTGTGTACAAGATAGAACTTTGTATAAGTATGAACACATCCAGAGAAGAGCCCTCACACCCCTGCATTATTAAAATCCTCCAAGGTGGCCGTATCATCCATGTCTTGATCCATCCATAGATTAAGGCTGATGGGCATTGCATGATAAATGCCACCTAACATCATGTAGAATCCTTACACTGCATTTAATGGATCCAAAAGGAAGGCCAGGTAAGCGAAAAAAATTCCCTGCTGCAGCATATAAATAATACATGTTTCAGGGCAAGACTTTTCCATGTGTCCCTTTTAACATGGTCCACATGGTCACCCTAATAATCAAACACTTACATACTATGAATAACCCCCAGCATAAAATGTTTAAAATTAGCCAATATATTAGAATTAGGATATATGTGGATAAAGGATACATATATATCATAATAGAGCCTACTGCAACAGCAGCAACATTGCTGTCCAGATCCATTACTATGGTGTTTGGGCCAAGAGATCACCTGTGCTGCATTCTTTCCAATTGCCTGTTAACTTTGGGCGAGAACCTGTTTCTTGTGTTTCTTTGGAGTTAGCACCAGGGTTGAGCAGTAGGTAAAGTTTTGCGATTAGCGCCGTCCAGAAATCAGTGAAGGCACCAAGTGATCTGTTGGTTACAAAAGAGCTAGAGATCTCTAGCGCTCCCCATGTTAAGTATAGGACGCGGAAAGTACAGTAAGCTAACTCTACGAATCGCTATTAGTGACACGCTAAGTGATTTTTCCCGTTTCTAGCTGGAGGCAAACGATCTGTTGGTCAGGTGCTAGAATGAATTAACCTGGCGCCAACGCCAAAACATGCCGATACTAGGGTTAGCTCACACCGGGTGATAGGGCCCAACATCGGGGTAATTTTCAGTGTTCTTGGTACGAAATTGGTGATAGACCAAAAGCAGAGTTTCTCTTCCGGCAGCTGTGGATAAAGTGGAAGAGGACATGGAATGTATTGCAGAATACTCTTGCTGGCTGTAGAGGTTGCATGCGGTCATCTGTCTTGCCCAGATGATTGGTTGTATCAAAGCGACTATACATACTGAAAGTGGGCGTTCCAGAGAGTTTGCTTTCCTAACTATATCACACATTTCCTTGCAATAGCAACGAGCAATACGTACTGTTTCTGTTTATCTGTGTGTGTCAGTCCCACCTGGCAACAAAATGTTGTCTCTTCTTCAGTGATAAGATTTCAGACCCAAAAAATTAACAGTTTGCATACCAAGAATTTAGGAAGTCAGGAGGGGTCAAAACAAGCCTCATAATTCATAAATATCAATAAATTCTGATTATTATTTTACAAATAACTACGTTTAGAGCCGGCCTACTCGTTTCGCAAAGTCTTTCGTAGGGATTGCAAACCTAAACATGTGAGCAATTTTTATTTTATTTTTAAACATTAAACATTAAACATTTGCAAGACTGCTCAGCTGCTAAATTTTGGAGCTATCAGATCAATATCCTTTCGGGGTCTATTTTTACTGACAGCACGAGAGACTCTCTAGTTTTGCTTTGAATTAAATGATTTGTGTATGTAAGTACTGCTATTACTAATATTAACAATACAACATTAATCAAGTTAAAGTGGGATTTTCGTTTTCACCAGTTTAAATGGTTTTAGTCTGATTCTCGCATGTCCGCTGTTAATGCAATTCGTCAATATTAAAAGCAAAGAATCCTAATGGGTTAATAAATCTTTCATATGTATAAAACTGCTGATTGTAAGAGATATATTCAGGCTTGCAGAGCATCATGGGAAATGTAGTTCACAAACGTCTAGTGGAATCAAAGCTAACCATCACTGACACGTAACAAATTGCACATTATATAATAGCAGCTCGGACACTTCACGGGTGAAATTAGGAGGCCGACAAAACTGGAAGAATCTGTTTTATGTGACGTCTAGCTAGCATGAGTCGAGCAGATGTGCCATAATGTATCCAGCATCACAGAAACCAAAAGCTGAACGCGTGCATTACTGTAGTGATCAAAGAGAACAAGATCACGCACATTATACGGTGTCTAAAACGTACACACCAAGCCTGCAAAAGCTACAGTGTCATTGCCATTAGAGTACTCGCCAGGAAAGGTTGACAAAGCATGACACGCCTGCTTTAAAAAAAAAAAAAACTATATATAAATTTTAAATGATTTTTTCTCATTGTTATTTCCATTTTTTTATCAGGCTGGCTGAGCATCATTGGAAATGTATCCCAGAAAGATCTGCACTACCAAAAACATGACCATGATAAGCCACATCACGCAGAACAAAGAAATAAATTAAACATGTATAAACGAAGCTCTGAATATAAATAGAAAAAAAAAAAGGTCATTAAAACCGACACTTTTTAGAACCTGCAATGCCATTTGCAAGAAATAAATAAATAACAGGGATTTTTTTTTTCTGTTCTAAAATAAAATCCCTGGCGTCGAGTTTTCATCAGTTGCACAATCGCTTTATGTTCATCACGTCCCCCCGTCGTGATGCCCGCGATATGGATTTCCGAGCCAGTGGAAAGTACGTCTTCTGATACCGAGGTAGAGCAAACTCGCCAGCAGTTGCCAAAGTGCCTGTCACAGCTTTCTGCATCGGTGCATGTGCCTCATTTGGCTTTGTTTTACCGAGTCGTGAGGTCACCAGGATCTAGGGTTGCATTAAACAGACTGCAGCAACGTGTAATCTGCAAGTGTCAACGACACTCCAAGAACAAAACAACAAACTCGAGGAACAGCAGCTGACACTCACGGAACAAAAGGCGACACTACTGCAAACACATAACGAGAGCGTGGACTAATTTTACCCTTTTATGAAAAAAAAAAAAGGGACCAGTGATTTTAAAAGTAATAGGTCATTGAGAAAGTTCATAGAATATTTATATAGCTGTGAATATGTCTACTGACTGTTTACATAAAATGATAATAATAATAATCAATTGTATTTACAAAAACACATGGATATATTATTATTTTCATAACTCACAGCCCAGTATAATTTGTTTTAGAGAGACTGTAAAGCAATGAAGGATGGGCTGCTCCTAAATAGTAATGAGATCTATAGTTGGTGCATTAACCAAGTGATCTCTCTCAATGTCAATGCTTTGTATTCTTCATTCTGGTGGTAACAGTTATTCTGCTATATATCAAAAACACAGAGCTCAGTCCACAAAAATATCTCTGCATGATATACATAAGTATCCAGCACACGTAGCAGTAAATGTATTTTCATGATGGATAAACCAAATCAAAATATGAAAAAACTGTGTTTTTGGCTACTAAGTGTTCATTTACGTACATATTCTAAGGGATAAAAAGGTGATTTCAACAAAACTGTGAATCTTATTTAGACTTTTCAGATTTTCCTATTTTCTACCGTGTCTATTCTGTCTTAAATTCAAATAAATACATGCAATCGTTACATATTTTCCGAAACCCAAACTCTCTCTGAAAAGGTGGTATGATAAATACTCAAATACGTACATTGTATTCTTACTATTAAAAATACTAAAAAGGATGGAAAAAAATGAGATTGCCATTTCTCTAGAAACTACGTGAGCAATCAAAAAACAGAAAAAAAATGTGATTTTTTTTTAACGCTGAAAAAAAAGTAATATTTTGTGTTATTTGTCAATATGCCTCTGTCTCCGATTGGTGCGTTCTGGCACTGTAGAGCTTTTAAAGTGCCATTTAGCTCGCTAAGGACAATGAGCTAAACGTATGAAGCGACTCATATTATGGGATAGTTTTTCACAGATACTCTGAATGGTGTTAATAAAATCAACTTGATAAATTGACCCTCTTCTCATCACTGCTGCTGGAGCCTAGGATGGGCGAAAGGCCAACGCAGCGAGCAGGAGAATGAATTTAACATGTTCTTTGAATCAACAAGAATTCAAGACAATGTAATCCAGGTCTGTTTCATGCTAAACCAATTTCTAATGTGGAATCGAGAAATAGAATGAGTATATATATATGTATATTTTAGATAGATATACTGTATATATATATATGCATATAGTAATATATATATATAAACTCTATATAAAACTATATATAAAAAAACTATAGATATATGCATATACTATAGTAGATCAATATATATATATATATTTTATAGATATAAATAGATATATTTGTATAGTATATAATAGATCAATATATATACTATAGATACAGATATAAAAATGTATATAGCAAAATATTTCTAATATATATATATACTATAGATGTAAATATATGCATATAGTATATTAGATCTATATATCTTTATATATATTTAAAAGGAAAACATAAGAATTAAATGATTTAATTAAAAAATAATTAATATACTGTAAGATAATTTACAACAATAACATAAAATTGTACTTAATACTCGTTTCACCTTAAACAAGAAATGCTAAAATAACAGTCTATCAAACATCACAAAATATCCAGATTCTGTACGTTGCTGCGATTGGCTTGCAGTCGTCTGCCACTTGCATAAATTTTTACTGGATCAGCTAATATTTGAAATCATTGCAAAAACACACACACACACATATATATATATGTATATAGAGTGAGAAATATTTGGTGGCTTATATTTTAAACTATCGATCTATTAACAATTTCTCAGAGGAACAGCTTGCCACTAGAATTGTTATTGATCACAGCTTTTGAACTCCTTCGTAGTCGATATCCACCCAGGAGAGAGACCTGTTTTATCCCATAATTTGTTTATGTTTTTTGATCTGGCATTTTACTAAACCGCTTCCCATTTTTTACATAATTTGTCATTTCATTGCAATTAAGATATATATATATATATATATATATATATATATATAAATACATTTTATGCTTTATGAATATTAACTGAATGTTTTCTGTTTTGTAACTTTTAAACCCAGCGTTGTTAAAGTTTCTTTGTAATATCTAACATGTATATGTTTTATTTTTAATCCTATTTTGAAAACACAGATCGTTTCCGTAACAGAACATCACTCCAGACTCTCTAAGCTGTACGGGCAATACACTGGCATGCATAGTAGCCAATGTTTGTCTAACTAACCCCTCCGGCAGCCTAGAGGTTAATATGTTTGTGACATCCGCAGCATCTAAATCCACCAAGCTAGTAATGGTTTGAATACGTTCAGTTTCACATAAAGGCACATGCAAATCCTTCAGTCTTGTTAGATTTATCTTTTGCAGTTGCTACTCTAAAAGGAATACATTGTTTTTCATTTTTAGAACATACGTGTTTACTAACATAGTACAGTGAAATCCTTGAACATTGACTTATGAAAGGGAAAATGTGTTTAAACTTTTTTAGATTAATTTGTATGAATGTCTATACAAATCTATCTATAAATATTTACAGAACAACTGGTTTTAGAGGAAATGTCCCTGCCTGTAAATGTGCACAGAATTCCGCATTATATATATGTCATTTCGGCGTAGCACAAGAACTCTACAGTGTCAAATCTGTATGACAGATTGAGGTGAATGCTAGGATGGTTGTACACATGAAGAAACAGTTTTGACTAAGTCAGACACCCTATAGAATTTATCCTGCAGGCTGCAAGAAACTAGTTTAATCACACATAGCAGAGAGAGAGAGAAGAACATGGATAATTGTCTCTTAATTTATCTATCTTATTTGGCTGGATTTATACAGTTTGATGGCGAACGTATGCAAAATCAACACTGCCCCCTTGTGACGAAAAAACAGATCGAGCTGGCGTCTCGCAGACAGATGTTAACTGCAGCGGCAGAGACGGCAAATATTTTATACAAAATAACCTTCTTCGCATTCCGAACGAGCGCACGCAGACAGAAAACATCTGGAGAATAAAAATGAACAGGTGTTCTGTGTTTTTCCCACCCAGCATCCTCAATGAGCAGGAGACTTATAGATTGACAAAGAAGAAAAAAAAAATGAGAAAGAATAGAATATTCCGGAATGTGCCATCGAAATTAGAGATAAAAAAAATACGTTGGGTGTGTTTTACTCTCACCTCGCTTCGTTTCGCCTCACCTCGTATATTTGCACTGCAATGTGACAATATAAAGCGATGATCTGAGACAATACATTGTGTGAGCTCTACCTTTTTATGTGCAATAATGGAATACAGGATCATAACCAGGAAAAATAAAAAAAAATTGTGTCAATGCCTGTCAAAATCCATACTATGAAATATAAAGTTTGATTCTATACAGGGTTATTCAAAGAGAATCAAAAAGTCACCGCACGTTCGGTGACTTTTTGTTCTCTTCAATTCGGCTTGATTCGGCAATCCCATTTCGGCGACCCTGCGGTGTATTCAGCGAGTACCACAGGGCCGTAGTATTGCAGGGAAAAGTAGCCGAAACCTGCCGAACACACACCGAAACCTTCAAAAACATCTGGAATAACCACGCCGAACACGCTGGAGAAACCTGAGCAGCCGCTGATCAGAGCGCAGAGCAGCCGCCGGAAAAACCCGACACCGCAGACGAATGGAGTGAAAAAAAAAACAGTGCGCTTGAATGTTTGAAAAGTGAAACGCTGTTTGCAAAAGAAACTACTGAACGAAAATGTCTGAAATTTACGTATGATCCAATGAATGATAATAAAAAACGTTTAAAAAGTAATAATAATAAAAAAAAAAAATCGGAAAAATTCTTTTTGCAAAAAAAATCCTGAAAAATGCTTAAAAGATCCTAAAAAGTCTATAAATAAAGAGACTTTTTACTGCAGAATATTATAATAAACGGTTTATTAGATATTGGATTAAAACGGGAACATTTTTAACATTGAAGCCTATGGGATTCTCCAAGAATAAACCTGTCGAATGAAACCACCTAATGGCAGGGCATTTCGGGAACCTTTCACTGCTGGTTTTGTGATCTCTGAATAGATGAAGCATTGCTTCTCTATGGGGTTTCACTGCCCTCAAACAGACACCGAACAGGCACCGTATGTGCAGGCAATTCGCCAACATTTGGCAAACTGCCTGCTCTCTGAATAGCCGAATGGCCAGGAAAGGTAACTGTATCCTGAATGTCAGCGTTTGGTTACTTTTTGCCAGCAATTCGGAACTCTTTGAATAACCCTGTAAGCGTAAAGTCCAGCTGCCGGATCTGATTGGAAGGTTAACAGCCAATGAGAGATGACTTGTAGACATGTGCTTTTTTACTCAGATGAATTGAGATTCATCAGAATTTTGGCTGATATTTCACCTCATCGCAAACATTGAATCAATGGAAAAAAAAAACACTTTATAGAATGACCTCAGAAAAGAAACGTGTCTTTGTGATTCGTTTCGATTCGTGTCAGTGCGCGTGCAGTGTAATTTGTAGTTGCACTGCATTAAATGCTAATCAGAACCCCATGCCCAACCATCCATGGCTGTTTGTCCTCCTCGTCTACTGGCCATAGGTAGGGTGTGTAAGAGGGACATGAGTCCTCATTTCTTTGCGGGTCATGGGTTTCGTTGCAGGTCTTGTGGGTCTAGGAGTGGCTGGACTTCCTGGCAGCCCACTAGATCTCCGAATAAGCCCTTCCTCTATAACTGTCCTCTCTCCTGGGGCGTTTTCTAAAGTTTTTGACCATCACTTAAAGTAGGACATTATTGTTTGCTAGTGGAATACTGATGAGAGGTTACTGTACTTTTTTTATGCAGAGACGTAATGGGAGCCTCAGAATCACGAGCAAATCCAAATCCGGCAGCTGGAGAAAGAATACTGCTTTCCAAAACTTGGCGAAATGTGATTTTCCTATAGCAAAACCACTTTAGGGTTTATTCTATCACTGGATTTACTTTACAACCTCTACGATCAGCAATTTCGGCCGTCCAGATGTTCAGGAACTACATTACCCATGAGGCTCGGTCAATCTAATGAGAATCTCGGCATCATGGGAGGTGTAGTTTCAAAACATTTTAGAAGGCAACGTTGCTGACACCTGATCTACAGTGAAACTACAGTGAATTCACTACCTACCGAGAATTACCTGTTGAACGCCATAACTTGCAGCTTTGTTTGTATGGTACTTTCTGCCGAAGATGCTCAGGGTTGTCTCTATCCTAGTTTTCATAATGGATTTTCCGTCCTTTCCTCCATAGATGTTGTTGAATGTTGTTTTTACCATTGTTTCCATTGCTTCAGGCCAAGTCATTCAGCATTTTTTCCACCATTGGCTTAGTAGACATTCAATGAAGAACTTCACTTTAAAGGGACCCTCTACTCATCATGACCACTTTACAGTTATAAAGTGGTCATGATGTGAGGAGTGCGCCACCCATCATCACCAGCAGCTGGGATTTTTAAATTATCCGGCTGCTGGTCACCAGAGCGAACGTGCTGATGTCACTTTCTATGAGACGCATCGCGGCACCCGAAGTTCATAGTGATTGCAACAAGGGTGATTTTTATAGTTGTTTGCAATTATGGTGACATTCAGCGAAAGAACTTTGCTTATTAAATAACTACTTTAATAAAGGAAACATTTTGATTGAAAAATATATTTGTTACCCCATGGTGCAGAGGCAGCACAATATGTTGCGCCCTCCATTTTTGAAAGACACCAGGGATCAATAGTGCATAATTGTCTGTCACAATTCCAGACCTGAGCCCTATTGGAGAGCCGACCGTGCCGGCTTTTTCTCCTGTATGGTCCACCCATGTCCACCTTTGGCTCCAGGATTTTCCTGCAGCCTACCAGGTCCTTGACCACTTGATAATAGAGCACTGGCCTTGTCCCTTTATAAGGCAGTCACTCCCATTCAGCAGGGCTCTATCATAAGGGTCAGCCGCACACCCAATATCCCAGTACAAGTGATCTCTGTGACAGCCAATCACAGTGATCACTGAGCTGTGTAACAGTCTGAGCTGCCTGACTCTCACATGGTCTGTGCTGTGAGAGAGATAAGACTGATAGAAAAAAAAAACTTTTCTTTAATAGTGCTATATAAAGACACATTATTACCACCAGATCTGTGAAAATGTGTTTCTCTTTTGCTTAGTTTTTTGCACTTTTTCATAATTAACTCTGTCACACTCAAAATTGAGTTATCTCGATTTTGCATTGTAATGCTTTGAAAAGCACGCAATCATCATTTCAAAAGACAATTTTCACACCTTTTTAAAGATGGATTAGTGTGTCCCCTGTGGAGAAACAAAAATCTTTGTTTTAAGTCTCTCCAAGCACCCTGGAAAGACATAAAACCAGCTGCAAAAAGAAGCCTCAGTCCTCACTCTAACAAAAAGTCCAAATAGATTACTGCAGCATTACAACAGCCAGGGAGAGGTCAGAATACAGGGAGAGAGATCGGGAAGTTGGTACCGGGCGCCGGCACTAAATTTCCATCTCCTTCAGTTGGAATAGGGACTGGTATGTCTTGATATAAAATCCTCAAAGGGGGAAAGAGAAAAATACACTCTGTGCAGACTGTTTTGTACATACAGAGTAAGTAAGTAAGGAGACTTTACTCACATTTTCCAGTGTCTGTTTTCACAAAAACGGCACCAAACGGCAGACAATTGGATTAACAGGGGACACCTATTCCCCTTCTTAGGCTCCGGATGCCAGGAATACGGAACGATGTCTTCCCAAGGTTCTTCGCCAAGAAATACTTAAGATGGTAAAATCCACAGTGGGTTTATTGAAGGCAAAAAAACACATAAAATACACCTCAAACGCGTTTCGCTGGACGCAGCTTCATCAGTGGAATACAAATAAAAGGTGTTACTGTAATTTCCATACACAGGCATTACGACACATACAGATATTATTTTTAGATTCTATTGGTATTTTTGCAAGATGCATTACTAATAATCTCATTATTATAACTACACATCCCTATAAGCAGGAGAGCTCACCATTTTTGTTACTTTTATTTATGACAGTTACTGTGTCTAACACAAGGTCTTTTCTGCCTGTTGCTGATAAAGAAGGCACCGTTTGAAATTGTGCAAGATAAAGGACACCATCTAGAGCTCAGAATCTTACATTTCAACAATATTTCTGTAAAGGATAAATGATCCATTAAGAATTAAAATGAGCGATTAACATTATTTCAATTTTTTAACTATCTCAGAATAACAATTTTTCTGCTAAAACGTATATTTTACCCTATATTCAATTGTTAACTTCACATCCCATGTTTCAAATAAAAGTGATGATAAAAAAAATGTCAACAAAAATTGCTTGGTAGTGAAGGGGTTAACAGAAACATACGTATAAGCATAAGCGTGCACTGTGGGTGTGCCTGGTGTGCCCATATACACCCTAATATTGAGTGAAGAGGTCCTCTTTCGCCTCCTTCATTGACATTTTAGATGTGCCATATCTGGTTCATGATGAATAACATAAAAACTGACTTTTGTGGGAGAATTTTTCTGGTTTGGCTATTTTGACCGATAATTTTCACTTCTCCACTCATTCTCCTGAGTTTCACCTTTCTTTGAATAGACCTGAGTATCTCTGATTACAGGCTTGTTATTTCTAATGAAAACGTGCATTTTGTGAAAAAGCTTCTAAACATAAGTTTTCAATTAATGAATGTCCCATGGGTGCACACCATAGTGGAACGGGCTGTGCTCGCTATTGTGTGAATGTTTAAAAATACTATATGATATGATTGACTGTAGCAAATCAGAAAGAAGGAAATTATGGTTTAAAACATATCCCCCCATTGCTTCCTTCCAGTTTATCAGGCATATTGTTTATCTGAACTCAGTGGACAGGCAACTCGCAACATGTGTTTATTGTATCTTCACCTACTGTCAAGTTCATAATGTGAATTTACAGGAATCTCCTTAGTCACTGGCCAACACAACATGGTTAGTTATCCTAATATTCATATATTTTGGTCACCTAATGAGAAGGAAGGACTCACTGGAGATGTTGGGAAAGATTGAGGGCAAAAGATGAAGGGGACGACAGAGAATGAGGTGGCTGGATGGAGTCACTGAAGCAGTAGGCGTGAACTTAAATGGACTCTTGAAGATGGTAGAGGACAGGATGGCCTGGAGGAACATTGTCCATGGGGTCGCGATGGGTCAGGCATGACTTCGCAACTAACAACAACAATATTTGTAAAAGCAGTTTGCATTTGGCACAAAAGCATGTCTCTGTGGATTTATTCCAGAGTCATTGATTATTTGATACTGATCAATGGAGACATTCCATAGATCAGGGATCTCAAACTCGGGCCCCTAGAGGCTTATTGCCTACAAATCCAAGAATTCTTTGAATGCAGTGGATGGCAAGAGAATCATGTGAGTTGTAGTTTAGAAACATATGGGATGTGCAGAGTTTGAGATTTCTGTCATAGTGTCTTCCTAAAGAGGTTATTCACTAACCTCCGAATTGGTCCGGCATCACACTGAACGGTGAATTTCACCACTTGGCACAATTTCGGAGCAATTAGTCTATTCACAAAACTGTCAAATCGCAAATATACAGGCGAATTGACAGCAAAATACAGTGCAATTTGACGCAATTCGGCAGCACTGAAATTGTCCTATATAGAACAGAACACTACAGAACATCGAATTGCACTGAAATTTCATCGAAATGCCCTGATTTCCAATGTTTCGATTCAACAAGCAGATCCCATAGATGTCAATGCAAAAAAGTAATATCGTTTTCAATTTTATTTTTAAAAGATTGTTTGTTCTTTTCATTTTTAGCAAAAACCCTTTTAATTTCTTCTTTTTGTTTCAAAGATCTTTTTGGATTTTTTTAAATTTTTTTAGATGACGTTGTTTTATTATTTTTAACAGTGCTTTTTTTTATTCTTTAAGGGACCTTTTTATTATTTAGACTCATTTTTACTACATCTTTATTGATTAAACTCCTATTGGGAAAATAGGAGATTTCCTTTTTTTTTTCTCCCCTTCAGTTCCGTGGAATTCGCCAATGCCAATTCGGCGCAATTCGGTAGTTATCGGTGCAATTCGGTGATTTTTGCCCTTCTAACCGCTTCTGTGACTCCAATTTCGGCAAAATACGGTGATCATTCGCTAAATAGTGAATTCACCATATTCTCGAAATGGAATCGCAGAAGTGCACCGAAATGCGGCGAAACGCAATGCACCAAAATGGCACGCAATTTCTGTGCTGTGTGAATAGACCCTTTAGAATGACGGAAAATGTGATATGACCATATTTGTGGTACCAATGACAGGCACAGGTATCACTGATGTATCCAAGAGATGCACTGGGGCTTCAGTGGGCGTCTTAGACCTTAAAAATCACAAGTGTAGTCGAAAAGCTGCGTGTGTGTGTGTGTGTGTGTGTTTGCAATACATAATTCCA
Organism: Leptobrachium leishanense; assembly: GCA_009667805.1. NCBI lineage: Eukaryota > Metazoa > Chordata > Amphibia > Anura > Megophryidae > Leptobrachium > Leptobrachium leishanense. The sequence continues at coordinate 35,116,515 of CM019069.1, read as the reverse complement.
AGTCGTTAAAGAGCAAATGCATAATATAGAATGACATTTAAAATACCTTGAAATTGGATACAACAAAATAACAGTTGTGTTGTGCAATATATCAGTGTCTTGTTAGTGAACAATAATTTACTGTAGCAGAAAGATCTTTTTCAAGGAAATCTTTATTTTGGATAAAATATATAACAATGCAATAAAAATAAACATTTGCTTCAAAACATAAAACACGAAGAAGTTAAGGTCAACTCATTTTCCCAGTTCTATGAAATATCTCTAAAGGCAGACCTCTGAATATAACTCCCTTTAATGTGACAATACAGTATGTAGCAGATGTATATGTTATGGGTACCACTGTTTAGCAATTACTCTCCTCCTTATTTTGCGTTTATTATGTCATCCTTTTGTTTTGTCATTCTGTGCCTTTACTGCAGCGTGTGCACAGAGTTCCCTTTTTAAATGAATAGAGTCACACGGGTGTGACTGATGATGTCAGACTGGATATGTGCGGCAAATAAAGAACTTGGATTCTATTACAAGGGCGAGTAATTACACACTGAGGGCTCTATTACATTCTATGAACAAAAGCGCACGCGCAGCACAATTGTTTTTGCACGCAACGTTAAACGTTAAAGCGCGTAAATTAATGCTGGTATTATGATCCGAGCGCATCTTTTCATCCGTCCGAAAATATCGCGCTTAAAAAATACATTCGAAAACGCGCGCAAATTAACGCTGCGCATAGAAATCGGTGGGTAGACTGTTTTTTCACGCATTTCAGCCAATCAGAATTAAGAACCACAATTGTTCAGTTTTTACGCCTGTCAAAATCAATCTGAGTATATATGCTGCAGCAATAATAAAAACACGCACAACCTCTCCATTTTATTGTTTGGGTATGTGTAGAATGTGTAACTATACTTTGCTGTATTTTTTTTTTCGTGCTGGTGTATTTGGTTTCGGCCAGAACGTTAAGATTTGCAGTTACCACCAGCTTTTAAAAGACATTAAAATTATGCGCGCAAAAGTTGTTCGTAAAAATTTGTGCATCGATTGTAATACCATCCGCGTACCAGAGCACGAACGCATTTGCGCTCACAATGTTAAGTATGGGATGCACGCACGAACTTGCGCTCACGCAGGGTCACTCTCGATGGAAGTTAACGCGCATTGTTTACACGAGTGTCATAATACGATGTTCAGAGCGAAGGGTTTTGCCCTTCGCGTTAATGCGTTTTTGCGCACTGGCACATTTTTGCGGGAAGAGTGTAATAGTGCCCTGAGCTGTTGCACGTTGACAACTGACTTTTTGTAAAATGTGCAAAAATTCTAATACTTAGAATATCACCAACTGATTTAAATAGTCTGCTTCTGTTATCTTGCTATTATTTAACCCCTTCTTCTAAACGCAATCAGCAGTCCGAGATAGTGTTAACACTATTTGGGGCTGTGCTGTTTGATTGCAAATGAAATTCCATTGTTGTGAATGATTTTCGTTTGCATCTGTACTCCAGACGGTGCACCCAAAGTTTTAGCTCTGTGGGCATAATGTCCAGGTGCTAAAACTCTTTAAAATCGGCTGCAGAATGTCCTGACATATCGGGCATTCCCCAGCCAATGCACGAAGCCTCAAGCTGCAGTAACTCCTTTTGGCCAGCAGATGGCAACATCCACCTGCCAAAAAGGATATTACAGTAAGGAATATTTTAGGAATATTCCCAAAGATTTCATACTGCATAATTAATCAAAAATTATTTTCCAAAAAAAAAACGGATCCTGGCAGTGGATTATTGGAAAATCACTTGGTAGTGAAGGGGTTAAAGGCTACAAACCAAAGAATAATGACAATAAGAAAATTAGTCTACAGAGAATTCTACCGAGAAGGCTAAACTTTATTCACACACTTAGGGCTCTATTACACTGTTCGTGTAAAAATGTGCGCGTGTGCAAAAATGCATTAACGCAAGGGGCAAAACCCATCTCGCTGAACGTTGTATAATGACATTCGCGCATACGATGCGCGTTAATGTCTAACACGAGTGACCCTGCAGGAACCCTACGCGAACGCAAGTTCGTGCGCGCATTCCATACTTAACATTGTGAGCGCAAATGCGTTCCTGCGCTGGTATGCGGATGGTACTACAATCGATGCGCAACTTTTTACGAACGACGTTTGCGCCGCGCATACGATGCGCGTTAATGTCTAACACGAGTGACCCTGCAGGAACCCTGCGCGAACGCAAGTTCGTGCGCGCATTCCATACTTAACATTGTGAGCGCAAATGCGTTCCTGCGCTGGTATGCGGATGGTACTACAATCGATGCGCAACTTTTTACGAACGACGTTTGCGCGCATAATTTTAACGTCTTTGAAAAGCTGGTGGTAACGGCAAATCTGAGCGTCCTGGCCGAAACGAAAAACACCAGCACGAAAAAAAAAAAATACAGCCCAGTATAGTTACTCATTCTACACATACCCAAACAATAAAATTGAGAGGTTGTGCATGTTTTTATTATTGCTGGAGCGTATATACACAGATTGATTTTGACAGGCGCAAAAACTAACAGGAGACAATTGTGGTTCTTAATTCTGATTGGCTGAATTGCGTCAAAAAACAGTCTGCCCACCGATTTCTGCACGCAGCGTTAATGCATGTGCGTTTTTGCGCGTCTTTGTTCCGTGCAATATTTTTTGACGGATGAAAAAATGCGCTCGGATCGTAATACCTGCGTTAATTTACGCGCGTTAACGTTTAAAGCTGCGCGTACGAATTTGAGCGGAGAACGTAATAGAGCCCTTATTTGGTAACATTGTTTATAGAGAAAAGTGATACTTATTTATAAATTGTGGAGTCGGTAACAGGGCAGAATATACATTATAACTACATTTGCCATTTCAGATTATTTGTTTATAAATATAAATATGACCGCTCTGTACAAAACATGCAACAACTAGCACATATGGCTTGCGCGCCACTGTGTTTATTTTTTAAATATGATGTATGTTTGTTGGGTTTTTTTGTGTCTTTAGGGGGAAAACAATGTGAGCATCTGAAAAATACCCACCAAGATGATACCATTATGACAGATAGCCTTGAAGGTGGTGAGCCTTATATTTAGTTAAAGGAAGAATAGGACATGGCAGCTAGCTGCTTGTCACTTCAATTGCTTCTGCCACGGACAAAGATACAAGGAGCAGAAAGGAAAAGCTGGAGACCCTCTGGCTTTTTGAGGGGAAAGGACAAGACGTAGGGATGTCATGCTCGAATCATTTCAAATACGGGATAGACGTTTTTGATCACCAAACGGAAAAAAAAAAAACATCCCCCGTGGTCTCTGAAGTACCCCAAGAAACGCAAGTTTTCTGTCATGCCGCATTGACCTACACCCAGGGCTACGTCTTAAAATACTGCTTTCATCTGATCTTCTAACACTTTGGCAAACAGTCATGAACTGGCATAAATGATTAGCCCAGAGCATATTTAAATCTTAGCCCATTTTGAAAGCCTCCCAAGTAATAAAACATCTCAAACTTTAACATAAAACTGTTGCTGGTTAATAAAAAAGGAAAAAAAATACTTTAAGAGCTTAAACGCTATTTTTTTTCATGTTTCAAAACTCTCTAAAATGTATCCGTTGTATGAGGAAAAATGGATAAAAAAAAATATAGATGGATCGAATTTAAAAATCATCAGTTTATCTTTATTGTTCTTACAGACTAAAGGATCGTGTGTATTCTAACAGGTTTTATGCTTTTTAATTAAAGATTTAGATTAATATTAGTCCAAAATGTTATAACTAGAAACATAGAAACATAGAAACATAGAAAATGTCGGCAGATAAGAACCTTTCGTCCCATCTAGTCTGCCCAATTACATGGATACTTTACCTGGATTTATCTTTTGTTTAGGATAGCCTTATGCCTATCCCATGCTTGCTTAAATTCAATTACTGTTTTGGCCTCTACCACTTCTACTGGAAGACTGTTCCATGTATCCACCACCCTCTCAGTAAAATAATGTTTCCTGATGTTACTTTTAAACCTTTGCCCCTCTAATCTAAGACTATGTCCTCTTGTTTTGCTACTTTGTTTCCTTTTAAATATACTCCCTTCCTCTACCTTGTGGATTCCCTTTATGTATTTAAATGTTTCTATCATATCTCCTCTGTCTCGTCTTTTTTCCAAGCTGTACATGTTAAGATCATTAAGCCTTTCCTGGTAACTTTTCTCCTTCAAGCCGTACACCAATTTAGTAGCCCTTCTCTGAACTCTGTCTAAGATGTCTATATCCTTCTGGAGATACGGTCTCCAGTACAGCACACAGTACTCCAAGTGAGGTCTCACCAGTGCTCTGTACAGTGGCATGAGCACTTCCCTTTTCCTACTGCTAATACCTCTCCCTACACAACCAAGCATTCTGCTAGCATTTCCTGCTGCTCTATTACATTGACTACTTACCCTTAGATCCTCTGAAATAATGACCCCTAAATCCCAACCCTCAGATGTTGAGTTTAGGACTGTATCAAATATCCTATATTCAGCCCTTGGGTTTTTACGTCCCAGGTGCATTATCTTGCACTTATCCACATTAAAACTCAATTGCCACAGCTCCGACCATTTTTTTAGCTTACCTAAATCATTTGTCATTTGGCTGATCCCTCCAGGAACGTCAACCCTGTTGCAAATCTTTGTGTCATCAGCAAAAAGACATACTTTACCATTAATACCGTCTGCAATATCCCTAATAAAAATAGGCACAATAATAGCTGCAATGTATGTATGAATTAACCCCTTCACTACCAAGTTGTTTTTTTACAAAACCACTGTCAGGGTCGAGTGGATTTATGGAAAACAACACTCCATTGCAGACAGGGTAATAGTTAACCACTTTGCTGCGGAGGACGTGCTGAGTGCGTCCTCCCGCAGGAAGCGGTGGCTGAAGAGGACGAGCTGAGCGCATCCTCCCTATGCAGCCAGCGATCGGCCGGATTCCTTGCATTGCTCCAAGACTACAGGGGTTATTCAAATTGGTCACCGACTTACTACTCAAAAAGATGGCAATTCGCCAAATACTAGCGAATTTTCAGCGAAATGTCATGCAATTTGTCGGCAGTGAAATTCTCCATAGAGAAGTAAACTATCCAGAGAGCAGCATCGAAAAGTCAGAGAAATGCCCAGATTTTCGGTGGTTTCGTTCAACAGGTTTAAACAGGTGAATCCCATAGGTTCCAATGCAAAAAAAACCCATATTTATTATATTTTTATTCAACCGTTTATTATCTTCATTTGCAGCAAAAAGTCTTTAACCCCTTAGGGACCACTGATTTTAAAAAATTTGGTTTTTATCTTTTTATTTTTTTGTTGGGGGGGGGGTTAGTTAAATAGGACCTAGGCTGTCATCTAAAAATAATGAGCATAAAACAGTCAGAATGAGCTCAGTGCACATAGGTGAACTGGCTCAGCAGTGAAGGGGTTAAAAAGCAAAAACATGTAAAAATTGGGTATTTCTATTCTCGGGACAAAATTCTGAAATTATTTAGCCGGGGTCTTTTTTGGTGGTTGTAGATTTTGGGGATTAAATTATGAAATGAAATGTTTTTTTACCATTTTTTCATCATATTTCATATTTTTTATAGGAAATTATAGGACATGATGGAAATAAAGGTATTTTTAGAAAGTCCATTTAATGGTGGGAAAAACTGTGTATAATATGTGTGGGTTGCATAAACGAGTAAGAGGAAAATTTGAACTGGAAGTAAAGAGGAAAAGTCTGGAATTTACACATAGATCCTATGAATGATAATAAAAAGGTCTGTCAAAGAAAAAAGAACGATTAAAAAAAAACTAAAAAGAATTTTGCCGAAAAAATCCCCAAAAATGCCTAAAAGATCCTAAAAAATCTATCAGGGTTATTCAAAGAGATCCGAATTGCTTGAGAAAGGTAACCGAACGCTGAAAATCAGCGTTCGGTTACCTTTCCTGGCCATTCGGCTATCCAGAGAGCAGGCAATTCGCCAAATCCTGGCGAATTGCCTGCATATACGGTGCCTGTTCCGTGCCTGTTCGAGGGCAGTGAAAACCCCATGAAAAAGCACTGCTTCGGCTATTCAGAGAACACAAACCAGCAGTGAAAGGTTCCCAAAATGCCCTGCCATTCGGTGCTTTCACTCGACAGGTTTATTCAGGCGATTCCCATAGGTTTCAAAAAAATTACGAAAAATGCTTAAAATATCATAAAAAATCTATAAATAAAGAGACTCTTTACTGCAGAATAAAATAATAAACGGTTTATTGGATATTGGAAAAACTGGAATATTTTTGACTTTGAAGCCTATGGGGTTTGCCCGAATAAGGCTAGGGTCAAACAAACGCATTATTCGCAGCGACCGTCAAAATGTGAGTCCGAACGGAGTGACGTATTTTTTTTTAACGGAATGCGCGAAAACGGTCAGACGATGCGCATTTTCGTGCGTGATTTTTTTAAGGATCGGCAATAAAACACTTTTTGCATCTGGACGTTTTGTTGGCCGGACATTAGCAGCGTCTGACATCTCCTAATCACGCACACACGCCGCTATGCCGCCGCAGCGCACTCTGTACGTCAGTACTAGCGGTTCCGCGTTCTGGAAAAAATGCGTTCATTTTCCACTTGCGTTGCGTGGCCGGACTTTCGTGCGGCCCGTTCTTCGTATATTGGCCGTCATTGCCTGTCATTTGCTGCTACTGCGGCCGTGATTAAGTGCGCCTAAACGCACGTTAAAAATTCGCTAGTCTGACCCCAGCCTAAACCTGCCGAATGAAAACACAGAACAGCAGGGCCCTTTGGCAACTTTTCTCTGCTGTTCGGTGTCTCTGAATAGATTAACCATTGATTCTCTATGGGGGTTTCACTGCCTTTGAAAAGGCACCGTACGTGCAGGCAATTCGCCAAAATTTGGAAAACTGCCTGCTCTCTGAATAGCCGATTGGCCCGAAATGTCACCGTACACTGAATTCAGTGTCTGGTTACAGTTCGGCGACATTTCAGACCTCTCTGAATAGCCCTTAAAACTCACTGACACGCTTCAATATCAGGGGTCAAGTCCTAAAAAAATAAGTGTGGGAATGCGGCAATATTTCTGGCCCCAATTACCTTGCATTTAAAAGAATTGTATACATATTCTGGAGGTTATTGACTAACCACCGAAATTGCCTCTACATTTCACCGAACAGGTGGATTTCACTATAGGTTAAATTTCATGGCGGTCTGTCTCTTCACAAAGCTGTCAATTCACCAAATACAGGTGTAGCGCTGTGTTTAAAAAGACTGTTCTGCTGCATTTACTTGAACTGGCCACCAGAGGGAGACAGAGACCATGCTAAGATTATGCTGGACAAACACAGAAAACATTGGGACTACATTTCCCGGCATGCTTTGGGGCAGACACAGGAAGTGGGTGGGACACAGACGCTTACATCCTGAGCCTCGTGGAGAGAGCTGGCAGAGCGCGCCAGGGAGTGGGAGAAGCAAGACCCAGTGCTGCAGAACGTGACAGTGACCAGGCCGGAGCGCAGCTGGGGCCTGACAGAGTTAAAGACCGGGTTATTCAGCCTTATCAGAGGAATACCCAGTGATTCACCAGACTACCCACGCTGATATTGAGGAAGCTGGAAGACCCAGAGTTAGGAGTACCGCAGATCGATCGGACAGGGAGAGCAGGCGGTGAGCTGGACATCTTGCGGCAGGTGCAGAAAGCCCGACAGCGGATCCAGTAACCAAGAGAACCCCAGTCAACATCGAGCGGAGAGACGTCCTGGGTCGAGCGGAGCATCAAGTATCTGGCGGATGGGTGAGAGGCCTTCCAGGCCATTGTGAAAATAAAGCACACTGCTGTTTGTTTCCAAAACCCACAGGGCCCCAACTTGACTAGTCGAAGATACCTCCTAAGCAATTCACTGGCCAGTTGGATATTGTACCCGGGTACCATAACACACACACACACACGTACATTCTGGGACATAACCTGTGCGGGACTCACTCCCCAAACACAAAAGGGGGTTAAAGATTTATTTTTCCTCTCTTTTCCGCTGCGCGTTTCTTGAATTACGAAGCATCGTATTTCTTTTCCGCTGCGCGTTCCTCGAATTACGAAGCATTGTATTTCTTTTCCACTGCGCATTTCCCGCATTACGAAGTACTGTAAAAATATATACGAACACCGTGTTATTCATTATATGCCATTTATTCTAGTAAACTATATAAATTATAAAATCCACAACGGTGCTGGAGCATATTTATTCCCTAGTGTGGGGAGACTGACCCGAGGTTCAATTTCAGCGGCTCCTCCGGGAGTGAGCGCTAAACGTGGGGGCTCGTCCGGGATCTAGTCTCTGGAAAAACCGCATCTAAAGGGTTAAATATGGATCCAGGCACTGCTGCCGAATGCTGTGAGGAGCACAGTAGTCAGTTAGAATTTTGTATAGTCATGGATATTCCCGCAGACACTTGGGCCGAAGATCAGATTCGCCAGGCCGTGGCCGCGCTGACACCAGATCATCGCGGGTTAATCCTGGACATTAATGAGAACCCAGATACCTCTCACACGTATGTTCTTTTTGAGTGGAGAAAGGGTGTTCCAGTGTGTTTTCAGGGTGCGAGCGTGAAGCTGACCGATGAGGTGGAAGTCCAACTGATTCAGCCAAGTGCGCCACGTGGCGAATCCGCAAGTGTTCCTGCGCCCAGTCCGTTGGCCATGATCGGGCCTGAATTTATAGTGGCTATTGGAGATTTTCTGGCTAAGTGTCAGAGGGCTCACCCTTCTTACATCAGCTTCGGATATCGGAAGTTGGAAAAATTTTCGGGAAACTTGCCAACTCCGGTGGGAGAAGAAACCTTCGAAGAATAGGTAGAACAAGCGATGCAGGCTCTGGACGAGTGGGACGTCTCTGAGGCGCAGAAGAAGCAAAGAATTACTGAGAGCTTAAAGGGACCTGCATCAGAGGCTGTCAGGAATCTGAAGCTGAGTAAGAGAGACTGTACTGCTCTAGATTACCTGAACATATTACAGGAAGTCTTCGGGCGAACTGAAAAGGCTGCTGAGCTTATGTACCAGTATGAGCATACTTACCAGAAAAGGGGTGAGAAGATGACAGAATACATGAGGCGCCTGGATAAGATACTGTACCAAGTACTGTTGAAGAAAGGAACAGACCCCACTACAGTAGATCAGGTTAGAATGCGTCAGATATTGAAAGGTGCCTTACCCTTAGATCCTGTGATGTTGCAACTGAAGACTCGAGAAGGTAATAAAGAATTAAATTACCTAGAACTGATTCGAGTTGTTCGGGAAGAAGAAGCCCTTCTGGAAGAGATGCTTGGAAGAAGGGGAGAAAAGGTCTATGCGCAACCCATAGAGTATAACGCGTGTTCATCAGATGAAGATGATCCGGAAGAGACATATGAGCCGGAGATAACTAAAAAATCGTCAAACCAGGTTTATGGTGAGATACAAAAGACTCTTGAGAAAATACAAGAAGCCCAAGTTAAGATGGAACAGACACACAAGGACCTATGCCGGGGAATCTTGAAAGTAGCAGAAATGCAGACTGAAATACAGAAGTCTCTCTCAGATATACGAACAGCAGCGGTTGCTGTGGTCTCCGACAGAGGATTTTCAAATGAGCCACAGGAAGAAAGTGTGCCCTCATCCTCGTGGAGAAGATGTTTTGCCTGTAGAGAATTCGGCCATTTCAAGGTTCAGTGCCCGGAAAGGAGACAGGGAGGGTCTCTATATGTGCCTGCTAGACCTAGGAGATCCTCTCCCTGGAGGTCTAGTCCTACGTCACGGGAAGATGTACGCCCGCAGTCACCACGTATCAGGACAAGGGTTAGAGTACAACAGACTGGGTCTACCTCTCCTGCTGCTACGAAAAAGTTCCCTGACAAGTTGATAGGTCCTTCGCCCATCATCCCGGTTCAAGTGGAAGGAGTCTATACTAAGGCTCTTCTAGATTCGGGTGCTCAAGTAACGCTGATTTACCAGAACTTCTATCAGAAATATTTGAAGCATATACCCCTGAAGAAATTGAAGGATCTCGAAATCTGGGGTATGGGAATGAAGAAGTTTCCCTATGATGGATATATACAGGTGAAGCTAGAATTCAGTTCGGTAAACGCTGGACAACCGGGAGTATGTGACACGTTGGCAATTGTGTGTCCTCGTCCCTCGGGAGCTAATCGAAGTTCTATGATAGTGGGGATGAACACTGATGTGTTGAGACACCTCTTAACCCCACTGGTCACGGAAGAGAGTCCTGCTCCTACGAAGGCACACTCGATGTCACGACCGGCCTGTCCATGGAGGGTCAAAGAACAGAGAGCCACTACAGAAGTAATAAGGCTGAGGAGAACGGAAGGGACAGAGAAGGCCCTACGGTCAGGAAAGACTGTACAAGTACCGATTGGAGACAAATTCTCTGTGCCTGGTCTGCCTATATCTCGTCCGACTCCTACTATTCGGTCTCATCAGTTACGTTCCGTTAGAGAGAGTGAAGAAGATAGTGAAGAAGAAGGCTGGTGTCTGAGCTGGGTGTGGGCACCTGAGTCCCAGAGTGTCAAGCCGGTCTCTGACTGGGGTGGGAGTGATTTAGGGTCTGATATCTCTGAAGTTATGGCTCGAGCACCTGCAGTACCTGAGACCTGGGAAGTTCCTGAAGCTTTAGAGGAAATATCCATAGATTACAGTTCTATGCCTTCACTAGAGGGCTCATATTCTGAGGAAGTGTTTGCTCCGATTGTTGATGAGAAAATTGAGCCCGTAACTACAACTCACCCACCTGAAGACGTATCGGGTGATGACAGTTCTATGCCTTCCCTGGAAGGTTTATACACCGAAGATGTATCTACTCAGTCTGCAGGAGAGAGAATTGAGCCTGTAGAGTCAGCTCTCCCGATTGAAGAGGTTCCTGAAAAATTTGAACTTAAACTTTCAGTACGACCCCCTCAGAGACTCACATATGATTCACCAGGACATAGCACAGAGGAAGCTGTAACAACTGGGCAGAGGTTTCCAGAAGTGTCAGCTCTACTTGCCGAGGTGTCTAAGGGTTTGGGGGAGACTGAGGAAAATTGCTGCCTGTTGTCAACCCTGAATATATAGGCTAAAGTTAGGAATGTTATGTTGAAATGTAATGCAACTGTTGTTATGTTATGTTTTGTTATGTATGACCGACACATGTACCCGTTACACGCCCTTGGGAGGACCCAAGAGTTTAGGGGGGGAGAGTGTAGCGCTGTGTTTAAAAAGATTGTTCTGCTGCATTTACTTGAAATGGCCACCAGAGGGAGACAGAGACCATGCTAAGATTATGCTGGACAAACACAGAAAACATTGGGACTACATTTCCCGGCATGCTTTGGGGGCAGACACAGGAAGTGGATGGGACACAGACGCTTACATCCTGAGCCTCGTGGAGAGAGCTGGCAGAGCGCGCCAGGGAGTGGGAGAAGCAAGACCCAGTGCTGCAGAACGTGACAGTGACCAGGCCAGAGCGCAGCTGGGGCCTGACAGAGTTAAAGACCGGGTTATTCAGCCTTATCAGAGGAAGACCCAGTGATTCACCAGACTACCCACGCTGATATTGAGGAAGCTGGAAGACCCAGAGTTAGGAGTACCGCAGATCGATCGGACAGGGAGAGCAGGCGGTGAGCTGGACATCTTGCGGCAGGTGCAGAAAGCCCGACAGCGGATCCAGTAACCAAGAGAACCCCAGTCAACATCGAGCGGAGAGACATCCTGGGTCGAGCGGAGCATCAAGTATCTGGCGGATGGGTGAGAGGCCTTCCAGGCCGTTGTGAAAATAAAGCACGCTGCTGTTTGTTTCCAAAACCCACAGGGCCCCAACTTGACTAGTCGAAGATACCTCCTAAGCAATTCACTGGCCAGTTGGATATTGTACCCGGGTACCATAACACACACACACACACGTATATTCTGGGACATAACCTGTGCGGGACTCACTCCAAAAAACACAAAAGGGGTTAAAGATTATGTTTCCTCTCTTTTCCGCTGCGCGTTTCTCGAATTATGAAGCATTGTATTTCTTTTCCGCTGTGCGTTCCTCGAATTACGAAGCATCGTATTTCTTTTCCGCTGCGTGTTTCCCGCATTACGAAGTACTGTAAAAATATATACGAACACCGTTTATTCATTATATGCCATTTATTCTAGTAAACTATATAAATTATAAAATCCACAACGGTGCTGGAGTATATTTATTCCCTAGTGCGGGGAGACTGACCCGAGGTTCAATTTCAGCAGCTCCTCCGGGAGTGAGCGCTACACAGGCTAATTGAGAGTGAAATACAGTGCAATTGTTCCATTGAAAACTATCGATTCGTCTATTCACAGAACGATGAATTGCACCGAAATTTCAGCAAAATTACCTGATTTTCTGTGTTTCAATTCAACAGGTTTAAATGGGCAAATCCAATAGGTTTCAATGCACTGCAATAAATGTAATATCTTTGTTAATGTTTTTTTAACCCTTTCGCTGCTTAGCCATTTCCCGCCTCTGTGCTGAGCTCATTTTTACCGGTTTCGCTCATCATGTTTAAACGCGTTTTGAAGCCATATTTTATTATATGACCCAGACATATTATATATCGTTCTTTCCGGCAGAGTCATAATATATCATTATTATATGTATACGTCATGTCCTGTCTGCATATTATAACAAAAAATGCAATAAAATTTGAATTTTCAATAATTTACAATGTGTAAAGTGGTTTTTTTCACATTTTAACATGCGAGCGTTTGCGGTTATATTTTCTATGGGGTACGCTTGTTAAAAAATTAGAAATGGGGACTCGTTACATCTTTTTTGGGGGAAAATTTCGCTATTTTTGACAAATGCACCGCATACAAAAATCGTTAGTGCAGCATCATTGTTCTCATTATAATTGAAATGGGAACAATATTGCTGCATTAACAAATAAAAAAAAAAACTTGTTAATTTTCTTTTTCTTTTTTTTCTTTAATTTTTACATGGTCATGTTTGGTATTGTTGGAAAGGCCATGCTCTGGCCGATCCAGCAATACAAAACATTAACCCCTAGATGCCACGAATCGGGAGATAAGGGGTTCATTGGAACCCCCTATCTCCACCATTGGTGGCAGTTAGGGGTCAACTCCATGACTAGCATCATCGTGCATAGCACGATGACACCAGTCGTCAGGGGGTATTCCCAGAAGCTTGGCCGACAACCAAGATGTCGGCCAGCTCCGGGAGAGGATCACGATTCGGCACTTTTCGGCGCCTAATCGTGATCCGGCACCCAAGGAGTTAAAGGGAGGCACGGTTTGGAAGGGCAGGCTGTGCCCTTCCAAACCATGCCTGCCTTCAGCCTCTGGTCCCCCGCGATTGGGAGGGAGAGAGGTCCGAAGGACCTCCACCCTCCCTTTTAGGCGCCTCCTCCGCACTCGCGGGGTGGGGCCTGAAATAGTTGTCATGGCACCGCAATGACATCTATCTTCCCCCCCGGTATCCCGGAGTGCCGGGCTGACATGCTAGATGTCAGCCCACACCGGGGGGCAAGCAATCAGCTGGAATCCCGGCTGATTGCTGCCTCCTGTACTAGGACGAGCTCAGCACGTCCGTAGCACAGGAGAACCACTTGGCTGGACGCGCTGAGCGCGTCCTAAGTAGCCAAGTTGTTAAAATACAATTTATTATTTTTATTTTTTTGCAACAAAACTTTTTATTTTTTACAAGACCTTTTAGAATTTTGGATATTTTTAAGACATTTTTGTTTTCAAATTTTTTAAAAGACTTTTTTATATTATTTTTGAAAATACCTTTTTGTTATGTGTTAGAGGACCTTTTTTATTTGGACCCATGTTTACTTCCTTTTTTTTAATTTTCAAGCTGCTATTAGACTAGGAGACTTCCTTTTTTTTTTTTTACTTCAGTGGAATTCACCAAAGCCAATTCGGTGCAATTCGGCACTTTTTGGCAATGTCCGATAACTGCTTTGGTGGCTACAATTTCAGCCATGTACGGTGACCTTTCGATAAATAGTGAATTCACCCAATTTTCAGTGACATGAAATCACCAACATGGGCCGAAATACAAATCACTGAAATTGCGTTCAGTTTCTGTGCTTTGTGAATAGAACCCACTGTGTTTTATTGGATTATTACGTTATAATAATATCATATATTTATGACTTAAAGAAACATGTAATTGAAGCTGGAGAGTGGAGAGTTTGTAATCTGATTGACTGATTGATTGCCTCTGTGGACAGGTGTCTTTTATACAGGTAACGAGCTGAGATAAGGAGCAGTCCCTTTAAGGCTGGGGTCAGACTAACGCATTTTTATCGTGCGTTTAGGTGCACTTAATAACGGCCGCAGTAGCAGCAAATGACGCACAATGACGGCCGATATATATACGAAGTACGGCCGCACGAAAGTCCGGCCGCGCAACGCAAGTGGAAAATGAACAAATTTTTTCGAGAACGCAGAACCGTTAGTACTGACGTACAGAGTGCGCTGCGGCGGCATAGCGGCGTGTGTGCGTTATTAGGAGATGTCAGACGCTGCTAATGTCCAGCCAACATAACGTCCAGACGCAAAAAGTGTCGATCCGTAAAAAAAATCACGCACGAAAATGCGCGTCGTCTGACCGTTTTCGCGCATTCCGTGAAAAAATACGGCAATGCGTTCGGACCTACTTTTTGACGATTGCTGCGAATAATGCGTTCGTTTGACCCAAGCCTAAGAGAGTGCGCCTAATCTTGCTGGTTACCTGTATAAAAGACACCTGGGAGCCAGAAATCTTAATAACAACAGGCAATGGGTGATAGGGAGAAAGTTGTTACTTATCTTGTAATAAAATGCTGAGGAGGTTTCCTGGAGATGGTCCAATACTCCACATGAAGATATGAAGAAAAAATTGGAAGACCTCAGCATCTGAAAAGGATCCCCGTTGGTCTATTGGAACAGACCACGGGTACTGGAAGCGCCAAAAATAACAAAAAAAGATGGGTATAGATAAAAAAAAACTTTTATTCCAAATAAATAAAGTATAATTGCATAAAAGCCCAACGCGTTTCGTCTATAAAATAGACTTTCTCAAGGGCAATAAAAATACATCAATTGCAAAGATCAAAATAATATAACAAAATAGAATACCCATCACTCCTTTTATTACCCTCCCAGGTATTTCATTTTAGGGGTTCTTTTCACAGCTGCTGCATATGAATACGGGAGATGGTTTAGTACCAAGGGGCCTAAGGGTTGAAAAAGTACCAGCCTTTGGCCTGGATGATGATGAATTTATGAAAAAAATGGGACACCATCTTATATGAATGTTCTTCCAATCTAATGAAGTTATTGGTTGAACGTGAAAAAAAGGTTCAATCAAAGATTGAGAAAGACATTCAAGAACTTGAGAGTAATCATCCAGAAATGGAGAAACATGAATTTTTTGAGGAGAAAGAAAAAGAGATGTATCAAAAAATAGAGAAAATAGATGAAAAAATCTTTGATATTAAAAAGAAAAAATATATGAGAGATAAATCAGATAAAGAAAGAGGTTATTATGATACTCGTAATAAATTACAGAACAGAAGAAATATACATGAGAGGCCCTTTCCAAAAAGGGATTTTGTCTCCAACAGGGATACACTCCCATATTCATATGCAGCAGCTGTGAAAAGAACCCCTAAAGAAGTAAGAAATTCACCGAAAACGTTTTATGGAGAAAGATACTCAAATAAAGGAAAGTTAAACATTTAACAGAAATATCCGGGGGAAAAACCAAACCCTTTTACAAAAAAAGCAAAAATAACGGTAGATGGGGAAATAGCCTCTACCTCCCTCATAGATATAAACGATTCTGCTCAATATCAAAACCAGGCTTTTTTAGACAAGGAGCTAGGCCCAAGAGAGGGCCGTATTACCAACTACTTTCAGAGAAAGAGGAGGGATCGGGAGAATCTAAATAAATACAGCCTGTTGAGGGAAGAAACCCCCCAAAAGAAAAGGAGATACGAGGACAACTAGAGGGAGGAATTTCTATCCCCTGTGAAGTTAATTATGGAGAGAGAAAGAATGGGATTTTCAATCTCACAGGTGTCCCATTGAAAGAAAAATAAATCAGTATATTAGGCAAAGGCCTTAAGTTTTGTCCGAATGAATCTGCAAACAAATTTGAGTTGTTTATAGATGCCAGAAAATTTCTTCGTAAACTTACTCTAAAACGTTTTTTTTAAAAAAGAGAAACGGGTATCAATAACCAAGATGATCAAAGAAAGAAAGATGTGAACACAAAATTTAAACCCATGTCCAATTTCTTTCCTCAACATGAGACAGGACCATATCTGGAAACCTTTTATAAAGCTATCTGTGATGATTTTGAAAAAATTAATACGGGAAATAAAAAACATAATCTGAATAAGGAGGAGTACGAAACCATACAACTTTTTAAGAAGAGGAAGGATATTGTGATAAAGGAAGCCGATAAGGGAGGAGGAGTGGTTTTAATGTCTCGAGTCTTACGAGAAAGAAGCATCAAGAATATTATCCGATACAATTACGTATAGGAAATTGAAATCAAATCCCACTGAGAGTTTTATAAAAGAATTGGAAAATATTTTGAAACAAACCATGGAGAATGGAGCTATTGAAAATGAAAATAAATTATTTCTTATGGTGCACCATCCTCAAAATCCAATCTTTTATTTTCTGCCAAAAGTGCATAAAAATTTGAATGAACCACCAGGAAGACCCATCATCAGTGGAATCGACTCCCTCACCTTCAACTTATCTGAATTTATTGATTTTTTTCTTCAACCTATAGTCAGGAAAACTCCCTCCTGTATTAAAGACTCAAGTCATATTTTACAGGAGATGGAGAACATTGAATGGCGCTCTACCTACTGTTGGGCAACTTTGGACGTAACAGCTCTATATACAGTAATACAACATGACTTGGGGATTGAAGCCGTTGATGCTTTTTTACGGAACGAAGAAGAATTGGGGAGAGATTTGAAAGAATTTTTGAAGGTGGCCATTAGGTTCATTTTGGAACACAATTATTTTTTATATAATGATTGTTTTTTTCTACAGATCAATGGTTTGGCCATGGGCACCAGGTTTGCCCCCAGTTACGCCAATCTTTTTATGGCGTACTGGGAGGACTCCTATATTTGGGGTTCCTCCCAGTGGGGGGCAGACCTGGTGCTCTGGCGACAGTATATTGATGACGTTATTACTATTTGAGATGGTGAAGAGGAAGCTTTTAACCGGTTTTTAGAATATCTTAACTCCAATACTTTTGGCCTGAAATTCATGGCAAATTTTCACTGTGAATATATTAATTTTTTGGACATTCTGTTCTTCAATCAGGATAAGATGGTGAAAAGCAAATGCTACTTTAAACCTACGGATGGCAATGGCTATATTCACAGGCCTCCATCGTTCCAAGTAATTTTTCCCATCAAGGTGATTTCTCAGACTAATTTCTATCACCCATACTTAGCCTCCTATGCTTAATATGACTGCACTGTAACTTGTCAGCATGTGTGTGTGTATATATATATATATATATAAATATATATAAATTTTTTTCGTATATATTTATAGGATCTATGTATTAAGTGTGTGTGTGTGTGTGTGTGTGTGTGTGAACATATTATAGTTTTGTAAATACTTCTAGGATACATGTATTAAGTGTGTGTGTTTCTCCATATGTATTCAGTCCTGTGCTGGTAGACCTAATTGCTACTCTGAGAAAAATATGCATACATATATACAATGTATTCAGTATGTGTAGCTAGGCACATTTGACACTGCTCAATTAACCTTAGAACCATTTGTTCTTATCTATTCCCCCCCCCCGTTCTGAACCACTGAGTTTACGAATTTTATTGCACCCCAAACCCCCTCTGATCTTATGTGTGTTTTTTGGGTTTTTTTTTTTTTTTTTTATTTATTTCTCTCTCAGCAAGCATTCTTACGTCGCTTCCCCACCCATCAGACCCAGGCAGCAACTCACTCTGGTTTCTCCTGGACTTTGTTCCCACCCTACCCTCCCTCACCCACCCACCCCACAGTTTTCATTTGATTTATACCCTCCTATCACACTCCTTACACAGCTGCAATACATTCCCTCATTAAATCCCTGCTTTCTCTACTCTCGCCCACCCAACTACTCTCACCCCCACCTTTCTCTATAATGTATATACCACTACTACTTCTCTTTTCTCTCGCCTCCCTTCTCTCCAAAGCTACCCTCGCCCTCTATACACCTTTCCAATTGCCCCAGGATGGAAATCAAGTCCCTATACACCCCAGCCTACTTGGTTCTTCTAACCTGTCAGCTGAGTGCTGGTGGAGAGTACTAAAGTCCAGCCCTCCTACCCCCACACAGAGATTTAATACTGTGCAATTACAGTATCACCAAAAGAAAACTCTGTCCAAATTTCTATTCATTCTGCTACTTTCCCTGGCAAACGATGTGGAATCTAACCCTGGTCCTATAGGTGACACAACCTTTAGTCTCCCCACTAAAAAAGGCCTCTCATTCGTGCACTGTAACATCCGAAGTTTACTCCCTAAATTGGATGAGCTTCAGGCTTGGTGTTGCTATTACAAACCCAAAGTCCTTGTGCTCACAGAGTCGTGGTTAACCCCAAAAGTACCAGACTCTGCCATATCAATACAGGGGTATTCATGTTATAGAAAAGACAGAGCAAAGAGAGGAGGGGGAATTGTTATTTATGTTGAGGAGTCCATAAAGTTCACCCCCTTACAGACTTCTAGCTCTCCTGTCACCTTTGATTTCCTCTCTGGTATAATTGAGATCCCATTCAGTAAATCAATCATTGTTGCTGGGTTGTATCGTCCACCGAGCTCTCCAGTGCACTCCCTCTCTGACATATCTCAAATCCTTAATAACCTACTTGCCCAAAACCAAAAAAGTGAACTGCTGGTCCTCGGCGATTTTAATACAGATTGGCTAAATCCTAAAAACAATAAACACTGCACACTATTTAAAACTTTGCAGCTAACTCAATTAATCTCCTCCCCCACTCGCATTAATATGAAAAGCCCTAACCATACCTTGCTGGACTGGATTCTCTCCTCATCTCCTGATAGAATACAGGAGGCAGGCGTTCTTGCTAATAGCTTTAGTGACCATTGTCTAGTGTATTGCGTGCGCAAAATAAAGGCCTTGAAATCTCCCCCAAGGTAATAACCACCAGGTCTTTCAAGAAATTTATTCTTGAATCCTTCCTAAGTGATCTCATACAGCTCCCCTGGTACAGGCTAAACCTAATCCCAGACCTAGACTGTGCAGTTGAATACTTTCAGTCTGAGCTCCTGCAAGTCTGGAATTCCCATGCCCCGCTGCGTAAAGTGCGAGTAAAAGGGGCCCATCTCCCCTGGGTTACAGCTGACCTCACGCATATGTACCAGTTTAGAGACTCCCTGTGGTCAAAGTTCAAGAGTACTGGATCCATGAACGATCACTGTGAATACCGAAAATGCCGGAATGAATGCACAAAAGAAACAAAAATGGCTAAAGCCCAATACTTCAATGAAAATTTAAACAATAACATATCAAAACCCAGAAATTTTTGGAAAATCATAAGTAACATACAAGCACCCCCAGCCACTCCCAACCAGCTGCTTTAAAAGTAAACAACCAAACTGTACAACACCCCCTAGATGTAGCAAATGCTTTTAATAATTATTTTGTTGGATGCGCCACCACCCTCATTGCTAAGCTAGGAAATGAAACGCAATCAGAAAGGCCGCACGAAGGTCAGGACCCACCAACAGTGCAAAAACCCCATAACCCAGACCTATTCAGTTTTAGGCCTGTGCCTGTCAGTGCCATCACTAAACTTCTCCGTAACAAAAAATGAAATACCAGTCTGGACCTGATCAAATCCCAGCAATGCTGCTGAAAATCAGTGCACCAGCAATTGCTAAACCTGTCGCAACCCTGATTAATGAATCACTGGCAACTGGATACATACCCATACTCTGGAAGACTGCAAGGGTGGTACCTATCCATAAAAGTGGAGACAATACTTTGGTATCCAACTACCGCCCAATATCACTGCTCCCTGTAATGTCAAAAATTCTGGAAAAATGTGTCTACACTCAATTACGTGATTATTATCAGTATCAGAACTATTTAACCCCAGATCAATCAGGCTTTCGTCCAAACCATTCAACTACAACTGCCCTTTTAAAAGTTTGTAATGATATCCAAGCGGGCATGGAACAAGGAAATCTAACTGGAGCCATCTTCCTTGACTTTGCCAAGGCTTTTGACACAGTAGACCATGGCATCCTATTACAAAAACTTAAAAACTCTGGTATTGGTGATAGTACGTTAACCTGGTTCCAATCATATGTGTCTGACAGGTCTCAATTTGTGTCCATTTCTGACAGCACTTCCCTTCCCCTCCCAGTCACGTGCGGTGTACCCCAAGGCTCGATACTTGGCCCCCTGCTATTCACAATATTCATAAACGATCTGCCCAATGTCTGCAAAGCTTCAACTGTACACATGTACGCAGACGACACGGTAATCTATACCAGCAAACCAAATCTCCCGCAGCTGGAGGCCGTGCTGCAAGAAGAATTCACAGGGGTAGAAAAGTGGATAGCAAATAACAAACTTTTTCTAAATACTGACAAAACGGTTACAATGCTCTTTGGAACAAAACCTAAACTACACAAATTGCAAACACCCCATCTATGTGTTGGGACAAAATCAAACGGCACACTGACCACAGTCACCTCTCTCAAATACCTAGGTATGTGGTTAGACCCAATCTATCTTTTGGCCCCCACATCGAAAAACTCTCATCTAAACTTTACCCCAAACTAGGTGCCCTGTACAGAAACAAATCCTGCCTGAGCCCCGCGGTAAGAAAGCAGATTGTACAACAAATGCTTATGCCAGCCATTGAATACGGAGATGTAGTGTATGCAGCCGCCCCGCAAACACACCTCCAGAAACTTACTACATTGTATAACTCATTCTGTCGCTTTGTGCTACAATGTAACTACATGACCCACCATTGTGACATGTTAAAAGAACTAAACTGGCCATCGCTGGACTCTAGACGCACCCTTCACCTTTCCAACCTGGTGTTTAAGAGCTTTTCTGGAAACTACCACCCTACCTGAATATGCTGCTTCCCCCAGCAGTTCCCTCATCCTATAATCTCAGATCCAGGACCAGCACCTTACTTGCAATACCGCAATACAAAAAGAAAATGGCTCGATCCGCATTTTCCTACAGAGCACCGCAAATATGGAATAACCTCCCAGACGCCGTCAAATCTTCCCCCAGTCTAAAGTCCTTAAGAGCTCCCTATTAGCATACCTCAATACAAAATGCACCTGTAAACATGTAACATAATGACTTTATTTCCTCCATATTTATTTTTCTGTTAATCTGTATATTTGGTCCTGTGTTAATATCTTGCATTTTACTATTTTGTATTTCTGTAACCACTCAATGTTCTCGAACCCAGGACATACTTGAAAACGAGAGAAATCTCAATGTATCCTTCCTGGTAAAATCCTTTATAAATAAATAAATAAATAAATAAATAAATTATACTAGTAGCCATTACAAGCCATGGCTGGATGGAATTCCAAGAAGCCAAGCGTTACGAGTGAGAAGGAATTGCATGGAGCGAAAGGATTACTTGGATCAAGTTTCCGTGATACAGGAGAAATTGATTGCAAAAAATACAACAAAAATGAAGTTCTAAGGATCTGTAATTAAGTGGGTATGGTAGAAAAGAAAGACTTGCTAAGACCAAAACCGGAGAAAGATACCCTCAATCAGAACTACCAATTTGCTTTTTCAACAAAATTTATTGCACATCATTACAAGATTAGAAACATTTTATCAAAAAACTGGTTTATTTTGAAAAAGGATCCATTTCTTCGGGAAATCATCCCCGAAAAACCAAATGTAGTCTTTAGGCTAGGGTCAGAGTGGGGCAGTCGGAACGCGCGTGCAGGCGCACTAAATCACGGCGGCAGTAGCAGCACATAACGGCCAATGACGGCCAATATACGCAGTACGTGCGTACAAAAGTGCGCCGACACCACGCAACCGGCAAATGAACGCATTTTTATCAGAACGTGAAACCGCTGCTACTGACGTACAGAGTGCGCTGCGGCCGCATAGCGGCGTGTTTGCGTGATTAGGAGACGTCAGACGCTGCTAGTGTGCGGCCTACATAACGTTCAAACAGCCGGATTTCCCTAGACTTCTTTTTACCCCACCGTCATGAAATACGTCCAGAATTGCGCATCGTCTGACCACTTAAGCGTATTCCGTGAAAAAATGCGTGCGCACGCATCGACGTACATTTTGACGGTGGCTGCAGAAAATGCGCTCATCTGTCCCTAGCCTTAGGCGAGCAAGAAACTTAAAATCTATTATTGCACCCAGTGCTACTGTTCAACCAACTAAAAAAGAAACCAACAGTGAACTTCATGGCTTTTATAGATGCTCAAAATGTAAAGCCTGTAAATATTTGAAGAAGAACAAAACCACCTTTTTTTCAAGCACGATTACAAAAGAGAGTTTTAAAATCAAATCTAAAATTACATGTGATACTAAATTTGTCATTTATTTATTGAAATGTGGCTGCGGGAAACAGTATATAGGTAAAACTATACGTAAACTTAAGGAAAGCGTATTGGAACATCAAAACAATATTAGAAAAAATTTCCTTAAACATTCAGTTCCTGTACATTGTAATAATTGTACTTTATTTAATTTTGGAACTTTTGATTTCGTGGGGCTAGAACATGTGGAAGAATGTTGGAGAGGAGGCGATAGGAATAAAATATTGTTACAGAGGGAGTCCTTTTGGATTTATAAATTAAAAACGATGGCGCCATTGGGTCTGAATGAGGAACTTGACTTTACCTGTTTTTAATATTTTTTAATAATTCATTTAAGTATATATTTTTGTGAATATGTTTTTTTTGGTATTTTTAATATATATATGTGTCTTTTAATTCAAACAAGGTTTTTTTTTTTTTGAACATGGAAGCCACATAAAGATATATGTATATATATTTTTTTCTTTTGAATGAATTCTTCAGGTTAATTTAGGGTTAATAACATATCACCCCCCCTTTTTTTTTCATTTCTTCATTTTCTTCATTCATTTTTCCATTTATTTATATATATATTTTTTATATATATATGTATTTTTTTATATTTTTTTATATCTTTTATTTTTTATATTTTTACTTTTTTTACTTTTTTTTCACTTTTTTTACTTTTTTGAAAGAATATTTCTTTTTTTCCCATTTTTTATTATTTTTTTCTCCTTTTTTTTCTTTTTTTTTCTCTTTTTTTAGCTGTATATTTATAGATATTTTTCCCATTTATATTTATATTATTATTATTCTATTATCCATATGTATTTCTCATTTCATGAACCAACTGAGGTGAATCGGCACTTTAAAAACACCAGGACATGTGCATAAAATGGAAAGCGAAAGTGAAAGGACCTTTTGATGCGTCCGAGTGATATAGAGGATGGGAAGGCGGAGTTCCGGAGGAATGAGCGTGGATCGAAGCGGAGGGGGAGAACTCGTGAGAGTCCGGACACGAGACCAAGGACGTAAGCTGTTGGCTACGTCGTAAGGAGGGTTGGACGGACCGACGATCGACGGTGGAGCCTGCATGGGATGCTGTGAGTGACGTCGTGGCTCGAGAAGACTTCCGGCGGGAATGAAACCAGAAGAGATAGCGTGAGCGATACCGGAAGTCTTCCAAACTACAGCGAAAATGAAACTAAAGTAATGTGAAGAGTTTAAAACATCCAATGAAATTGGATTATGAGAATGACAATGGAGGGGATTGGACCCCGGTACAGAGACTCATGGGAATATAAATGAAGCCTGGGCTCTTCACCATATAAGGAAAACGCCATGGCTAATTAGTCAGCCAATGAAATACCTGGGAGGGTAATAAAAGGAGTGATGGGTATTCTATTTTATTATTAAGTTATATGATTTTGATCTTTGCAATTGATGTATTTTTATTGCCCTTGAGAAAGTCTATTTTATAGACAAAACGCGTTGGGCTTTTATGCAATTATACTTTATTTATTTGGAATAAAAGTTTTTTTTTATCTATACCCATCTTTTTTTGTTATTTTTGGTGCTTCCAGTACCCGTGGTCTGTTCCAATAGACCAACGGGGATCCTTTTCAGACGCTGAGGTCTTCCAATTTTTTCTTCATAGCCAGAAATCTTGCCAGTTGATTGGGGATCAAATACTTATTTGACTCATTAAAATGCAAATCGATTTATAACTTTTTTGAAATGTGATTTTCCGGATGTTTTTGTTGTTATTCTGTCTCTCACTGTTAAAATAAACCAACCATTAAAATTGTAGACGGATCATTTCTTTGCCAGTGAGCAAACGTACAAAAAAACCAGCAGGGGATCAAATAATTTTGTCTCTCACTGTATGTTATGTAAGAAAGATGGAACCTTATTGAATCTGGTTTATTTTTAATCCAATGTGCATATGACATATCCAGACTAGGGATGAGCTGAACACCCCCGAGTTCGGTTCGCATTCGAACTCAAACTTTTCAGAAGTTCGAATTCAAACTCGAACTCGAATTCAATACAAGTCAATGGGACTCAAAGTTCGATTTTTAGAGTGCCCTCCAAGAGGGCATATATGCAAGATATTTGCCATAAAAGGTGTATGGGGGTCTTGGTAGTGCCCTGGGGGAGAGGAAACAAGGACAAAAAGTTAAAAAAAAAAACACTTTTAAAGGGACAGTGAGTTTTCCATGAAATAAGGGTTAAAAATAAAAATGAAAAATTCCTTCAAATATCGTGCCTAGGAGGTCCCCATAACGTGCCCGTGAAGTGGTGGATTTCTAGGATGTATAGAAACATTTAAAAACAATGTCCGGGTCCGGGTAGTGCCCTGGGGGACAGGAAACAAGGACAAAAAGTTAAAAAAAACACGTTTTTAACCCCTTCATTGCTGACGACGTGTGGGCTCAGTTGCTCCCGCTGTATGCTGAGGAGAACGTGTCCCACACATCATCAGCTTTGCGGGACCCCCGGTGGAGATACTCACCTCTCTGTCCGGGGTCCCGCGGCATTCTGACTTCAGCGTCCTCAGATGCTGAAGTCAAGCTCCTCCCGACGTAAATGACATCATCGCGCCATACGCGATGATGTCATTTCCAGGTGACCCCCCGGCAATGCCGGGAGATCGCCTGGTAGGGAGGGGGGGAGCCGTTCGGATCCCTCTCCCTCCCGATAGGGAGGTCCCACAAAAAAAGTCAGGCACCACTTAAAAGGAGAGAGTGTCCTCTTTTAAGCAGTGCCTGGCTTTAACCCCTTAGGCACCGGGTCGCACTTCGGCGCCTTGCGGCACCGAAGTGCGACCTAGCTCCGGTGGGGGCCGCCATCTTGGATGGCGGCTCCACCCCTGGGTCCCCCCACTGCCTGACTTCCTCACGTAGCGTGATGACGTCAGATAGCCAGGGAACCCCTAGCTGCCCGGAATCCCCTGGTGGAGATTGGGGGTTCATTTGAACCCCGATATCTCCAGGCATCTAGGGGGTCATGGAGGGTGTCAATCAAAAGGCCTGAGCATGGCCTTTCGAATGATACCCAACATGACCAGGTATAAAGTAAAAAAAAAAAAACCTGTATTTTTTTTGTGTTATTTTTTTTGTGTTATTTTTTTTAATGCAGCAATATTGTTCACATTTCAATTATAATGTGAACAATGATGCTGCACTAATGATTTTTTTCAATGGGGTGCATTTGCTATAAATCACGTAATTCCCCCCACAAAATGTAACAAGTCCCCATTTCTAATTTTTGTACAAGCGCACCCCATAGAAAACAAAACCGCAAATGCTCATGTGCTAAAATGTGAAAAAAAACACTTTACACACTACAGAGGATTAAAAATTCTATTTTTATTGCATTTTTTGTCATAATATACAGCCAGGACATGACGTATACATATAAAAATTATATATTATGAATCTGTGGAGTCTGCCGGAAAGAACGATATCTAATATGTCTGGGTTATTTAATAAAATGTGGCTTCAAATCACGTTTAAACATGATGAGCGAAAGCGGTAAAAATTAGCTGAGCACACAGCAGTGAAATGCAGCATATTAGAGGAAGATTTAGTAGAGAAATTAACACTTCTCAGAAGCAGACACCACACCCTCAGTATAGTCTACATAAATACAAGGTATCAAATTCAATAGACCAGACTAAAAACACCTGTTGTTTACGTCGTTTGAGAACACAGGTCATTTAGGCTAGGGACAGATGAGCGCATTTTCTGCGGCCACCGTCAAAATGTACGTCGATGCGTGCGCACGCATTTTTTCACGGAATACGCTTGAGTGGTCGGACGATGCTCAATTCTGGACGTATTCCATGACGGTGGGGTGAAAAAAGAGTAAAAATCAGATGAATCTAATCACTTGAGAAATGAAGAAATAAGGGCAAGGGTTATAAAAAGGCGTTTTGGGGATGGTGGGGTTTTTCAAAGATGGATCCTGCACACGTCTTTGTGTTTTTGGTGTGATGGGTACCTGTACCTAAAGAGAAGAGAAAGCGGCGAACCTGGTTCATGAAATCAACGCTGCCAGACCCACGCATGGACACTTCGTGACGCTGTACAGGCCACTGCGAGAGAGGGACCCCGTGAAGTTCTTCAACTACATGCGGATGTCCATCGCCTCCTTTGATGAACTGTTGTCGCGGGTACGGGAGCCACTGACCAAGAGGGACACCAACATGCGGGCCGCCATACCACCGGAGGAGATGATAGTCATCACTTTGAGGTACGTACTGTCACACACCTGTATACATGACATCGCTGCCAGTCACCTGACATGAGTGCATCATGTCTGTAGTCACATGCCCACTGTTACATGCAACACACACACACACGGGCATCACATCACACGTACATAATCATAAATGACTCCGACAACAATGTTGAAAAATAATACTATAATATGAAAAGAAACTGTAATATATTCTGGACATATATTACAACTCGTAAACTGAAGGTCAGTATATATACAAAATCAAAACAATAACACATAACAAACAAATAATAAAACATATTTAGGTCATGTATCAAAGTTGCTGATACCGCAGAGCATCTGGGTCATGAGGGCCGGTGGTGTGGCTACAGCTGGACCCCGACTCCGTGTGTGGCCTGGCTCCAGGGGGCATGGCTGGGTGGGTGGACAGCACCTCACTGGAGACGGAAGATCCACTGGCGGATTGTGGCACAGCATGGTAGGCGGCTGCGTGATGGGGACGTGAAAGGATGTCCTCCAATATTGCCAGAGATCTGTGGCGATACTCCATTTTCTCTGCCTTGCTCATCCTGTTCAGGAGGAGCGTACATGCATTGGAGAAAGACATGTCCACGGAGTCCGCAAGCATGCAGCGTTGGTGTGCATGGGTGGTCTGTGCCTCCATGAAGGTGAGCATGGCCTGCTCGAGGTCTGCAGCTTGTGCCCTTCTCTTCTGGCCAGGTCTGGTGCTGACCGTTGTCGCGGTACCTGCCACCTGTGGTGTCGCCAAATCCTCCTCCATCTGCGACTCAGCACCACCCTGGTTCTCCTC
This sequence comes from Leptobrachium leishanense, assembly GCA_009667805.1. Lineage (NCBI taxonomy): Eukaryota > Metazoa > Chordata > Amphibia > Anura > Megophryidae > Leptobrachium > Leptobrachium leishanense. Next base: position 35,088,836 of record CM019069.1, on the reverse strand, counting down.
CTCCTGGCAGCTGGCAGAATCTCCTGGCACCATTTGTGTGCCTGGGTGCCGGAGGTCGATGGCTGGTCCATGCTGCTGACACTCCTGCGCGGCTCCTGGGTCCTGCGGAGGAACGATAGTTGCTCGGCATATATGTAGCCACGGACCTTTTTCGCACCAGCTCCAGAGCGCGCAGCCATGGCCTGCTTCTTCTGGACGCGCATGTAGTTGTCGCGTACTGTGCGCCATTTGTTCATCGCCTCTTGTGCTGCAAAACATGATGAGAGTGACATTAGCTTGTGTTCATGGTATGTGATCATATTCAAACATTTTTGTTTTGTCTTCTAGGTATCTGGCTAGTGGGTGCAGTTTGAAGGATCTGCATTATAGCTTCCGCGTTGGCAGATCAACAGCTGGTGAGATCGTCCGCAAGGTGTGCCAAACCATATGGGAACCATGAAGGCGAATGTTTGCCAAGACCGACACATACGGCATGTCTGGAAATTGCAGCAGGATTCTGGGAGAGAGCCAACTTTCCAAACTGCCTGGGAGCCGTGGATGGCAAACATGTCCGCATAGTGAAGCCACCGCACAGTGGCTCACTGTATCAGAATTATAAACATTACTTTTCTATTGGCCTACTGGCGGTGTCAGATGCCAACTATAGTTTCGTGTATGTGGATGTCGGTTCATACGGCAAAGACTCTGACTCCACACTGTTCAGGAACTCCACACTGTGGAATGAAATTGAGAGTGGGACCCTGAACATCCCCAGAGCCGCACCATTGCCTGGCAGTGACGTGGCAGTCCCCTATGCCTTCGTGGGTGACGAAGCATTCGGACTATCCACACACCTCCTAAGGCCCTACTCAGGGACACACCTGACTGTGAAGAAGCGGGTGTTTAATTATAGGCTGTCGCGGCGAGACGGTATGTGGAGTGTACCTTTGGCATACTGACCAACAAGTGGAGGATTCTACATAGACCGCTGGATGTGAATGTGGACTTCTGTGTGGACATAGTGAAATGCTGTTGCATTCTACATAACTATGTGCGGGCCAGGGATGGTTTTAATTTTGACGATACCCTCACAGTTGTCGGTCTTGAGGATGATGTGAACTATGACATCATAGCTGTGAATAGATACAGCAACAGATATCGCGATGCTCTATCTAATTATTTCATCAGTGATGCAGGTGAGGTGCCCTGGCAGCTGGGGAGCATTTGAGTTTCACATCAATGATTTCATTTGTTTGTTTATTATTATTATTGTGATTTACATTTATGGGATTATGAATTAAATAATATTATACTCACTCTGTATGTGCTGCTCCTTCTCGGACCACGTATCGTACTCCGGGTACACCTGACGGGACACCTCGACCCATGCGCTCGCCTTCTTCCCCTTGTCCTTATAACGCTCGCAGGCCGTATCCCAGATCCCTGGATGCTCCCCCACAGCGCTGATGAGCCTCTCGACGTCCATCTCTGGTCCAGACATCATTCACAGTCGCAGGTACTCACCAACGCAATTCTAGGGAAATCTGGCTGTTCGAACGTTATGTAGGCCGCACACTAGCAGCGTCTGACGTCTCCTAATCACGCACACACGCTGCCATGCGGCCGCCGCGCACTCTGTACGTCAGTAGCAGCGGTTTCACGTTCTGAGAAAATGCGTTCATTTGCTGGTTGCGTGGTGTCGGCGCACTTTCGTACGCACGTACTGCGTATATTGGCCGTCATTGGCCGTTATGTGCTGCTACTGCCGCCGTGATTTAGTGCGTCTGCACGCGCGTTCCGACTGCCCCACTCTGACCCTAGCCTTAGAGGTGAGAATCTTTGCATGTACACATTATTTTTTAATTCAATATCTAATAAACAGTTGCTTATAATATTCTGCAGTAAAGAGTCTCTTTTATTTCTAGATTTTTTAGTATTTATTAAGCATTTTTTATACTTTTTACAATTTTATTTTTTTTGCGAACTCGAACCAAACACGCCAAAAAGTTTGAAGTTCGCGAACTTGCGAACGGCCAAAGTTCGAATCGAACTCCGAACTGATCGAACCGAACAGCTCATCCCTAATCCAGACTAACAAGACACTGGTTGTGCTGTATCTGTGATATTTTACAGTTTGCTGAAAATGAATAACAAGATACTAATGTAACTAGACATGTGCACAGCACAAAATTTCGTTTTGAACTAATGGATTAGTCCTAAAACGCAATTTATTTAGTTGCTAAAGAAATTTGTTTTTAGTTCTTTAGTATGAAAACTAATTTCATTCAGCTGAAAACCAGTGGATACAATTACTATTGTAGTGGCTCCTCAGAGGGCTGAGATCGCTGCTTGTTACAGTATCTCTCACTCTCAGCACAATGTGTCAGTCAAAGCTGTTACAGTAACTGACTGCTGCTCATCACAGCGCTCAGAGTTTCAGTAAAAGTAGTAAATAATATTTTTATATATAAGAGGTTAGAACAATATTATTTCCTTGTTTTGCTGAAACTCTGAGCGCTGTTACAGTCAGTTACTGTAACAGCTGACCCTGATACACTGTACTGAGAGATAATATAACAAGCAGCCGATCTCCGCACTCACAGCCACTGGTTTTAAAGGGCTAAAAAAAATAAGGCTCCTCTCTGTATAATGTATAGAACATCCTCCTGCATGAATTAATACCCCTCTCTGTATAATGTATACAACATCCACCTGCACTAATTAATACCCCTCTCTGTATAATGTATAGAACATCCTCCTGAATTAATTAATGTCCCTCTCTGTATAGAACATCCTCCTCAATTTATACCTTTCTCTGTATATTGTATATAACATCCTTCTGCATTAATACCCCTCTCTGTATAATGTATAGAACATCCTCCTGCATTAATTAATGCCCCTCTCTGTATAGAACATCCTACTGCATTGGCATGTGGAGGGTGCAGAACTTTGGAATGCAATGCTTATCCAGCACAGGAGAGGGAACTTTTACTTAAACTTTGTATCTCTGTGGAGGAGACACATAATTATAAAAGCAGGGGAGAGGGAAAATATTAACGTAAATCAGTCTGAAAGCTCAAAGAACAGATGACTGGTGCAAATTTATTTTTATAATTAAATAGGGCACTTTAAATCCAGGGAAAACATTCAAATAAATCACACTGAAGGCTCATAATGACAGAGTAACTGTGAGAGCTGGATACTAAATGTATCAGATGTAAAAAAAACTCTTTATAACAAGCAGCACTGGGAGAGGAGAGGGACTTTATATAAAACGTGTATTATAGATGAGGAAAGGGGGCTAATGCTCCTGGATAATATAAAATGTATCAGACCTAAGCCCCTATTATGCAGAGCGGGAGGGGAGATAACACACGTTTTATAAAGTCCCTCTCTTCTCCCAGCGCTGCTTGTTATTAAGGGGTTTTTACTATCCAGCCCTCCTCTGTCATTAGCTTTCAGTGTGATTTATTTGAATGTGTTCCTTCTCCAGCTGCTTTTATAATCTTGTTTGCCTCATAGACATGCAAGGGTTAAGTAAAGGTTTCCTCTCCTTTTCTGGCTGTCAGTGCTGTGAGTGAGTATTCTGGAGCTCTATCAGTGTCAGATTTTCGGGTAGGGGTCAGGAAGGATTACGCATACAAACCTTTTCTGTAGCTTTGCGATGTTGCGCTCTTCATTGTTGGTCTCCTTCACTCATCAATGTAATATCACAAAAAGGACTGAAACTAAAATGTAGTGCATTTTATTTTAGTTTCTTTCGTTTTTTGTACTGAGCAGTTTCGTATCTCTTGAGTCATACGAAAACTAAATTAAAACAAAATTCAGACTAAATCGTTTTAGTACTAAAACTAATGCACATGTCTAAATGTAACAGTTCAATTGTAATTTAATAAACAATGCTAGTGGAATTATTGTAAATAGACATAACCAAATTATTTGAGAAGAATCCCTATAGGCTAAATTACAATCCCCGCATTAAAACAGGGGCGGTAGAGAGAAAAAACTGCACCCGTAGTTTTCCCCCTACCGCCCCCATTTTAATGGGGGATTACAATGCAAGCGCAAAAAATGCTGCCTGCTTTGGTAGCGGGTGCTACACCCCGGGATGCTCGCGGCAACGCTGAGCGCAGTAGCGAGCACCCACTCGATGGAGTCCATAGGACTCTATTGAGCCAGATGCCGGCGGTCACATGACCATCCGGATCTCGCCTCTCGACGGAAGAGGCGGTTGGAGCCGCGGTCCTCGCCGCGGGACAGGAGGTGAGTATACAATTCTTTTTTTTTTTTTTTTTGGCTGGTGTTAACGGATTCTGCAGAAGCGGAATCGATTAACACCAAGTCCTGGCTCTGGTTAACTTTCTGCTAACCAGAGCCGGACGGTAATCAGCGTTAGGACCTTGTGCTCCCCATGTTAAGTATAGGGAGTGCAAAGTACAATAACCTCGCGCTGAAAAGGTACCAAACGCAAACGGGTTACTTAACCCGTTTGCGTTTGGATTGTAATATGCTGTAGACACCGCGGCTAACGTTAATGCTCACGCCGGTAAGCGCTAATGTTTGCACATAGATTGCAATGTGGCCCTATATGTTTATTATTTGTCCTTATTGTAATGTAACCTCCTTAAACTATGCACCATTTTGCTGATACCTTAAAGGTCAAGTGTAACATAAATGACAAGTACATTTTTATAGATTTGAAGTATTGACTGTTGTCGATGAAAATGTCTTTTCGCTTTCCATGTAAATATTTTTCTAATATCCATCTACCTATCTATCTATAGGGGTTATTCAAAGAGCACCGAAATGTCGCTCTCATTTCGGTGCTCTCTTGTTCCTTGCACTTGGGTGAATCAAAGTTCCCCACCCTGTAGTGTATTCAGCATTCACTGCAGGGTCCCTGAAGTGCAGGGAAAAGCCGTCGAAAAGTCGCCGAATTCCCGCCGAAAACCCGCTGGAAAAAAAAAGCATCCGATACTATCCGAAGTATCAGATTAATCAAACCACAGCAAAAACACGCCAAAAACACGTCCGGAAAATGCCGCCGAGCCGAACAGAGCGCAGAGCAGCCGCCGGAAAAAGCCTACAAGCTGACGAACGGGGTAAAAACAATATTAGAAAAAGGGAGAAAATTCAAACGCTGTTCTCAAAAAATCTACTGAACAAAAATGTCTGGAATTTACAGATAAGATCCTATGAATAATAATAAAAAGGTTTGTTACAGAAAAAAGAAAAAACTCTTTTAAAAAAAAGGATAAAAAATTTTGTCGAAAAAATCCAAAAGAATGCCTAAAAGAGCCTAACAAATCGATAAATAAAGAGACTTTTTACTGCAGAATAAAATAATAAATGGTTTATTAGATATTGTATTTAAACAGGAATATCTTTTAACATTGAAGCATATGGGATTCATCTGAATAAACCTGCCGAATTAAAACACCAAACAGCAGGGCATTTCAGGCAACTTTCTCTGCTGTTTGGCGTTCTCTGACTAGATTAACCATTGCTTTTCTATGAAGCATTTCACTGCCGTCAAACAGGCACCATACGTGCAGGCAATTCGTCAAAAGTTGGCGAACTGCCTGCGATCTGAATAGCCGTATCGCCCCGAAATGGCACTGTATGCTTCATTTTAGTTTCCGTTTACATTTCCATTTTACAAAATGTGGCAAGAATGAAGATGAAGGTATAAAAGGTGACGAGTAAGTAATGCAAGAAATAAAAAAGGATATTACAGCGTCAGAAAAAGTGCAGAGGCGGCAACTAAATTTGTTTATTTAAATAAAACACACTTTTTACTTTTATTCATTGCAAATTATGTCCTAATTTTATGGAGAAGAGAGGGGTCGGTATGGGCGCTCTTGTCTAGGTGTAAGTGCTTGTTTTGATTTGCTGCCGTCTAGGGGATAGCACAGACTCTCGAATTGGGCGTGCAGATATCAGTAGAGAAAAAAAGAAGGGGTTCCTAGTGGCGCAACAATTATGTACAACAGATCACAATGTCGTACTTATGAACCAATAGATGTGTATAAATCCTTACGGTTCGTATAGATGCAACTTTAGTGGTGCAAATTCAGGGTAAAGTGCTAATGTCACAGTTGGTGTGATATTAAAGTGCAACAGTTTATGCAATATAAAAGTGCAACAGTTTATGCAATATTAAAGTGCAACAGTGACAGATTAAGTGCGTAGAGAGTGCTGGCTAGAGCAGATCTATACAGCGATGTCGCAGTTAAGGATACATTCAATGCACGATTCTATACAGGGTTGATCCTCAAAATAGTGGGTGCTGATAATACAGAAGATAGGGTTTATAGGGTTTATACCAGTAACAGCACGTTGATGAATACTAAAAAAAGGGTGCAGGTGCCCGCGTCAGCGTTATGGTGACCGGTGCAATCTGAGTATGAATACTTGACGTCTATTTGTGAGTATACAAAATGACCTTACACTGATTCCCCGTATATATTGAAGGTCTATTGTCCTTAGTATCTTTGTCTTCCAGAAGTCCTAAGATAGCAGAATGTGCACTAAACATGCTCTGCCTTGTGCTCGATGCAGCGGCTCCTCCTATAGCGTTGATTAACTCCACTCAAATGGGAGATAAAGAACGGGGGAGAGAGAAAAAAATAATAATAGTGCAGCAGCGTTTTATGTTGGTGAAATCTCTTGTGTTCAATAATTGCACACTTAAACATTAAAATAAAAAAATGTGTTTTTTTTTAAAAGTTTTTTTGTCTGGGGGGAGTTTAATTAAATAGGACCTAGGCTGTCATCTAAAAATAATTAGCACAAAATGGTCAGAATGAGCGCAGCGCACATAGGTGAACTGTCTCAGCAGTGAAGGGGTTAAAAAGCAAACACATGTTAAAATTGGGTATTTATAGTCTCGGGACAAAATTTTGAACCTATTTAGCCGGGGTCTTTTTGGGTGGTTGTAGATTTTGGGGATTAAATTACGAAAAAGTGTGTTTTTACCATTTTTTTCCTCATATTTCATATTTTTTTTTATAGTAAATTATTGGATATGATGGAAATAATGGTATTTATAGAAAGTCCATTTAATGGCGGGAAAAAGGGTGTATAATATGTGTGGGTCGAATAAACGAGTAAGAGGAAAAATTGTCCTAAACACTAACAGCGCAGAAACGTAAAAACAGCAGCGGTCACTAAAAGACGGATTTGTGTAAAACCGCCCGGTCACTAAGGGGTTAAGAAGAAGCTGGCATGCACTTTTGATGGGCTTGAATACTTTCTGCTTTTTGTAAGTGTGGACCTAGCAGGGGCCTAAATACTTACTTACAATAACCGTATTATGCTATGGTCATCTCATTTTATCCTTTACAGACTTCAATTCTCTCTTTTTTAACAAGCTTAAACCTGTTTAGTTTAGAGAAAGGCGCCTTAGAGGGGATCTGATAACTTTATATAAATAAATAAGGGGCCTTAGAGGGGATCTGATAACTTTCTATAAATATATACGGCGCCTTAGAGGGAATCTGATAACTTTCTATAAATATATTCTGCACCTTAGAGGGGATCTGATAACTTTCTATAAATATATTCTGCGCCTTAGAGGAGATATGATAACTTTATATAAATATATACGGCGCCTTAGAGGGAATCTGATAACTTTATATAAATATATACGGCGCCTTAGAGGGAATCTGATAACTTTATATAAATATATACGGTGCCTTAGAGGGGATCTGATAACTTTCTATAAATATATTCTGCGCCTTAGAGGGAATCTGATAACTTTATATAAATACATACAGCGCCTTAGAAGGAATCTGATAACTTTATATAAATATATACAGGGCCTTAGAGGGGATCTGATAACTTTATATAAATATATACGAGGCCTTAGAGGGGATCTGATAGCTTTATATAAATATATACGAGGCCTTAGAGGGGATCTGATAGCTTTATATAAATATATACGAGGCCTTAGAGGGGATCTGATAACTTTATATAAATATATACGAGGCCTTAGAGGGGATCTGATAGCTTTATATAAATATATATGGGGCCTTAGAGGGGATCTGATAACCTTATATAAATATATACGGGGCCTTAGAGGGGATCTGATAACCTTATTTAAATATATACGGGGCCATTATAAACCATTGTCTGGAAACCTATTCATTAATAGGACTATACACAGGACACAAGGTCACCCATTTAGACTGGACGAAAGGAAATTCAGCCTAAAGCATAGGAAGGGTTATTTTAAGGTGAGAACAATAAAGCTGTGAAATTCTCTGCCTGTTGAGGTGGTCGGGTCAGAGTCTGTATAGACTTTTAAACAACGACTGGATGACTTCCTGCAAAAACTGAATATTAAGGGTTAGATTATTTAATTTGTGATAATGGATAATAATTCGAGGAGAAATCTGACGCCATTCTGGGGTCAAGAAGGTTTTTTTCCCAGTATGTTGCATATTGGCGCGCTTCAGCCTGGGTTTTTTGCCTTCTTTTGGATCAACAGCAGTAGGTGATGTGTGAAAGGCTGAACCTAATGGACGCATGTCTTTTTTTCCCCGGCCTATGTAATTATGTATGTATTAGGTGTGGAAAGTATTTTGAGATCAAAGACCAATTTTTTCTTTAAGGTTAAAATAATTCGCACAGGATAAAGGGAGGTTGTTTGGTTGTATTTCTAATGACAGGAAGCAGATTTATACACATGCTTTGGTGTATGAAGGGGTTAAAACAGGAATACTTTATAGCTACTAATGTTTAGAAGACCACAAACACGAAACGTGCACATACTGAGCTTTCCATAAATAGCGGATTTTAAATCCAAGGACTAATAGAACCTGCTTTAGATATTTCTGGGTGTAAAAGGAAAAATATACATCATTGTCAATATTCTGCAAGTCAATTCTTGATCAACCACAACATACTGTGGGTGTTAAATGCCAATTTGTCCTGTTTTATGGTAACGTACACTCTCGAGCATTTATTTTGTCTAGACCTCAATTTGTCAAAACTGTAAACAAACCACTTTTAAGTGTTGCACATGCGGTATGTGGATACATATATATACATTCTTCTCTTTATAACGCCTGTGGAATAAACACAGGTTTTTCTGCTTGTACAAATCACATCTTTTGGTTAGGACAAACTTCTAGGGGTAATAGTACACCCCAGCGCCATGTGCTGCTGCCGGCCTCTCCTTATGTCCACCCAGGCAGCTTTCGCGCGATGCATAAATTCAATCTATCCCGCGGCAGCCAATGGCACGCGTCTTGTGCTGTGCGCGGACGAGGTGGTCTGTAGAAGTCAACGGGGCGCACTAGTACATCACGTGACATCGCGGTCCACCCACCGCAGGGAGATAGACACATAGAAACATAGAATATGTCGGCAGATAAGAACCTATCGGCCCATCTAGTCTGCCCAATTACATGGATACTTTCCCTGGATTTATCTTTTACTTAGGATAGCCTTATGTATGCCTATCCCATGTCTGCTTAAACTCGATCACTGATTTAGCCATAGTATAGTCACGGTATAGTACGTCCTGCGACGGGAAAGGGTTAATCTTTATTTTACCACAATTTATTACAAATTGAAAAGTAATCTCTTTCGATTATTAATCAGCGATGAAGAGGTACCATGTATATTCAAAATACTTACTTGATCGACTGTAAACATTCACCTTGGAATAGTAGATGATGGTAAAACTACATTTCCCATGATACTCAGAAAGTCACCGTTAGTCCCTACTGCTGTATTATTAATTCAACTTTGAAACAAAACAGCGTAACACATTTTTAAACCGGCAGAGTGACTTTGCTATGACAATCCCTTGGAGTCACAAAAAGACAGTGCAGATTATCAAACATTACGGAGAGTATCTCATATCCCGAAACTAGATTTACATTTCTTATTTGAAATACCCCACAAGAGAGCCTGTAAGTCTCCCGCCACTATCCGGATCAGATAGCAATATATTCAGACTCCTGTTCCAAGCCACATTCATTTGTCATTTTCATGATGATCCTTAAAGACAGGTTTAATTTTAAATAGTGATTGATAGGAGCCAGCAGATTGTAATGTGGCATATAAAGGATGCTGTGCCTCTTCTGGCTGTTATATAGAGGTGTATGGTGCACATTTGCTGTGCTTTACTGCCATCTAGTGGTACATAAGGATACTGACAGCTAAAACAAGTTTACATTAAAACAATATGGGCAAGTACCAGCTGAGTCATTTTCAGAGAGTAGCAAGCGGCAAAATGGGACTTGATCCACTTACCATTTTAATCTCCAAATAAATGGCTTTATTGTGAGTGAGTCACAATCTCACAGAGGCGGTGAACAGTCACTGGAAACTATTTGTTATCATTGTCTTTCTGATTACGACAAGAGGCAGCGGACCGCGCCATCCTCTGCACTGCGGGACCAGCATAGGGTGACTATATCAGCCATGTTTAAATTGACACATATTGCTATTTCAAAAAGATGGGACACAGAGAAAAGTGATGCTCTGCAACATGTACAATTCACATGCTGCAGAAAGGAAGTCAAGGCAGGTCACCTCTTTGATTTCTTACCTGCAGCATATAGATTCTACATGCTGCGGGGTCGCATTCTTCATGCACTGCCCATCAACATGAATAAATTATATGTGTCCCTTTAAACATGGCTGATATGGTCACCCTAGAGAGACCAGCAGTAAGTATACATTTCTTTCATGGTTTATTTTATTTAGTTTTGGTGTCAATTTGTTTTGTAAATGCAAAATCACTTAATTCCAGATTCTGAAAGTCAGTACTTTTAAAACTATATCAGTTCAAGACGAGAATAACCAAAATGACCCTGGTTTACAATAGGAGGTATATAGCACATGCATGATCCACTATTTCCTTTCGTGCTATCCTATATTTCAGACCCTAGAAGGTCTGATTTCTACCTTTCTACTAGAATTTGGGTGGGCATTGCATAAGTACTCATGTAACAGGATCAGCAAGACATCAGTGACTGTTAGGGCCAGTGATCCTGCTAATCCAGAGACCTTAACCGCCGGACCTCACCACATACGTGGGAATTTCTGTGGTTCTTAGATCGTGATATACTTTTTTAGCAGAATTCAATAAAAGTTAAGTTGCATGCAGTGGTCGCTCATCCATAGTGACAGATGATGCAGCGCCCTACAATTATGTTTTCAATAAAAAAATTTAACTTTATATTTGTTTTTATTTTATTTCGTGTCATTTAGCATGCACCTGATTGATAAAATCTGTTATTTCCCTTTAAGCAGTGTCATTGTCTCCTCAACTGTTGCTATGCAGAGTAAAAAAAAGAAAGATAAACAGGGTTATCCAAAGAGATCCGAATTGCTTGAGAAAGGTAACCGAACGCTGAAAATCAGCGTTCGGTTACCTTTCCTTACCATTCGGCTATCCAGAGAGCAGGCAATTCGCCAAATCCTGGCGAATTGCCTGAACATACGGTGCCTGTTCGGTGCCTGTTCGAGGGCAGTGAAATCCCCATGAAAAAGCACTGCTTCGGCTATTCAGAGAACACAAACCAGCAGTGAAAGGTTCCCCTAATGCCCTGCCATTCGGTGATTTCATGCGGCAAATTTATTCAGGAGAATCCCATAGGCTTCAATGTTAAAAATATTCCCGTTTTAATTCAATATATAATAAACCGTGCATTATAAAATTCTGCAGTAAACAGTCTCTTTATTTATAGATTTTTTAGGATACTTTAAGCATTTTTCTGATTTTTTTTTTTCTAAAAGTCCGATTTTTTTTTTTCAGTTTACTTATTTTTTTGTAACAGCCCTTTTTATTATCATTCCCTGGACCTCCTGTGCAAATTGCAGACATTTTCGCTCAGTAGTTTCTTTTCAAACAGCGTTTCAATTTCACATTCATACAAACGGTTTTGCTAATTTATTCACCTCCCTCGTCTGCGGTCTCAGCTGCTTCGGCTCTGTGCGATCGGCTCCTGTTCGGTCTTTTCCACGGGTTTATCCAGATGTTTTTGTGGCTTTTCAGCCTGCATTCGGTGAGTTTTGCGGTTAGTTTTCGGTGGGTTTACGGCAGCTTTTCCCTGCAATTCGGGGACCCTGTGGTGCTTGCTGAATACACCGCAGGGTCACCGAAATGGGATCGGCAAAAGGAACCGAATTGAAGAGAACGAAAAGTCACCGAACGTGCAGTGACTTTTCGAATCTCTTTGGATAACCCTGAAAGTGATTATTAGTCCTTGACCAGCATTCAGAAATCTATTTAGGGCTCAATGGGAAGTCTTGGCAATCAAGGACTACAGCTATCTGCACTTTGACAAACAAACCTGACCAAAGCAAGCTCCTTCTGAGGCTTGACTGTATATTTCATCTGATACACACACCAGGTGCCATCCTTAACCCCTTAATGACAGAGCATGCACAGCCACATTAGCCGTAATGTGCTAAATAGTAATAGTAAAAAGGATTTTTTTTCTTTCATACACTGAAGTTTTGCATACTCAGAATAAATGGAGAATCAGGGTTCAGATTTTAATTGTAGCAAATAATACTAAAATCACTTTTTTAACTCTTAGATTTTTTATTCTGAAGAATGTTTTATGTGTACATCTTGTGACCAGGGTATCCAGGTCGGCCATGTTTTCCTGGACACATATTACTGTAAGAGGGGAGGTAGCACCCAATAGAGAGTAGCGGAGTTGAGATCCTTAAGGACTGATAAATCTTTTTTACATTTAAACTCTGCTTGGCATACGCAGAATTATACACTTGAGGCAGAGAGGATGAGCAAGACAGTGAGTTGCTACTAAGCACTAAAGGTTTCGCGACCAATAGATTACTTAGAGCACGATCAGAAATACACAGATACGTCAGACAGTTGGTGAATTGCACGGACTGCAGGGCAGTCAGGAAATAAGCTGCTTTAACGTTTTCTGATAATCGGGAGCAGATCAGCAGTACCTTAAGATATTCAGCGGCAACACATACACCTCGGGGTCTGTCGTAAGTACAGTATCGAGTATATTTGATGGTGAGAGCACATTGAACATGAGCCGCATATAAACAGTACCTTTCGATCGCAGTTCTTATGAACATGTGTGGCTGGAAAACTTGAGCCCTGGGTTGGGCATAGGAACCTAATGAGGCAACAGATGATACCCACAACTTAGAAGGGACAATACCCCAGTAACGAGTAAACACCCCAGTGGCAAGCATTGGGTGAAACCACCAACGCACCACACAGGTGATCGTAATCGAGCAGCAAGAGAATAGTCAAAACATGCCGGGTCAAAAAGCAGGAGAAGGGATCGTATCCAAAAAATGGGTTGGCAACAGAGAAGCAATATACACAAGAGTTAGCGATGCGGGAAACAGACTCCACGACAGGGCGACGAGGCAACACCTCGCGCCCTGTTTTAAACCCGGTGGCTCCTGTGACCAAGCTAGGCCCCGCCCCCTTGGACGCCGCTCAGCCATTCCCCAGTGCTGTCAGCCGGCCAGCTCTTGGCACAGGACCTTGCCCAGACCCCAAGGCAGCACAGCAGGGGCTGAGGATATGACAATTACTAGTTCATGCAGAGGGGGAACACAGGGAAAAGTGCTGCCCTGCAACACATATAATTCATTTACTGCAGGAAGGAAATTAGGATCACCTGGGATTCCTTGTTGATTTCTTACCTGCAGCGTATGGATTCTACATGCTATAGGGTGGCATTTTTCATGCATTGCCCATCAGCATTAATAAACTATATGCACCCAGGAAAACATGGTCGATCTGGCAACCCTACTTGCGGCTTTTTTCTTGATTGAACTTGCAATCATTGAATTTATGGCCATTTTATTTGCCTCAATAGGGATATGTCTATAAGGTTTATTCCCCGTATATGGGATCATCCACATTCTTTGGAGGTAGTAGTGCCTTATGGACATATTCCTATTAATGATTAAAAACATACATGTTTCCAGTCCGGGGACCCATTAACTTGAATTGTCACCAGCCGTCACTGTTTTCACGTTATACTCTTGATGCACCACTGGTTTGTAGAACTTAGAAGTAATCACTTGGAATCATGTAACGAGGCAAATTAAAGCTTCCCATGCAAAGTATACAAAGTATAGGAAGCATTACAGTAGGCAGATGCAACAGCCAAGCTGCAACAATAGTTTGCGGCTCAGCTGTAATACAAAGGAAGACATTATGATTAACAAGTGGGGCTGTTATACCTCACCGCTCACACAGTAACCATAAAGAATTGGACAGAATAAGGCCTTACATTTTCTAAACATAAAAATAACATGTTTTCAGGAAAAGTATACCACCTGTAATCTTTTTAACAACAGGTGATTGAATCTCAGTACAACAATAGACAGATAATACTAGTGAAATAAAACACCAGCCACTTCGATATGCTTCCCGATAAAATGCTTCCTCTACCAAAACTCTCAAAAAATGAGACCAAGATGCAAAATAAAGGGTATAGTCTATGAATCCCTAGGGATGCATAATTGGGGCCATAGTTACAATGAGTCCATCGTCTGGGACATGAACCCAAAACCTAACTAATATTACAAGCTGTATATAGAGCCTACCCCGTGAACTTAATCCTTGCAAAATGAAATATAAAACGCATTCTTTGTTATATGAAAAAAGCGAAATAACAGTAAGAATAAAGCGGCAGCACGTTAAAGCTGGAAGCTGTATACTGTGGTGCAACCAGTTTTTTTTTCTCTTATTTCATTTTTGTTCTTAATTAAAAGAACAGAAACATAAAGAGCATAGTGTTGCTATGCCCATATATAAGACATAATATATATAGGCTTAAAAATTGGCACTCATGCAACAAAGAGCCAAGACTGCGCTCTCGGCTTTAGCTGTGAGTTCTCTATGGCCACTCACCAGCCATATCGTTGCTCCATGTTACAGTAAATTTCCTTTGGAATGATAAGGACGCAATCCAAGAGCCATGTAAAAAAGAAAAACATAACAATAGTGCATACTATATCGCTGAGGAGGAGATGATTTTGCGAATTCCCTCTAGAGTTTCCTACAACCCAACTCTAGAGGGAATTTGCAAAATCATCAAAGATCTGCAGCCACTGGTCACAGAGGACCCTACGCTCAAATAAATATTCCCACAGCCCCCCTTACTGGCATTCAAGCAACCCCCAAACCTGAGGCAAAAACTGGTCTGTAGCAAACTCACTCAGGAACAGGATGACATACAGAATGGGACCAAATGCTTCAACAAATCCCGCTGCAAACTGTGCCAACATATATGTGACAGCTGCACTGCTCGTCACAACAACACCACACACAACAACATCAAGGGCTCGTACCTCTGCACGTCTGCCAATGTGGTATACATGATCCTCTGCGATAAGGGCTGCTATATTGGGGAAATTAGCCTTAAACTGAATTTCAGGATGAATCAGCACAGACACTCTATCAAGAACCACCAGGAAAACACATATTGTACCCAAGTGGGACATCACTTCAATCTAACAGGCCACTCCATCCAAAACCTCAGAATTAAAATCCTCAAAGGACATTTTAAAGACCACCGTGAAAGCAAAACATATGAAATGAAAATGATCACATATTTCAATACTATACAACAAGGACTTAATGTACATTTGGGTTTTTTAACCCATTATAATAACGTCACATAATATTCATAATTCTGGTTGGGGTTTTGTTTTCTTTTTCCTGTTTTTTTTTTTCTTCTTCTGTTTCTTCTTCATACTCACTGTTTTTGTTTTTTTTTGCTTGTTTTTTGTCCTTTCACTTTCCCTTTGAAGTGGTCATGATCTTATCACCGTTGTCTTATGTGCCTGAGACACCTTAACCTCCCTGGCGGTCTAATTTTTTCAAAATTTTGTGTCTAAAAGCGTCTCAATTTTTGTTGAAAGGAAAGTGTTTTTTCATATAGTAAGCCAGTAATAAATAGGAATAACGCACTGAAATCCGTGCAAGCAAGAGTCTAGTAAACACACGGGGGCATATTACATGCTTGGTGCTAACTTAACCAGAGCTGTTGTAAACTTCCCAGAGCCATTATAGCCTATGGAGGTTTTAAGTTTACAACAGCTCTGGTTAAGTTAGCACCGAGTATGTAATATGGCCCACTGAGTCCGATAAAGTTTGAAACACGACATAATAATATATTATCCCAAAAATAATTATCCAAAATAATGCTAATAAATTATATTCAATAATATAATCAAACCAAAAACACTGAAATCTTTCAGAAAACAATAGTGCAATATTAGACCGTGTATGTATGGTCTGTTTCTGATCCTTTAGTGCCACCTAGTGGCCGTTCATGAGCAGGTCATGCTGCTGGAGATTTTACATTGGAATATTCTTTTTTTTTTTAGTTTGCTGCCTGGTCCTGCCCCCCTGCATCGTGTGACTCGCAGGGAGCGTTACCAGGAAGCAAGTTGCCACGATCACACTGCAGGGAATAACGAGGGAGCGCAGGATGAGGTGAGTATGCAGCCCGAGTGTGGCTCGGGGTTACCGTTCGCGGTAGCAAAAGTTAACCCCGAGTCACACTCGGGAATACCGCCAGGGTGGTTAATGTTTTTTTTGTTGTTTTTCTTTTTTCTTTTATTCCCCCGTTTTTATTTCCCCACTCTGACTATGCCATTTGGTGATTTACAACATCTAACACCCCCAACCGTGTGCCTGATTAACGTCCCAATGTTTAATTATATTATTCCGCTCAGTATAGCTTCCAGACCTGACGAAGAGAGGCTCACTCTCGAAAGCTTGTATTTTAAATGTAACGTTAGTCCAATAAAAAAGGTATCACTACAGACTGCTATACTCGTGATTTTTATATATATATATATATATATATAAATATTGCTGTCCTAGAGTGGGATTGGGATTGGCACATCCTGAAACACCCCCAGGCCCCCCACTCCAAAAATTGTTGTAGCTGACACTCGGTGCCAGGCAGCATATTTTGAATGGCTGTTCAGAGCCAAGTGATAACACAGGGCTGTGCTAGGGGGAAGCTGAGGAGCCTCTCACCTAGTTTAGTGGAGGGCACGCTAGCCCAGGACAATTAAGGCCCACCAGGAAACTTCCTGGTATCCCTGTGGGCCAGTCTGAATGCAATGTGGTGACCCAATGAACAACACAACCCACTTTTGGGTCTCGGCCGATTAGTTGAGAACCATGTGTGTAGGGGAGTTACTGCTAGAAACGATGACTTTAAATGACCAGGGGGACAGATAGGAAGAGAACCAGGAAAGAGACATGGATAGATAGACAGACAGACAGACAGACAGACAGATAGATATGGGATAGATAGATGTGTTGACCCACTCTGCCTACTTAAGTCCTGTGTAACAGAGGATAATGTTTAGTAGATATACCCTCCTTGCTCAGAGCTGAATGTGCGCTCTGAATTTTTAGACTGAATACTTTTTTCAATCCCCAGAATTTAGTAAGTGATTCTTAAAAAAGAAATCTCATTGAAAAGGAGTGTGAAAACCATCCTAAAAGGAATGTAGCCCTGAGGCTCCCAGATAACAGATATTCAGCAGAGGATGTAAAACCAGTGTAATTAATTATATTATTGCTGACATGAACATTCTTGCCATTCAAAAATACAGGACATGAATGAGTGATTAACCTTTTAGTTAGGGAAATTCATATGTAAAATACTCGCAGCGGCTCCGCAGGGATTACGGCCTCTTCCATGACTAAATACATAATAATACGAAAGATTAAATTATGACTAATAAGACCATTAGCTATGTACACAAACGCTTTTAAACAGTGAACGTTCGCTGCTTTGTACTTCGGCGATTCCATTTCACCGACCCTTCGGTGAATTCACTATTCACCGCAGGGTCACCGTACTACACCGAAGATGTAATTGCCGAAGACTGCCAAATTGACCGCCGACCACTACGGAAGTGACTGCCGAACACCACCAAACTGCAGAGAAAAACCCCAGGACTCTGCTATTTATGTAATAGGTGTTTATACCAATAAAAATACATTAAAATGTGTCTAAATAATAAAAAAGTCTGTTACAAAATAAAAATTAAATGCCTTTTAAAAAAGAATTAGGAAATAAAAAAACTTTTTGCTGAAAATGAAAAGAATAAACGGTTTAATAAAAAAATAAATGAAAACAATAATATTATTTAAAATTGAATCCTATGGGATTCGCCTGTTTAAACCTGTCAAACTGAATCACCTAAAATCAGAGCATTTCACTGAGACTCCGGTGTAGTTCAGCGTTCTCTGAATAGATTAACCATTATTTCTCTATCGGACAATTTTGCTGCCTCCGAAGGTTGCTGTTCTGTGACGAACTGCACTGTATTTCGCTGTCAATTCACCAGTATTTGTCGAATTGACAGCTTTCTGAATAGCCGAACTGCCACAAAATTGTACCTTATTGTCAAATGTACCGTTTAGTGCCCTACGGTAGCAGGTTCAGTCTTTTCTGAATAACCCCTATGGTGTTTGATACCAGATTCTCAGTCACAGCATGTGACCTGCTTTAACCACGTATATAGTATGGAAATCATGTTAAGCACTGATGACATCACATAAAAAAATATGGATTTGGATACAGTAAAGGTTTCCTATTATCCTACAGGGAAGACTTGCTGGAAAAGAGGCCTGGGAGGAAGTTGTCCCTGTGCCACAAGCGTACAGGGATTGTCCTCCACAACCTCCCGGCGCCACTCTTTGGTAATTTAAGGAACACTCTACTCACCAGATGAGCCGAACACCCCCGTGTACGGTTCGCATTTGAACTCGAACAATTTCAAAAGTTAGAGTTCGAACTCGAACTCGAAACGAACTCAATGCAAGTCAATGGGAGTCAAAAGTTCGGTTTTTAGAGTGCCCTCCAAGAGGGCATATATGCAAGATATTTGCCATAAAAGGTGTATGGGGGTCCTGGTAGTGCCCTGGGGGACAGGAAACAAGGACAAAAAGTTTAAAAAAATACGCTTTTAAAGGAACAGTGAGTTTTCCATAAAATAAGGGTTAAAAATAAAAACAAAAAATTCCTTCAAATATCGTGCCTAGGAGGTCCCCATAACCTGCCCGTGAAGTGGCGGATTTCTAGGATGTATAGAAACATTGCCATCAGAGACCCACACACGACACCTAGCCACCCTTAAGGGGTTAAAATGCACAGGGACTGGCTACTATCCTGTTAGATGAGGGAATGTATTATATGTATAAAGCAAGGTATATATGACAATGGATAGTCAGAGACTCTAGGGACTCAGCTTGTATGCTTTATGATAGACATTTCTAACACAATAATAATTGTATGCTCACATAGGCCCTTCGGGAGAGGTACATGACATACAAATACTGGAATATTATGTTTAAATCTAAGGAGTGTGATAAAGATTTTATTAAGCCCTTGATGACAAATGACGCAACATCTACATCATTAATGATTGGCTTTACAGAGCCCTGGTCCTTAAGGGGTTAAACAGCATATCAGAGAGGATCATATAGTAGAAATGAACACTTCTTAGAATTCAAAACAAGCACAGTGTTTGCTCATACATGTGCAGGAGCCCCCACTCAGTCTGCAGGCAATGTATCAAATTCTAATTGCTAATTAGCAGCACATGTTATTTCCAAACACTAATTAAACACCTGTTGTTTACGCCGTTTGAGAGCACAGGTCAAATAGAGGTGAGAATCTTTGCACCTAGACATTAGGTAGTTTTTTAATTCAATATCTAATAAACCGTTGCTTATAATATTCTGCAGTAAAGAGTCTCTTTATTTCTAGATTTTTTTTGTATTTTTTTAAGCATTTTTTATACTTTTTCAAAAAATTATTTTTTTCGTACTCGAACCGAAGACGCCAAAAAGTCTGAAGTTCGTGAACTTTCGAACTCCGAACTGGTCGAACCGAACAGCTCATCCCTACTCACCATGACCACTTTAGCTTTTTAAAGTGGTCAGACTGTGAGGTGTTCCCCTCCCCCTCCAGCTGCCCCAATCTGGCACAAATGCTGGGGGAAGTTTAGGAGTTTCCTCCACCCCACCCAGTGTCACCAGCAGCCAGGATTTTTAAAGTTGTGGCTGTCGCTCACCAAATCAGTCAATAGTGACGTCAGCACTCTCTGCTCTATAGCGAGCTTTCTCAGAGCGGCAGTCGACGGATTAAATTTGCGCATGTGCACGCAGTGGAGATCCATAGCACTGCGCAGGCGCTACAGAACCTGCTCACTTAACCTGCACAAGTCCTACAGTGGTGCACAATATTTTGCGGTTCATACGCTATGCAAGTTGCCTAGGAATACAGATTGTGAAGTAAAGCTTCAGGAACTTCCTGGTTTGGGAGTCCCTGAGCTGGAGAGAAGGAGCTGTGCGCGGTGGGGGACAAAAGTGAGTAAAACCACCAATAAATAAATAAATAAATAAAAAAGCTACTGAGATCCTCTGCCCAATTATTTAAGGTGAAAAAAAGGAACTATATTTTTAATAAATTATCCCGGTAAATGCAGCATGAGGTGACCTGGGCATTTCTATACACATATCACTCAGGATAGAAGCTCACATGGAGTTAATTTGCTCATTTATGAGGGAGTACTAAGGACTATGGGCCTTATCACCTGGTGTGAGCTAAAACGCCATTGCTAACGGACAAATCTAGCGCGAGTCGCTAAAAGGTAGCACCTGACGACCTACCAGCAGATCACCTTGTCTGCGGTAGTCCGTGTACAAGGTCGTTTATTGCATGCTAGGGAAGCGCTAAGACCCAGGCTGAGACCCAGAGCTAATGAGGTTGTCTACAGGAGAGAACTGTTTTTTCCAGTGCAGAGTGCCGGCCATACCTATCCCCTGCCCTCACAAGCTTGTATAAATATGAACACATCCAGCGAAGAGCCCTCACACCACTGCATTATTAAAATCCTCCAAGGTGGCCGTATCATCTATGTTTATATGCACACTTATATTAATTAAAGCTGATGGGCGTTGCATGATAAATGCCACCCAACAGCATGTAGAATCATTACACTGCATTTAATAGATCCAAAAGGAAGGCCAAGTGAGAGACAATAATTTCCCTGCTACAGCATATAAATAATACATGGTCCAAACAGTAACCCTAATAATCAATCTCTTACATAATATGAATAACCCCCAGCATAAAATGTTTAAAATTAGGCAATATATTAGAATTAGGATATATGTGGATAAAGGATACATATATATCATAATAGAGCCTACTGCAACAGCAGCAACATTGCTGACCAGATCCATTACTATGGTGTATGGGGCTAAGAGAACACCTGCGCTGCATTCCTTTCAATTGCCTGTTAATTGCCTGATAATTTTGGATGAGGACCTGTTTTTTGTGTTTATTTGGAGTTACCACAAGGATTGAGCAGTAGTTAAATTTTGTGATTAGCGTCCGTCTAGAAATTAGCGCAGGCACCAAGTGATCTGTTAGTTATAAAAGCATTAGAGCTCTTTAGCGCTCCCCTTGTTAAGTATAGGCCGCGTTAAGAAGGTACAGTAGGTTAAGTAGGTAAGAATCACTAATTGCGACAGGCTGATTTTTCCTGTTTTTAGTGGGAGGAAAACAATCTGTGGGTCAGGCGCTATACTCATTTTACCTGGCGCTAACGTAAAAACATGTCGATGCTAAGGTTAGCTCACACCAGGTGATAGCGCCCTATATTAGTAGTAAATAATAATTGAGTGTAGACAATCTGAATGAAAGGAGCATCCCAGGGGTTGTGGTTTTCAAAGAAAATCTTTAGAAATCCAGCCTGGTAAGAGAAGCATCTTAACAACCTAAATATATACTGGCTAGATTACGAAGTTAACACTAAAATGGGGAAGCCAATGTGGAAAACCTGTGCCTGTGGACTCTTCAGCGGATCGCTGGATGCATTCGTTGGGTTATCGGATCAATTCAGCGGTTTTTTTGCCAGTTTTATGATGCGTTCAGCAGTTTTTCTGCATTTGTTTCTGATCGATTTCAGCGGTTTATCAGATGCACTCGGCAGGTCGATTCTGCGCACTTTGGGGACCCTGCAGTGAATGCTGAATTCATTGCAGGGTCGGCAAATTGAACTTGCCGATGGGCACCGAAATCTCAATGAAATCTCGGTGCTCTCTGAATAACCCCATATGTTATCATATCCAGTGATCCAGTGTCTTAAGGTTGATGGTAAACTACTTTGTCTGGGAATATATTTCAATTATCTTCCATTTTTGACAATATAAAGTCATACAGATTATGCCTCCGTACTCTACAAAGCTCTGGTGTAATGGAGTATTATTTGAGGCTTCTGACTTTTTTGGCCAACATATCCTCCAGTAAAGTGGAGTGTTGATCTTCTAGAAATACTTTCTCTCTTTAAGAAATTGCAAAAATTCAAGATGGCCGTGCTTCATTTTTGCTTTTTGCAGTGTGTTTGAGCAATCTGTAAGTAAATTTCCAGAGAACAAAAATTACGTTGTTTCTAATGAGTACATGATTTTTTACTTTTGACCCCGAATTTGATTACTATTTGTGCTGCTCATTTCCTGCAATTCTTGCCAGCTGTAGGAAAGCCGGAGACTCCAAGAACTTTCATCTCTGAAAAATGTCTACTCTTATGTCTACTCTTATGCCACATAAAACATATCCATTTTTTTAATAACTTCAACACACATTGAGTATAAAACTTTGAACATTACGGTAAAATACTTTCCATATTTATTATTGGTTATGCCTATATTTTATGTGTTAATTTTGTGAAACGCAAGAATAAAGAAGGCTTTTCTCCAGATATAGACATATATCAAAATCTTACACCATACTGAGCGCATTTTCCTCTCTGGTTGTTCTATATACATTATACTGTGGTCGGTTACGTACAAGATGCATAGAGGACTTCTATAAACCCCAACGTGAGAGGAAATAAAAAAATGTCCTTTCTCGCCCCTAAAAATAAAAATAGACACAAATCTGAAATGTCCTTCATGCACACTATACTCACCTAAGGACCCCCCCTAAGAAAAAAGCACAGCAAAGACTCAAACCGTTCCATTATAAACTGACCATAAAAGTGGAACTTTCAGTGATCAACATTACATCAGGACTTAACCCTTTAACGCCGCAGGACGTTCCATGACGTCCTAGCGGCGGGCGGGCTTTGAAGACGCAGGGCGTACAGGAACGCCCCGCTGTCTTCAATGGGGCCGCCTCGGCCCCTCCCCGCAGCCTGCGCGCGCTGACTCATGGCGCGCGTCATTGGCTGCACAGGGACGGCCTGAAATCAAGCCGTCCCCTGCAGCCAATGATGCGCACTGAGCGCAGGCTGCGGGGAGGGCTCCGAATCAGAGCCGCGCGACGGCACCTGTCGGCGAAATCAACCCCTTAAGGGCGCCACCCCTATGTCCTTAAGGGGTTAAAGGGTCACTACAACCACAAAATGAAATGTCCTTATTGTGTTTATTTAATGTTGCTGATATCTTACATGTGCTTTGTTTTTCTCATATATGTTTAATTAAGAAAATATTTTCCTCTATCTGTGTCACTGGGTGCATCCATTGTGTGATATTTTCCTCTATAGGTGTCACTGGGTGCATCCATTGTGTGATATTTTCCTCTATATGTGTCACTGGCCGCATCCATTGTGTGATATTTTCCTCTATCTGTGTCACTGGGTGCATCCATTGTGTGATATTTTCCTCTATAGGTGTCACTGGGTGCATCCATTGTGTGATATTTTCCTCTATATGTGTCACTGGGTGCATCCATTGTGTGATCTTTTTCTGTTGTAAACTGCCCCACACAGTGGGCTCTATTACATTCCTTGCGCAAAAAAGCTCGCAATTTTTTTTTGCACGCAGCGTTAAACATTAACGTGAGTTAATTAACGTTGTTATTAAAATCTGAATGCATTTTTTCATCTGTGCGAAAAAATCGCGTGGAAAAAATATGCGAGAAAACGCACGCGCATTAACGTTGCGCGCAGAAATCGGTGGGCAGACAGTTTTTTCACACGATTCGGACAATCAGAATTAAGAACCACAATTGTCTCCTGTTCAGTTTTTGCGCCTGTCAAAATCAATCTGAGTATATATGCTGCAGCAATAATAAAAACACGCACAACCTCTAAATTTTATTGTTTGGGTATGTGTAGAATGTGTAATGTGGTTTTTTTGGGCTGGTGTATTTGGGATCGGCCAGGACGTTCAGATTTGCAGTTACCACCAGCTTTTAAAAGATGTTAACCCCTTCACTGCTGAGCCATTTCACGTCTTAATAAAAAGAAAAGCGTTGTCTTTTTTATTATTATTTTTCTTTACTTTAAACATGGTCATGCTTGGAATCATTGGAAAGGCCATGCTCTGGCCTTTCTAATGCTACCACACATGACCCTGCTAGCTGCCAACAGTCGGGAGATATTGGGGTTCAAAGGAACCACCTATCTTTCCCTAGGAGTCAATGAGGACGTTCCCCACACATCCTCAGCAGTGAAAGGGTTAAAATTATGCGTGTAAACGTTGTTCGTACAAATGTGCGCTTCGATTGTAATACCATCCGCGTACCAGCGCACGAACGCATTTGCGCTCACAATGTTAAGTATGGGATGAGCGCACAAACTTTTACTCGTGCAGGGTTCGCGCAGGGTCACTCACGTTAGACGTTAACGCGCATCTTATGCGTGAACGTCGTAATACAACGTTCAGTGTGAAGGGTTTTTCCCCTCGCGTTAATGCGTTTTTGCGCACGCGCACAATTGTGTGCGAAGAGTGTAATAGTGCCCAGTATCTTTATATCACTTGCTCCTCACTGTGTGGCAATGGCTGTAGAATGGAGTCTATGGGTCGATCACTGACTCATATCATTGTATTGTGTGGGATGTATTCAAAGGACTCACCAGGGGGTAGATTAGAAGTCGCTTAAAATCCCTTTCATATCTCATAAAGCTGTCATCTCTTATCTCAGTTAGCCTGAGAACAATATCCCCCTGCAGCCTTATCTAAATATTCCCTCATCCACCTCATTAACCATTAAATACTGTGTAAGATAAAGCACAGCCACAAAGTAAAACTCACCATAGGATTTTGGTAAATGTTGCATCATGAGAAAAGTACAGAAATTGGAAATGAGAGATAAAAAAAAACAAATTTATTTTTCCTTTACACAAAATTACTTCAGAAACAGAAGCAAGTCAAAATTCTGATCAGCACATCCCTCCAATACAACCGTGGAGAAGCAAGTCTCGACTTTACGAGAAGCGGCTTCAACCTAACCACCAAGTCGCTGCTCTCATAGAAAGACGACTCGATCCTGCTCAGAAGACGCCACCAGCGAGTGTCCTTGGGCGAGACACCTAACTATATGGATGCGCCTACCTCACAAGATACTTGTCTTGTACATCTCATAGAGTGTAAGCTCCCTTGGGAACAGGGTCCCCCCGAATCAGGCCCCTTCATCCATGTGTGGCATTCTAATGTATCAACCCCTTTGCGCACTGATCTTGTAAAGCGCAAGCGCTGCAACATATGTGGCGCTATATAAATCAAGGCCCTGGATATAACTGAATCATGAAATATGAAAATCTTGCAGTTCTAAGAATAGACACATGATGTCACTCTCATCTCACAGATACATTTGCCAAGTAAATTGCTGTGCTGACTTTCCGACAGCTGTAGGCCTGAGCATAAATAATAAAAAAGGGAAAGGGGGGGAAAAAAAACATATTTACAACATTAATATTAATTACATCATTTTTTATCACATGGAATGTAAGCACAGATGTGAATAGAGCCAGCTGTAAAAGTAATAAGTTTTTAATAAATATTTCTTCTAGCAGCATAAATATTGAATAAACATTACATCGTTGACTTTGAGCTCCGTTCATAGCATGTAAGTTCAGCAGTTACCTTTTCCAATGAAATAAATCACTGGTATGTCATCTCCATGTCGAAACATCTAAAAACGCACAATTTTGCACAGGCATACAAAATTGGTTCGTTATTTTGCACTCATCCAAAAATTGTTGGAGTGTCGATTTGATTCATCGGAAAGTTCAACAAATTATTATTATTATTATTGTTAATAATTTTGTTTATTAAAATGGTTTTGTTGATGATAAACGAGCCTGTGTGCATCCACATAGATTTATTACAGATTAACTCAAACCCTCCACTGCTGGCAGAGGGTGAGGAGTTGGTTGGGAGTGCTGCTAGGAAGATCACATGCTCTTGAACCCCGTGAGACATAAATACAAAGGCAAAGGTAAAGAGGGTTTATACTGTGGAAACACCCAAAAACAATGAGCAGCAAAAAAACACCACCCTGATATCCACCAAATTCAGAAAGCATATAACATGAAAAACAAAAATTGGTGGTGTTGCGCTAAAGGAAAGTAATAAAACTTATGTATGGTCTATTTTGAAGGCATGCTATACTGCACAGCAAAAAAGAGAAAGAAAGTTCTATTTCTCAATAGTTCGTTCAATGGATATCCAGTCTCTGTTGTAGAAAGGATTTTCAGTGAAATCTTCCAAGACTTTGGAACGAATGACCACTTCTTTGGTGAATCTTCATTAAAAAGTATATATCTCGGAAAAAGAGAAACTCGATAGTGTTATACCGTTTATTAATGTGTATACAAATCTACTGACATAATATACGTACAGAAAAAAGAGGTAGTGGGTTTAGGATTTGATCTCACCCACTGCCAGATAAAACATCACGTCCCAATCAAGCCTCTATAGACAAAACCACCAGGAGCTCCCGGGCTGCTTCCAAGGTGGTCACTCAATACCAAAGGTGGGACCGCGATGATAAAGTGACGTAGTGCTGACGCGTTTCGCCCCGCCCACGGGACTTCATCAGAGCATACGTCACTATGCCATCATCCTCTCTAAATAGTGTCTTAACTTGACACACCTGGTGAAATTCTAATGAAATTCTCTGTGGCCACTCCCTATGGGAGATCCTACAAATGCTTCAGTATGTTTAAATATATTGCAAATGGAAGCACAAAAACAAATGTATTGAAAGATTGCCATATATAGGCGATCACAAACAGCCCTAAGAATAATCTTTAAGGCAAAAATTCATAACACCCATAAAACACTCTGTGTATGGATCAATGATTATTTTAAAAAACAATATTAAAAAAACAGCATTGAAAACGAACAGCATTAAAAAACGAACAGCATTTAAAAAACGAACAGCATTTAAAAAAAAAAAAAAAAAAAAAACAGCATTAAAAAACGAACAGCACTAAACAACGAACATTAGAAAGAGTATAGATTCTTAATACTTCTAAGAACGCTCCAAAAAGGGGAGGGGAGGGATCTTAAGACATAACTACACATAATTACAAGAGTAAAATGTAAAAAAGTAAAAAACATATGGACAAAAACATCCGTAAAATATTACATCATTCAAATACTATTAATAATAAAGTACAAACAGTAAAAATATACCGCATACAATGGAATACGTATAGCCATAATAGAGACACATAATAATACATGATGAAGGGCAGGAATCATAACTACCATAAAAATACAATTAGGTAAGGAAATTATATAGATCAAAATCAACATTGAGACCCAAAGGAGTGAAAGTTCTTAAATCGTATGCTGTCCTCATCTCTTCCTGCCCCATTCTCTGAATGTTATTGCCTCCTCTCCAATATTTTCCTACCCTTTTAATGCCCAAAAACTTTAGACCTCTTGGGTCCGAATTATGAGACTTAAAGAAATGTGCGGAAACAAAATGTTGCATATACCCATTCCTAATATTGCGAATATGTTCATCTATGCGTTTGTGTAAAGGTCTTGCCGTGCGTCCCACATACTGTAGTCCGCACGGACATTCCAATAAATAGATAATATTGTTGGTTTTGCATGTAATTAAATTGTTGATCGGGTACTCAATATTTGTTATATTCGATTTGTAATTCTTGACGCAATTGCTACTTTTTGGACTATTCGAGTTCTTACACGATTGGCAATTTTTGCAATAGAAAAAACCTTTTTCTTGTTGTAGCCATCCTGTTTGTTTATGTTCTTTTATATAACTCTGGACTAAGGTTTGTTTTAAACTGGGGGCACCCCTAAAGGTGATACTGGGTCTTTCATTCAAAATGCCCCTCAGATCCTCATCTTCCATCAAAAGATACCAGAATTTTTTATAGTCTTCTTAATATCCATATGTAGGTTGTCAAAATCAAAAATCAACCTCGTTGTGGGTTTCTTTTTTCTTCCAAAATTCGTTTGTGTTAAAAGAGTAGATCTATCGATCTTCTTCACCCCTTGAAAAGCTTCCTCTAAAATTGTCTCGGGGTATTCTTTTTCTTTGAAGTCAGCTAGAAGTTTCACCGATTCTTTCAAAAAGTGCTCATTCTCAGTGCAGTTCCTCTTAAAACGCATAAGTTTACATTTTACTCTTGTAATTATGTAGTTATGTCTTAAGATCCCTCCCCTCCCCTTTTTGGAGCGTTCTTAGAAGTATTAAGAATCTATACTCTTTCTAATGTTCGTTGTTTAGTGCTGTTCGTTTTTTAATGCTGTTTTTTTTTTTTTTTTTTTTTTTTTTTTTTTAATGCTGTTCGTTTTTTAATGCTGTTCGTTTTTTAATGCTGTTCGTTTTCAATGCTGTTTTTTAATATTGTTTTTTAAAATAATCATTGATCCATACACAGAGTGTTTTATGGGTGTTATGAATTTTTGCCTTAAAGATTATTCTTAGGGCTGTTTGTGATCGCCTATATATGGCAATCTTTCAATACATTTGTTTTTGTGCTTCCATTTGCAATATATTTAAACATACTGAAGCATTTGTAGGATCTCCCATAGGGAGTGGCTACAGAGAATTTCATTAGAATTTCACCAGGTGTGTCAAGTTAAGACACTATTTAGAGAGGATGATGGCATAGTGACGTATGCTCTGATGAAGTCCCGTGGGCGGGGCGAAACGCGTCAGCACTACGTCACTTTATCATCGCGGTCCCACCTTTGGTATTGAGTGACCACCTTGGAAGCAGCCCGGGAGCTCCTGGTGGTTTTGTCTATAGAGGCTTGATTGGGACGTGATGTTTTATCTGGCAGTGGGTGAGATCAAATCCTAAACCCACTACCTCTTTTTTCTGTACGTATATTATGTCAGTAGATTTGTATACACATTAATAAACGGTATAACACTATCGAGTTTCTCTTTTTCCGAGATATATACTTTTTAATGAAGATTCACCAAAGAAGTGGTCATTCGTTCCAAAGTCTTGGAAGATTTCACTGAAAATCCTTTCTACAACAGAGACTGGATATCCATTGAACGAACTATTGAGAAATAGAACTTTCTTTCTCTTTTTTGCTGTGCAGTATAGCATGCCTTCAAAATAGACCATACATAAGTTTTATTACTTTCCTTTAGCGCAACACCACCAATTTTTGTTTTTCACAAAGGCAAAGGTGTTCACCCCTATAACTCCCACCTGTGGTTAGCGGTTGAGGGATTAAGTCAGAGCGAGTGGATTGATTTGCAGGCCAACCTCTCCAGAACCCACTGTCCCCTATTGGGGTGAACACAAAATGAACATATAAGGGTTATTCAAAGAGCGCCGAACTTGCCACAGAAGGGCAACGGATGGTGAATTCCCCTGGACGATGTAATTTCGTGGTACTTTGTCTATTCAGAGAGCTGTCAACTCGCCAAATACTGGGCAATTGTCAGTGAAATACGGTACAGTTTCCTGCAGATCTACACAATTAGTCGTTCTTCGGCGGCAGGGAAATTGTCCCATAGAGAAGTAATGGTTAATCTTGTCAGACAACTGCACCGAAGTGTCAGTAAAATGCCCTGATTTTAGCCGCGCTGCAGTTCAGCGGCACTCGGCAGTCAGTTTGGCGGTTTGTTCGCCGGTCTTCGGCAGGTTGATCGGCAGTTGGTGGAGGTCTTCAGCGGCTCTACGTTCGTCACCCTTCAGGGACCCATGCAGTGAATAGGTCGGCGAACTGGAATAGCTGAATCGCAACGAAGTGCGCCAAATGAGAAAGCACTGAAATTTCCCTGAAATGTTTCCTGAGCAGGATTTGATTGATTGGCGTTTTATTTAGTGATCCGTAATTCGACTTGATATCAACTATCGAATCAATCCCAACTTACAATACAAGTACTAAAACAAATGACGCTATGAAACTAATCATATTCGTTAGACTGTTTCACAAAGCACCCTGTCCCTGTAAATTGGCCCGTGGTGCTGAATCTGTTGTCGGCACCACAGGCCAATGGACAGCTTAACATTTAACCCTATCTTGCCTTTTAACAGCAGGATTTGATATATTGGGGTTTTATTTAGTGATCCAAAATTCGACTTGATATCATCTATTGAATCGATCTTAACTTACAATGGGGTTTTTAGTGATCCGATAAACCAAACAAAAAGAAATAACAAATCGAAATAACGAAAAAAAAATTTTTCCAGATGTGCACAAACAACATTGTGTGACAAACAACATTCCGATAATGAAAATCCTGCCTTTTTTTTTCCTCCAAAGAAATATAAAAGCTCTTTTCCTAAACAGGATTCAGTTTTATATATTTGTTTATACCTTAAGTAATTTGAATGTGGAAGACACAGAAATGTGGTTCTGCGCTATGCGAAGGTCTGTTTATGGTAAATTGGTAATCAAGCTGTATTTTATTTATTCTTTGCGTGCCGCCTTGCTGTTAGAAACGTGTCCGATACACCAAAAATGCACACAAACAGGGTTATTCAAAGAGATCTGAATTGTGGCTGAAAGGTAACCGAACAGTGAAAATCAGCATTCGGTTACCTTTCCTGGCCATTCGGCTATTCAGAGAGCAGGCAGTTTGCCAAATGTTGGCGAATTGCCTGCACATACGGTGCCTGTTCGAGGGCAGGGAAATCCCCATAGAGAAGCAATGCTTCGTCTATTCAGAGAACAGAAAACAACAGTGAAAAGTTGCCGAAATTCCCTACTGTTCGTTGGTTTCATTTGGCAGGTTTATTCAGGCGAATCCCATAGGCTTCAATGTTAAAAATATTCCCGTTTTAAGTCAATATCTAATAAACCGTCGATTATAATATTCTGCAGTAAAAAGTCTCTTTATTTTTTAGATTTTTTAGGATCTTTCAGGCATTTTTCGGGGTTTTTTTGCAAAAAAATATTTTCCATTTTTTTTTTTTAATTGTTTTTTCTTTTTTCTGTAACAGCCCTTTTTACTATCATTCATTGGATCTTATGTGTCAATCTCAGACATTTTCGTTCTGTAGTTTCTTTGCAAACAGTGTTTCACTTTTCAAACATTCAAGCATACTGGGTTTTTTTTCAACGCCATTCGTCTGCGGTGTCGGTTTTTTTCCGGCGCCTGCTCCAGTTTCTCCGGCGTGTTCGGTGGGGTTAATCCAGATGTTTTTGTGGGTTTCGGTGAGCGTTCGCTGGGTTTTGCGGTGAGTGTTCATCGGGTTTGCGGCAGCTTTTCCCTGCATTACAGCGGCCCTGTGGTGCTTGCTGAATACACCGCAGGGTCGCCGAAATGGGATTGCCAAATCGCACCGAATTGAAGAGAACGAAAAGTCATCGAACGTGCGGTGACTTTTCAATTCTCTTTGAATAACCCTGAAAGTAAATACAAAAGTTTCAGCAAAGTCCCCCACTTCTTGAATCGTAAGTTAGTGAGCATGCAAACACGTGTACATGATGCTGCAAGTCAACCCTTTAGCATTTGTGATCATTTGAATGTGCAAGTGTTGGCATGAACGTATTGTTTTTGTCACTTGAAAAGCTAACATAAAAAATAATTTGCTAATCAACTTTCCTAGTAGTTTTTATGGTTACCATGTAACGCCATGGCATGACTCATAAACCGGAGCATTGAAAGCATGCAATTATATTGATTGACGTTTAGATAATGCGTAGTTGTTACTTAGAATTGAAATGATAGAGCTGCTTTCTCAGAGAATTTTATGTTTCAATTTCTTTTTAAACAAATTATTGTTATTATGATTATTATTATCATCATCATTTATATGGTGCCAACCTTTTACGCTTTACAATAAAGAACGGGGGATTAGACTAAAGGGGTTGTTAAGACTAGATTAGACTAAAGCAAAATCTCAGTGCTTTTTAGACTAGGGTCAGACGAACGCAGTGCGAACGCGCGTGCAGCTGCACTTTGTGACGGCCGTGGTAGCAGCAAATGACGTCCAACGCAGGCCCACACACGAAGTACGGCCGCACGAAAGTTCAGCTGCGTAACGCAAGCGGCAAACTAACACACTTTTGCAAGAACGTCGAACCGCTAGTACTGACGTACAGAGTGCGCTGCGTCCGCATAGCGGCGTGTGTGCGTGATTAGGAGACGTCAGACGCTGCTCATGTCCGGCAAACATAACGTCCAGACACCCAAAGTTTCCTGGTTTGGATCTGTAAAAAATCACGGGCGTAATTGCGCATCGTATGACCGCTATCGCTTGTTCCGTGAAAAAGTATGTCCATGCGTTCGGACGCACTTTTTTACAGACTATGCGAAAAATGCGTTCGTCTGACCCTAGCCTTACTTCAGTGCACTTTGGCGATTCAATTTTGCTAACCCTTCGATAAATTCACTATTCACCGCAGGGTCACCGTAGTGCACCGAAGATGTAACCACCGGAGTGACAGCCGAAGAATGCCGAAGTGTCCGCCGAAGAAGAGAGCCAAAGTCAGTGGCGTAACTAGAAACCTGAGGGCCCCGGTGCAAGAATCCACGAAGGGCCCCCCCCCCAAAAAAAAATCTATGTATTTTTACTTATTTTTCACTGCAAAATAAAACAAAGATAGTATTGCCTAGGGATGCACCGATACCACTTTTTTAAGACCGAGTACCGATACTTTTTAAAAGTACTCACCGATACCGAGTACGTATACTTTTCTTTAATGTCATGTGATGCTTTCCAATAAGAACAGACCATATAAAAATGCCCCCAGCTCACATGTATATCCCCCCGATATATATATATTCATACTGCCCCAGCTCATGGATTTGCCCCAGCTCACACATGGATATTGCCCCAGCTCACACATGGATTTGCCCCAGCTCACACATGGATTTGCCCCAGCTCATGGATATGCCCCAGCTCACACAGGGATATTGCCCCCCAGCTCATGGATATGCCCCCCAGCTCTCACATGGGTATGCCCCCCAGCTCATGGATATGCCCCCCAACTCATGGATATGCCCCCCAGCTCATGGGTATGCCCCCCAGCTCATGGATATGCCCCCCCAGCTCTCACATGGGTATGCCCCCCAGCTCATGGATATGCCCCCCAGCTCATGGATATGCACCCCCAGCTCATGGATATGCACCCCCAGCTCATGGATATGCCCCAGCTCATGGATATGCCCCCCAGCTCATGGATATGCACCCCCAGCTCATGGATATGCCCCCCAGCTCTCACATGGGTATGCCCCCCAGCTCATGGGTATGCCCCCCAGCTCATGGATATGCCCCCCCAGCTCTCGCATCGGTATGCCCCCCAGCTCATGGATATGCCCCCCAGCTCATGGATATGCACCCCCAGCTCATGGATATGCCCCCCAGCTCATGGATATGCCCCCCAGCTCATGGGTATAAGGGCCCCCCAGCTCATGGGTATAAGGGCCCCCCAGCTCATGGGTATAAGGGCCCCCAGCTCTCATGGGTATTTGGGTCCCCCAGCTCTTACCTCTGCTGGCCCCAGGAAAGGCTCCGCCGGCGTTGTTCTTCTCCCTGGCGAGCGGCCGCTGGAAACATGCATCTTGGCCGCTCGCCGGAGACCACCTGATCAGCGCAGAGGTCTCGCGAGAGGATCTCGTGCACTGGTCAGGTGGTTCCTATCCCACGTGAGCGGCCAAGCTGCATGTCAGTGGCCGCTCGCAGGGAGAGGGACGGCCAGCGCACGGCTCCCAGATTCTGGCGCTGATTGCCGGAATCTGGCGGGTGGCGCCGGGCCCCCCTCCAGTGGCAGAATGCCAGGGCCCGGTCGCAACTGCGACCGCTGAGACCCTGGTACTTCTGCCACTGGCCAAAGTGAAAGATTAGGGGAGAGTTTGACGGGGCAAAGTCGGTCATTCCACAAGGTCGGTGCTGCTCATGAGAAGTCTTGAAGTTGCGTGTTAGGTGGAAACAGAGGACAGGTGTAGATCATCTGCTGACTAGAGTGAACCGGAACTTGTGGAGTAAAAAAGACAGGTAGGGAGGGTTTGATTTTTTTTTAGGGCATTGCGTTTGAGCGTCAGTATTTTAAACTGGAACCTGAAAATTTAATGGGAAAAAGAGTTAACGATCCTTACAGCTAACAATGTGAAAAGAAAACAACATTAGAAGCTCATAAAGTGAAATTGACAAGTTCTGGTGAGTATCTGATAGTTGGATATAAATAAATTTGTGAATGCCAAGAGAAGAACAGAAGGAATGAATAGAATAAATAGCACATACAGTATATAATTTACAATATCATGAAAAGAGAGAGAAAATGATCAAAGGACAAATTACACCCCCAGAATAATCTGAAGACAAGCGTCACCATAGTATTTTTAATATTTTATCTATTTATCTATCATAAATATATTTAATTGGATGAGTCATATACAGTTGCAAGAAAAAGTATGTGAACCCTTTGGGATTACGTGGAGTTTTGCATGAATTGGTCATAAAATGTGCTCTGATCTTCATCTACGTCACAACAATTTGAAAAACACAGTCTGCTTAAAATAATACAACACAAACATTATATGTTTTCATGTTTTTATTGAACAGAACATGTAAACATTCACAGTGCAGGGTGGAAAAAGTATGTGAACCTTTGGACTTAATAACTGGTTGACCCTCCTTTGGCAGCAATAACCTCAACCAAACGTTTCCTGTAGTTGCAGATCAGACCTGCACAATGATCTGGAGTAATTTTGGACCACACCTCTTCACAAAACTGTTTCAGTGTAGCAATATTCTTGGGATGTCTGGTGTGAATCGCTCTCTTAAGGTCATGCCACAGCATTTCAATCGGGTTGAGGTCAGGACTCTGACTGGGCCACTCCAGAAGGCGTATTTTGTTTTGTTGAAGCCATTCTTTTGTTGAATTACTTGTAAGCTTTGGGTCATTGTCCTGTTGCATCACCCATCCTCTGCGGAGCTTCAGTTGGCGGACAGATGGTCTTACGTTTTCCTGCAAAATGTCTTGATAAACTCTGGAATTCATTTTTCCATCAATGACAACAATCCGTCGAGGCCCTGAGGCAGCAAAGCAGCCCCAAACCATAATGCTCCCTCCACCATGTTTTACAGTGGGGATGAGGTTTTGATGTTGGTGTGCTGTGCCTTTTTTTCTCCATACATAGTGTTGTGTGTTTTTTCCAAACAATTAAATTTTGGTTTCATCTGTCCACAGAATATCTTGCCAGTAGTGCTGTGGAACATCCAGGTGCTCTTTTGCAAACTTCAAACGTGCTGCAATATTCTTTTTGGACAGCAATGGCTTCCTCTGTGGTGTCCTCCCATGTACTCCATTCTTGTTTAATGTTTTCCTTATTGTAGATGTGTCAACAAAAATGTTAGCATGTACCAGGGATTTCTGTAAGTCTTTAGCTGACACTCTAGGATTCTTCTTTACCTCATTAAGCATTCTGCACTGTGCTTTTGCAGTCATCTTTACAGGACGACCATGCCTAGGGAGAGTAGCAACAGTGCTGAACTTTCTCCATTTGTAGACAGTCTGTCTTACCGTGGACACATGAACATCAAAGCTTTTGGAGATACTTTTGTAACCCTTTCCAGCTTCATGCAAGTCAACAATTCTTGATCGTAGGTCTTCTGAGAGCTCTTTTCTGCGAGGCATGGTTCACATCAGGCAGTGCTTCTTGAAACCAGTAAGGCTAGGGTCAGACGAACGCATTTTCGCGTTGTCTGTGAAAAAGTGCGTTCGAACGAATGGACGCATTTTTTCACGGAGTACGCGATAGCGGTCATACGATGCGCATTTGCATCCGTGATTTTGTACGGATCATCAATAAAACACTTTGTGCATCTGGACGTTATGTTGGCCGGACATTAGCAGTGTCTGACATCTCCAATTCACGCACACACGCCTCTAGCGGACGCAGCGCACTCTGTACAACCGTACTAGAGGTTTTACGTTCTCGACAAAATGCGTTCGTTTTCCACTTGCGTTGCGCAGCCGGACTTTTGTGCGACCGTAGTTCGTATATTGGCCGTCATTGCCTGGCACTTGCTGCTACTACGGCCGTGATTAAGTGCGCCTGCACGCGCGTTCGCACTGCGCTCGTCTGACCCTAGCCTAAACCCAAAACTGGTGTGTGTTTTTAAAGGGCAGGACAGATTTCAGCAACACATCCAATAATATCACACTGATTGGACTCAAGGTTGGCTCACTCCTGGCTCCAATTAGCTCTTGGAGAAGTCATTAGGCTAGGGGTTCACATACTTTTTCCACCCTGCACTGTGAATGTTTACATGTTATGTTCAATAAACACATGAAAACATATAATGTTTGTGTTGTATTATTTTAAGCAGACTGTGTTTTTCAAATTGTTATGACTTAGATGACGATCAGAGCACATTTTATGGCCAATTCATGCAAAACTCCACGTAATCCCAAAGGGTTCAAATACTTTTTCTTGGAACTGTATCTGTTACTATTAATTATCTATTTAATATGATTATTAATTACTATAGGGGTTATTGAGAGTACCAAAATGTCGCTGATATTTCAGTGCTTTCTCGTTCCCCGCAGTTCGCTGCACTTCGGGGAATCAAAGTTCCCCACCCTGTGGTGTATTCAACATTCACCGCAGGGTCCCCAAAGTGCAGTGAAAACTCGCCGGAATACCGTCACAATCCCTCAAAAAACCCACCAAAAAAACAACGGTGAACACGCTGGAAAAAGCCGCCGAGCCGCCGATCACAGCGCAGACCAGCCGCCGGAAAAAGTCGACAAGCTACAGGTTAGAAAAAACAAAAAACAATACGTTTGAAAGTGTCAAGGTTGAAACGCTGTTTGCAAAAAAACTACTCAATGAAAATGTCTGGAATTTACATATAAGATCCCATGAATGATAATAAAAAGGTCTGTTAAGGAAAACTGAAAAGACGATTTAAAAAAAAGAAATGGAAAGAAAAATTTGCCGAAAAAATCCCGAAAAATGCCTAAAAGATCCTAAAAAAATCTGGAAATAAAGAGACTTTTTACTGCAGATTAAAATAATAATCGGTTTATTAGATATTGGATTAAAACGGGAATTTTTAACATTGAAGCCTATGGGGTTCATCTGAATAAATCTGCCGAATGAAACCACCGCAAATGCAGGGCATTTCGGCAACTTTTCACAGCTGTTTGGTGTTCTCTGAATAGATTAACCATTGCTTCTCTATGGGGTATTTCACTGCCCTCGAACAGGCACCGTACTTGCTGGCAGTTCGCCAAAATTTGGCAAATTTGGCGAACTGCATGCTCTCTGAATAGCCGAATGGCCCCGAAATGTCACCGTACACTGAACTTCAGTGCCGGTTACATTTCAGGGCCAGATCGTCTCTCTCTGAAAAACCCCTTATCTGTTCATGCAATTCTTTTCCATATTTCTGAAATGAAGTTAACTGTGCAAAGATGTAACATTTCCTGAAGGTGGTGGTAGAGCACCCTAACGTTTCTATATATATATATATGTATATATATACTGAGTAAATGGAATCTGTAGTGCAATTTTTCAACCGCTTAGAGGCTGTTCTGACTATACACTTGCCAGGGTAATTATTCATCTCAAATTGTTAGCCGCCATCTCTCCTGGGTAGATGTGTTTGCCTACCAGGTGAAGCGGAGAATGTTGTGTTAAGGGAATCAGCTAAGGAACTGTTTGGTCTGGGAATTCTCTTTCAAGAAGAAGAGAAAAACATAGGAGATAGACTGCCAGAGGGTTGTCATAGAAACCCAAAATTTTGTTATACCGTCTATATATTGTCTGTGACTTCGTAATTAAGTCAGCTTTTTAAGTGTCCATATGTAGAGACAGATAAACAGACAAACAGATAGAAAGGCAAGATAGATACGTAGAGATAGATAGATTTTCCGAAGCAAAAGCCCGTAAAATAACACATTATGCACAGATTACAGGTTTGAGCGAAGCAAAGCCGAACAGGACAAATGCACGGAACAAGCAGATGATTGATTGACTTGTTTATAAATATGATATTATTAACTGGATACATCAAAGGTAAAGGCTGGATGCATTGAGAAAATAAAATAACGCTTGACATTTATATGAGAATCATTATTATCTGTACAATTTTCTAACACTGGCACAAATAGCTTTTGTGCTGGAAAATAAAAGAAATAGTTCTCACTTTACATATAATTATCGCTATTCAGCAGATACTTCACACGATCTACAAATAGATTACATGTCTTGTTGTGACACGCTGAGGTTGAATGAACTCCTTATGTTGACCTAATTGGTAGAATACTGTGAATGTAGCAATATGCTACATATTGGCATAATGTCAAAAATATATATTTAAAAAAAAAAACCGAGGGAAAACTGCAAAGTGTGCTGTTAAGCGTGCATGTTATAGAATTGTAAAACATTGATATTTTCTTTCTATTGACACATTGATGTATAAGTTGCAAAATGCACTACTAGGTGAAAAATAAAATCCATCTTAATCCAAATATATCAATGACTCTTATTGTGTAATGTTCGCAGGACTGTGCGCTATATTGCTTGCTATTTGCTATTTTGCCTGCCTGACCTGAATGCTATGATACCCTTCAATGTCTCTCTCACCATAACTTTAAACATAAGGAGCTCATATACTGGTAAGCCATTTTGTGATCTTTTTGGTCACTGGTCCTTATTGTAAGTTAATATGGCTATGCACCCACCACTGTTTTTTCTTCCGAATTAATTTATACTTTACCCTTTCCCGCTAGCTTCTATGGGCAGAGAGACGGATCAGAGCTGCGCGCATGCTCAGATCCGTCCCATCGCTGCCTCTTTGAGAACGCTCGCTATTGGTTTCAGAAAGGGTGACATCAGCATTCTCTGTGTGTGTGTGCTGTCGTCACCAGTGACCGATCTGGTGGCCGGGAAATAAAAACATACTGTCTGCTGCTGGTGACGCTGGGAGGGGTGGAGGAAACTCCTCCACTTCAGCTAGCAATATCTCCAGTTCAGGGCATCAGGGTGGGGAAGGGGTGGCACTACTCACGTCCTGACCACTTTAAAACAATAAAGTGCCCAGGATGAGTAGAGTTGGAAAAAAATGGGATCGGCGCTGATTGAAGAGATAAATGAACAGGATAAAAATCCCACAGAATTGCTATATAAAAAAAAAAACATGGAATGGATAAAAAAAAAAAAAAATTTAAAATGGTTGGTATATAAATTGATGACATCAGTCTTAAAACAGATCCATATCGGTTGAACAATGAAAGTATGTATAAATACCGAATACTTATTCGGTATTTATACATACGAACATTGCTCATCCGATATGGATCTCTTTTAAGACTGGTGTCATCAATTTATATACCAACCATTTTAATTTTATTTTTTTTATCCATTCCGGGTTTTCTTTTATTTTTTTTCTATCAATTCCATGTTTTTTTTTCCTGTTCATTTATCTCTTCAATCAGCACCGATCCCATTTTTTTCCAATTGAAAAATCCATCCACTGCAGAATTAAGTTCAAAATCCTTATCCTTACCTACAAAACCCTCACTAACTCAGCGCCCCACTACCTGTCCTCACTAATCACCAAATACACCCCGGCCCGCTCCCTAAGGTCAAACAGCGACCTGCGCCTAGCTTCTCCCCGCATCACCTCTTCCCATGATAGACTGCAGGACTTCACATGCGCAGCCCCCACTCTCTGGAACGCTCTCCCTCGTAAAAAGCTCCAGCATATTCCGCAGCGCTGTACAATAAGCACAGTATAGACAGGGTTAGAATACATTGAACAACATTTGACAAACAGTACAGGAGGAGATGAGGTCCTATTCCCGTAGGAACTCACAATCTAGGAGGGTTGGGGTTGGAAACAGGAGGAGAGGACTGTAAGGTGAGAGTGATTGATGGTTGCGTCAGTGAGTTGGGTGGTAGGCTTCCCTAAATAGGAATGTTTTCAGGGAGCGTTTGAAGGAAGAGAAGTTAGGGGAAAGTCTGACAGTACGAGGGAGAGCGTTCCAGAGAGTGGGGGCTGCGCGTGAGAAATCCTGCAGTCTATCATGGGAAGAGGTGATGCGGGGAGAAGCTAGGCGCAGGTCACTGTTTGACCTTAGGGAGCGGGCTGGGGTGTATTTGGTGATTAGTGAGGACAGGTAGTGGGGAGCTGAGTTAGTGAGGGTTTTGTAGGTAAGGATAAGGATTTTGAACTTAATTCTGCAGTGGATGGGGAGCCAGTGAAGGGACTCGCAGAGGGGAGCGGCAGAGACAGAGCGGCGGGTGAGGTGAATTAGCCTGGCGGAGGCGTTCAGGATGGATTGTAGGGGGAGAGGCGGGACAGAGGGAGGCCAGATAAGAGATTATTGCAATAGTCGAGTCGGGAGATTACCAGGGCGTGTATGAGTTGTTTTGTGGTGACAGTGGTAAGAGATGGTCGAATTCTGGAAATATTACGCAGTTGGTATCGGCAGGAGGAGGAAAGAGACTTGATGTGGGGGATGAAGAAAAGAGCAGAGTCAAGTGTAACTCCAAGACAGCGAACTTGGTTTGATGGGGAGATGGTGATACCCTCCACCGTGATAGAGAAGTCAGGAGGTGGGGAGGCATTGGAGGGAGGAATAAGTAGGAGCTCTATAAGGACCTTTCATTTTTTTGGTGGTATTAACCCTTTAAAACCAGCTGGAGAATGCCTCTATCAGTCTTTTCCCCAGCTGATCCAGCACAAAGCTCAGAACTGCAGTAACTCCATTTGGCCAACAGATGGTGAAATCTGTCAAATAGGTTATCACAGTAAGGAATACATTGGGAATATTTCCAAATATCTCTTACTGTATAAATAATTACAATGATTTTCCAAAAAATCCCACTGTTTC
The DNA here is from genome assembly GCA_009667805.1 of Leptobrachium leishanense. NCBI lineage: Eukaryota > Metazoa > Chordata > Amphibia > Anura > Megophryidae > Leptobrachium > Leptobrachium leishanense. The sequence continues at coordinate 35,047,804 of CM019069.1, read as the reverse complement.
CTGACAGTGATTTTTAGGAAAAAAATCACTAGGTAGTGAACAGGTTAAATAAAATAATTTCCCAAGAGCTGCACTTAGTTTTCAAGAAAAAGAAATGGACCCAACTCGTACCGTAAAATTCTATTGTGAACAGTCAATCACTGTTCTGACTCACTTCTCACTTTACCTTTGAAGGAACCAACAGAAGTGGTCATCAGACAGCTACAACTATTTACTGCTTTTATTAAGTTCACCAGCACTTTTTTTTCTTACGCATAACCTACACCACGGCATTCCGCTGAAGGACAGAGTCTGAAACTGTTTCCAGAAAAGACTCAGAATCTCCCTGTGAGACCAATTAGAAATCCATATTGCAATGCGGCTCCTAATATATTGTAGTATTATCAGATTTAGGATTACTTTATTTCCTTAAAATTTAATTACAAGTCGCAGTCTGGATTTATAAAGCAGAACGTGGTTAAGTTAAACTCTCCGAGGATTTAATAAGGATAAGATATCTGATTTTTTTTTTTTTTTTTTCGTTTATGCATTGTTGACTTTTCTTAGAAAAATGCGGGGACCAAAAGTTCAAGTGCTTTGCACATTATGTTCAAGTATTAGTCATTTGTATTTATGTTACCTTATCTAAATATTCACTAGCTGAAAAAGAAGCTAGGTTTTATTTTTCCAGTCTCCTTGTAAAACCAAGAAAATTAGTCTCTGGGGAAACGTGCTGTATGTGCTTAATGATGCTTACAGTAACACTGTGTAACGGGTTTCAGACTGATCATTGTTCCTATTCAAACAGGGCATGGTCCACCTTTTACTCAAACAACTCCAAAATACTTTGATCAGAGTCTACAATGTGAATTAAAGATATATCCCCATCCTTCCCATTCCAAATTTCAAGGTCAGGACATTCATTTCATCAATGCTTTTTGTGATGATTCAACTATCTAAGGGCTGTCAAACTCTGCCCCCCCCATATGTTGCTGAACTACAACTCCCTTGATTATCTGGCCATCTATTGCAGTCAAAGAATTCTGGGAGTTGTAGGCCATAAACATCTAGGGGGCAGAGTTTGAGACCACTGAACTAACTGCTAGACCAGCAAAGGTCATCAATAAAGGGATCTATTCTCTTAGATGAGGTAATGATTGCGTGAGACTCTGTATTTGTTGTGGAGCCTCACACAATCGTTACCGCACTGCTTGTTATAATAATCCGAGCGTCAACTTGTGTTACAGCTTGGCATTTGTGCATTTATACCACTGGTTTGCCCCTCTATACTTTGTATAGCACGGGCAAACCACCAACAGCACTTGAATGATCCAGTGTAAAACACCCCTCCCCTGCATTAGTACTTGCCTCCCAGGCTCCCCCCGAGGTCTTCGCCTTTATCCTCCGTCTCCTCTTCATGGAGTCAGAAGGAGACCAAGGATGAATTTCTCCATGTCTCCTTCTGCTGGACCTTGCGTGATGCGAGAAATTAGATACTGTGCTTCTCCCACGGTCACACACAATGGAGTCCTATGGACTGTATCGTGTGGTCACTGGCCATAGTAATAGCGTTTGGGATGAGATCTATTGTGCTACATCTGTAATATTGCTGGCAACCCACTTTTGCAAGTGTTTCACAAGGAGTGGTAATTCAGTGAGTTTACTGTCGAAGATAACTGCTCCTAAAAGAATAGGGCCCGGTGCCTTTTACCACACTTATTTGCTGGCTCAGTTTAATGGCACATCTGTCTATGAATACTTTCTATGTGTTAGTCGCGAATACCCGGTTAGTTGCAGATGATCTCTGAAATTCTGCACCAGAATCTGTTGCATTGACGCTGCCGTTTCACCAGATTGATGCCCTACTTGCTGGTGGCTCCACTGTAGACGACGCTAGTCTGATAGTTTGCTTGATGCATCACGCTCTGCACGCGTCATTATTTATAATCTAAAACCCGAATGACACTAGTGACGTAACAATACCGGCTTTGCGTTATTCCGTACACATACTTTCTGGTGCACTCAGATGGCACTGTCCAGTGTGGATTCTCTGGTGCCTATTTAAGCTTTCAGTCTTACATGGTACCTTATCCTATTGTGGTTCTGTTTCTGGAACATTTAGCACGTTCTCACATCTTCTTTATATTTTTTGGTGTATTGGCCTTGGATTGTTTATTGACTATTCTTGATGTCTGGTACCCTTTGACTCAGGTTTTTCAGACTACTTTTTTTGTGTTTGTCCTTTCCGGTATCTTTTTCTTGTACTCTTGTGTTTCTCTTTTTGGTTTCCCTTATGTCCTGCAGGGACGGATTCAGGCATTGGTTTCGGGAGTGGCTTGTGGTAATGTGGTGACATTGTATACACTACACTCCTGTATGTTGAATTAGCCAGGTCTCTCTGCTCTCTATACAGAAAAAACGGTGTTGCGCCTGATCCCTACAAGGGCGGCTGCAACTACGAGAAGTATCCAGCCCAGTAACATAACAAGAAAAAAAGATGTCATCTGTGCTTATGCTCTCTAGCCTTCATTTACGTATCACTAGACTCTTTGGTTTTAATTACAATACGCCCTTCATTTGGAAAGACACACCTACCCCATAATACACATGAACTCTCTGCAGTTTATTCTCTTCCTTCTTCTTGCTGTCTGGACAGTCTTCCTTGTTCTCCTGACCATGTATTGTTAACTATAGACCAAGGGCGGCTTAGCCCTCTAGGGATATTTGTTATTGTTAATATTGTATATATGTGTTATGCTGTATGTGATTTAAGGGGTTATTCAATAAGCGACGAACTTGCCATCGAATTGCACTGAATAGTAAATTTCACCAAATGGTGCAAATTCAGGGCAGTTCGTCTATTCAGAAAGCTGTCAATTCGCCAAATTTACGGATGTCGCTATGGCAAAGTTTTCTCTTGGGATTTATTTTTCCTAATTTTCACTGTGTACATCTTACATGGTCTTGTTTGGTATCATTGGAAAGGCCAGACTCTGACTCACATAACCATGTATGAAATCAGAGCTAAATGAGTTGAAATGATTGTAGGTATTACCTACAATGGGGTTTTCAGCTTGGGCAGGCAATTGCCCCCTGTGCCCTCTCTCTGGATCTGGCAGTGATCCCCTGTCCCTTTACTGTTTTTTCGGTCACATCAAGGACCAGTGTTAGGCTATGCTAGTTATCCTATAGTCTGCGTGTTAGTTCACATGCGACCGTAACAGTGGTCAGGGATGGTTTTCTGGTAGAATGTATCTATCTTATGATGTACGGCTGGCTGCTTTCATCCCCTGAGCGTTCACAACAATGAGGAAAAGTAAAAAGCGATTGTAAATAACAGTCTGAGAGTTTATTTTCCCTAAAGACAAGTCGTGAGCTCAGGCTGATTTTAGACGTGTCCGCTTTCTGAGATTTTCTCTTTCTTAATTGGAATTGATGGTTAAAGTAGTCAGAAGGCCAACATGGAACACCATCACCTCTATTGCCTTCAAGTTAGTTCCCTTTCAGAAGAAACGCTTAATGAACCTTAGGAAATATCACACCACACTGTCTGCATTTTATTTTTTTCTAGATATCCCCAGAGAGGCTCAAATCAATGCCAAGAGGGTGCCTTTTCTCAGAAACTCATGTCTTCCACCTTGGAATGTTACTTATCTTATCAGCAAACAACATATTATTTACAAGTTGAGAGATGTAAAGAATATGGGCAATATTCCAAAATTGGTGTAAATTTAACCAGAGCTGTCGTAAATTTAAGATTATAGACTATGGGCACCATTAATGCTAACTAGCGCTCGTATGAGCTAGGTCTGGACTATTTTGTGCCCTAGGCACAAAATGGGCACTAGTCAACGCTAACTAGCGCTCGTATGAGTTAGGTCTGGACTATTTTGTGCCCTAGGCAAGACCAGCTACTTGCGCCCCCTGAAAAAATTGTTAACTGTACAAATGGAGTGGGGTGACACATACACACACACACTGTGCACAGGGGCTGCACACAGTCGTTCGTTGCCCATCTTACCCCTCTGCTGGTCGGGCGGGGGATCGGTCTGTGCCTCTTTCTTTCTTTCTTTCTTTCCTCTGCCTTTATTTTCTTTCTCTTGCCTCTTGTGGCGCTCTCACGTCATCTGGTGGTGCCTGCGCATCACCATAAGACGCCCACCTTCTGTGCGATTAGAGGGGGTCTGTGAGCCGACAATGTCGGCTTTGCGAGCCACCACTGCCGGGTACAATAATGGAACCGTTTGGGGCCGACTGCGCCCCTAGTCAGCAGCATGCCCTAGGTGGTTGCCTAGCTTGTCTGGTAGGAGCAATGGCCCTGCGGATGAATAAGCATTGACGTCAGTAATGGTATAAGTGACAGGAAGGTAATATGGGTGGCATGCGTTACTAACAGTAATTAAACAAAAAAATCAGTTTTTCAACTGGTATTAATGTGGTATTTCAGGGAAGGTACTATCTGAGCATCTCGCCCTGGAACACAGCGTTAACTGCAGTGATACTCGCGGTAGAGTTTTTGCGCTGCCCTGAGTATCACCTCCTGGAGTCCTTCGGACTCCATGGAAAGTTGCGCATCCGGGCCGCAAGCCCTAGAAAATCTTGCTCTCACAAGATCGCAGAGTGATCTAGGAGGGAGATTGGGAACTATTTGTTCCCAGTCTCACTCTGCACGTGGCCAGAAGAAGCAGCAGATCAGCCAACCGTTCTTGCTGTGGGATGAGAGGTGAGTATGGGACTGAAAGGGGTGGGTTTAGGGGTGTTAAATACATTTGCAGAATCAATAAAAACCAGCTTTTAGAAGGTACTAAAATTTGGGCAAATAACCTCATCCTCACGGTTATTTGCACCATCACTTTGTAAGACCTCACTTGTTGAGACGCTAAACAAACACTGCTCTCCCCATGTTAAGGATCGGAGACGCAAAGTACAGTAAGCTCGCGCAAGGTGTGAAGCACTAACTGATTTCACCCTAGTGTTGCGTCAAAGTTGGAATATCAATGCCAGACGTTAAACTTACTTCTATTGTTATCAATTACATATTGAGATGCTACATTAGCACCAACTATGGAATAGAGCCCCAAAATTCTCAAATGATTTATTTTTTCTTCCTATATATTGGTTATAGACATATTTTGGAATATCTATTTTGCCTTGAGCAATGTTTGCATATTTGGCACATTGACAATGATACATTACGGCATAAATAATGTGCAAACATATTTTTGAGACGGATGTTTTCAAATAATTTCAAACATCGGAATCAGCTGGATAAACATTCCAGATCAATAGCACTTGGCCTTCGTAAATATATATCTAGCGCTAAGCATGTTGCAGTTTCTGTACTGATCAGCAATAAAGTGCGGAGAGAAATAAAGTTTTATTTCCTGCATACGCTAGTTAAGAAATGTGTCACTTAAAAGTGCTCTTGCATGTAACCTTTCCTTGTCACACAACACAGCTTAGGGAATCAGTAATGATCTCCCAGCGCTCAAATTGAAATCACCTGCTGCTTTAGCTCAGCGGAAGTTATGAAATGAATAGCAAAAGTAGCAAGTACAAGGCATTAATGAATTATTAACATCCAAACAATTCCGATTCATACCTAGTGGAATCCGCCGGAGAGTCTGCGCATTCACTGTTTGTCATACTGCATTTCAAATTCCCATCCAACACATCTTTTTGCTGTTTTTTTTCTTCAAAATCACTGACCCCTATCTCAACCAATTAGATAGGCTAGACTCTGACCTGTCCAATGACACCTAACTAACATGGCTTTGTTGGGTGTAAAGTATATACAGTAGATACAAGGGTCCAAAGTACCCCCACTTTCCTCGAAGCGGTGCGGCACCTTGTGTTTTAGATGGACCAATGCGTAATAGCACCTTGCGCCATCACCTCCACATTTGGTCCCTATGAGAAGGTGAGTTAGTGCAGCGACATTGATTGATTTACAGGTAAAAGCACATAATACCACTACCTTAGAACAGAGAAAAAAAAAGTAAGTTTTGCATTTAGTTTTTTTCCTTCTATTTTTACACGTTACGTGGTCATATTTGGTATTGTTAAAAAGGCCAGAATCTGACCTTTCCAATGGCACATTGCAAGACCTTTTGCAGTGTAAAAATAAGAGACCTAGGGTTCCAAAGGGCCCCATGATCCCATCCTAGCAGTGCGCCAGTTTAGATTTTCGATAAACGAATGTGTAATAATGCATTGTGCCATCACCTATGCATTTGTGGTATCATGGGAAATGAGAAGGTGAGTTAGTGCAGCATCATTGTCACATTATGATTGGAAAGTGAACAATAGTGCTGCTTTAGAGAGAAATTTTTTTTATTTTTTATTTTATTAAAGGTTTACATATATCCTAGTTATGCTCTTGCCTTTCCAACTACACCAGGCATGACCCTCTGCTTTCCATGGTACAGGAGGAGTGGGGGTCTCTGTCTGACATCATTGTGTGGGGCAGAGGATGTCCTGGACGCTGGGTTGAAGTCCGCGAGTGGCACCAGATCTCCACTGAGCCATGGGACAGTAATGACATGATGAATGCATTCACTGCACCCTAGCAGGAAAGTGGATGACACACTCAGCGGGTCATCCGCAGCCAACATGTTAAACCTGGTAGTTTTTCAAGGGGAAAGGCAAATACATCTGTTTTTTTAATTTTTGGGGGAAGGGCTTGGCAAATAAATTAAGGGCTATATTACAAAGTTGGTGTTAACTTAACCACAGCTGCTGTAAATTTACCTGTCACGGTTCCCAGACCCCACCACGCAGTACTTAACACCCCACACTACACAGAGCCCAGAAGATACCAACAGAGTAGCCGTGAAAGATCCCTAACTGTCTGGTCCTTAGAATTGGCCAGGTAAACTAGCTAGACAGAAAGGGTTAACAACACAGGGAGTAGTCAGCCGAGCCAGAATCAGGAATACAGAGTTCAGAATGGTCAAATGGAATAGCCGGGTCGATATCAGAGCAGTGGCGTAGTACAAGAAAATGGTCTAGGGCAACAGAAGGCAGAATAGTCAGAAACAAGCAGAGGTCAATAACGGCTTAATTCAATATAGCAGTCAGGTACCAGGAGCTCAGGTATGGATAACCACGATCTGGCAACTGCTGAGAAACACTGAGGGTTTTTAAAGACCTTCACCAGGCCACGCCCCCCACTCAAGCCGCGCCTCATGCAGCCACCTCCCTGCCTGTCTCCATTTAAACTGGGCATTGGTCAGCGAGCAGCATCAGACATGCTGTCCTCAAGCACACAGGTAGGGCTGGAAGCTCCCAACGTTACAGTACCCCCCTCTCCACGGGAGGCCACCGGACGACCAACAGGACGAGCGGCAGGACGACCACCAGGGCGATCGGGGTGTGAGGCATGGAACGCCCTAACCAACCTAGAGGCAGACATGTCGGAAGCTGGAATCCAGGACCGGTCTTCTGGACCATAACCCACCCAATCGACCAAGTACTGCAGAGCGCCCCTGCACAGCCTAGAATCCAAAACCCTCCTAACCTCATACTCAGATTCACCATCAACCTGAATAGGTGGAGGAGGAGGAACGACCCGCGTGTACCTGTTACACAACAAAGGCTTCAGTAGGGAGGTGTGGAAGACGTTGTGCATGCGAAGATGTTTAGGAAGGGCAAGAGCATAAGCCACAGGATTAATGCGGCGAATGATCTATATGGACCTATAAACCGAGGTGCCATTTTCATAGAAGGCACCTGCAACTTCACGTTCCTAGTGGACAACCAACTCTATCCCCCACGTTATAGGAGGGAGCTTGTAACCTATGCCTGTCAGCCTTGCGTTTCTGGACAGCAACATTGCGCTCCATATTTTCTCGAATCTGTCTCCAAATCTCTTGCAGTTGAGTGAGATGGTCATCGAGAGCCGGGATGGTCTGTTCAGTAAACTGAAGCGGTAGAGCCGGAGGGAAAAAACCATAGATGGCAGAAAAAGGAGAGTGGCCAGTGGTCTCGTTAACAGCGTTATTACGTGCATACTCAGCCCAGGGCAACAACTCCGACCAATTGTCTTGTTGTTGTGTGGTAAAGCAACGTATGTACTGCTCGAGACCCTGATTTGCCCTCTCTGCTGCCCCATTGGTTTGTGGATGATATGCTGAAGAGAAGGCCAATCGCACCCCCATCTCTGCACAGAAAACCCTCCAGAAACGAGAGACGAACTGGGCTCCTCTGTCAGAGACTATTTCAGACGGAACCCCATGTATTCGTACAATCTCTCTAGCAAAGACGACCGCCAGTTCTTTGGCCGTAGGAAGCTTAGGTAGAGGGACAAAATGAGCCATTTTGGAGAAGCGGTCTACAACTGTCAGAACCACAGTATGACCCTTGGACTTCGGCAAGTCCACAATAAAATCCATAGATAGATGAGACCAAGGCCTCTTAGGCATGGGTAAAGGCTGCAATAGACCGACAGGCAAGGATTTACTGGTTTTGCTTCTGGCACAGACTTGACAAGCCAAAACAAACAGACGTACGTCCTGTCGCATGGTGGGCCACCAGAACTGTCTGGAGATACTGGTAAGAGTCTTAGTAATACCAGGATGACCTGCTGGTTTAGAATCATGAAACATTATGAGTAATTCTTGTCTTTCCTTTTCAGGTACAAACAACATATCTGGAGGCTTGTCAGGTGGAGCCCCTACTTGAACTGCCTGGAGGCGTTCCAGGAAAGGCGAGGAGACAGACAAGACTGTGGAAGCCACAATACGTTCAGGAGGAACTATAGGATTGTGGTCTTGTGTATTAGACTCATACGGGTCATATTGACGAGATAAGGCATCAGCCTTTACATTGCGGTCACCTGGTCTGTAAGTCAATACAAAATTAAACCGAGACAGTAGCAATGACCACCTGGCCTGTCTCGCGTTCAAACGTTTAGCATCCCGATGTATGTAAGGTTCTTATGATCAGTAATTATCAACAAAGGGTCAAGAGTACCTTCCAACAAATGTCTCCACTCTGAGAGGGCAGACACAATAGCAAGCAATTCTCTGTTACCGATATCATAATTGCGTTCTGCTGGTGATAATTTTCTTGAAAAGAACCCACAAGGATGTAGAGGTTTTCCTGGAGACTCTCTTTGAGACAGGACAGCCCCAATGCCTATCTCGGAAGCATCAACCTCAAGAACAAACGGAATCCTGGGATCAGGATGCCGTAACACAGGAGCGGAAGTGAAAGCTTGTTTGAGTGCTTCGAATGCTTGTTTGGATTGAGAAGACCAGATCTGGTTCTTCAGACCTTTACGTGTCATATTAATGATAGGGGAGGCTACAGTGGAATAATTCTTGATAAATCTCCTATAATAGTTGGAAAATCCCAGAAACCTCTGTATGGCCTTGAGACCTTGAGGGAGAGGCCATTCTGAGATGGCCGTGAGTTTAGAAGGATCCAAATCAAAACCTTCTGGAATGATAATATACCCAAGGAATTTCACAGTAGTAATGTCGAATAAACACTTCTCTAGTTTGCAATAAAGACCATTGTCCAGTAATTTTGCTAATACCTGTCTGACATGTGCATGGTGGGTTTTCAGATCGGGAGAGTAAATCAATATATCGTCTAGGTATACTATAACAAAGGTTTGTAAGAAATCTCTGAGCACATCATTAATAAAATCCTGGAATACCGCTGGAGCATTACAAAGACCGAAAGGCATGACCAAGTATTCATAATGACCACTCCTGGTGTTAAATGCTGTTTTCCACTCATGCCCCTCTTTTATACGTATCAGGTTGTAAGCCCCTCTTAAATCAAGTTTTGTGTATACTGCTGACCCCCTTAACCTGTCGAAAAGTTCTGATATGAGAGGGATAGGGTACACGTTCTTAATGGTGATCTTGTTAAGCCCCCTATAATCGATACACGGGCGTAAATCTCCCTCTTTTTTAGACACAAAAAAGAACCCAGCCCCTGCTGGAGAAGAGGAACGTCGGATAAAACCTCTCTCCAAATTCTCCTTTATGTACTCTTCCATAATTTGGTTCTCCTTTATGGAAAGAGGATATACTTTGCCTCGAGGAGGCATGGTACCAGGATGCATATCAATGGCACAATCATATGGTCTATGTGGAGGCAGTTTCTCTGCCTCTCTTTTATCAAATACAGCCCTGAGGTCGGCGTATTGGTCAGGAACCTCTGTAGACAATGGAGGAGCTGTGGGTGTGTTCAGGGCACCGACATGCTGAATGGGTATTAAACAAGTCCCAAAACAAGCAGGACTCCAAGACAGTATCTCTCCCTTAGCCCAATCAATAACAGGATTATGTTCCACCAACCAAGGGAAACCAAGTACAACAGGATTGGAAGGTGAATGGATAACTTGAAATATGATTTCTTCTTTATGCAAGAGACCAGTGGTAAGAACCAATGTAACCGTATCGTGAGTAATCCTAGGGCAGGATAACGGTCTGCCGTCTATGGCTTGACGGCTAAGGGTGTCTCTCTTACAACCAGGGGTAGAGAAATGGAAGAAGCGTAGTTAACATCGATAAAGTTGCCAGCAGCCCCAGAATCCAAAAAAGCGGTAGTATGTGTGGTCTTGGTCTCCCAAGCCAAGGATACTGGTAACATAAGTTTAGTGTCTTTGACAGGAGACATGCACGTCACACCCAAGGCCTGTCTCCTCAGCTGCCTTAGGTGCGGTAGTTTTTCTGGTTATCATACATCTTAGGACGAGTAGGACATTGAAATCGTACATGACCCCCAAACCACAATACAGGCACAATCCCTCACGAAAACGCCTTGTTCTCTCTTCCTCTGTAAGCCTAGTACGGCCTAGTTGCATAGGCTCAGAGGGAGGAGATGACTCTCTTGGTGGTGCCTGAAAGACAGGGGCCATCCTAGGTAACGGTCTCTTGGGCTTCTCTCTTGGAGTCCTTCTGTCCCTTATCTGATTATCCAGATCTATACAATAAACAATGAGTTCACACAATACCTCAGGTAGTTTACGTGGAGCCAATTCATGCATCAATGACTCGGATAACCCCTCCATAAAAGCCAGAACCAGTGTCTCATTTGTCCAGTTCACATCAGAGATCAAGGTTTTAAATTCTATGGCATAATCAGAAACAGTCCTGTTCCCTTGACGTATGCGGAACAAGGATTTGCCAGCTACCGTGGCCTTTCTGGTAGGATTAAATGTACGTTGTAACTCGGCTATGAATTCTTTATAATCCCGTATGATAGGCTTCTCTGCCTCCCATAACGGCGTCGCCCATGTCAATGCTCTGCCAGACAGGTGATTAATAATGAACCCCACTTTGGCAATGTCAGAGAAAAACATCTGTGGATTTAATTTAAAATTAATATCCACATGGACCAAAAATCCCCGGCACTCTGAGGGAGTACCGTCAAACCTCATAGGAGCGGTCATGTGTACCTGGGATGTCTGAACGACAGGGGACACAGGTATATCAAGCGGGGGTGCAACCCCAGCTGGTTCCAGGTGAGCCGTACGAGTAAGGATAGTTTGTAAGGCAATAGCAAACTGATCCATCCTATGATCCTGCTCATCCTGTCTGGATACAAAGTTAGCCAAGTGCTGTGTTAAGTCTGCGGGATCCATAGTGGCCAGATCGTAATGTCACGGTTCCCAGACCCCACCACGCAGTACTTAACACCCCACACTACACAGAGCCCAGAAGCTACCAACAGAGTAGCCGTGAAAGATCCCTAACTGTCTGGTCCTTAGAATTGGCCAGGTAAACTAGCTAGACAGAAAGGGTTAACACACAGGGAGTAGTCAGCCGAGCCAGAATCAGGAATACAGAGTTCAGAATGGTCAAATGGAATAGCCGGGTCGATATCAGAGCAGTGGCGTAGTACAAGAAAATGGTCTAGGGCAACAGAAGGCAGAATAGTCAGAAACAAGCAGAGGTCAATAACGGGTTAATTCAATATAGCAGTCAGGTACAAGGAGCTCAGGTATGGATAACCACGATCTGGCAACTGCTGAGAAAACACTGAGGGTTTTTAAAGACCTTCACCAGGCCACGCCCCCCCACTCAAGCCGCGCCTCATGCAGCCACCTCCCTGCCTGTCTCCATTTAAACTGGGCATTGGTCAGCGAGCAGCATCAGACATGCTGTCCTCAAGCACACAGGTAGGGCTGGAAGCTCCCAACGTTACATTACCAGAGTCATTCCATTCTATGGGGTTGTTAAGTTTACAATAGCTCTGGTTAAGTTAGCACCAACTTTGTAATACTGCCCTAAATCTATTATTCTGTTATGCTATGGGTTTTTTCCCCTGGGGGTGGAGTGATCAAATAATTAAATTTTCCCCAGGGAGGAGGCAGTTTTTTTTCTGGGAGGGGAGTGGTGGGTGGATCATGCAGGCAGCCTGGAATTGCCTCCATTCATTCTTCCTCCAGTGTGCGGCCTGTACACTCGAGAACCACCGGGAGAGCGACAGATGTCACGTGGCTCGGCAAGCCCTCTAACTTTATCAGATGGTGCCGGCCTACCGCCAGATTGGAGTACTAGCGATGCAAGGTCACAGTACAGAAAGTTTACTTTTATAGCATTTCTGTGAGTTCACCGTATCGCCGGCCTCTTAGAGAATTCCAGATGACAGACACGTCTTTAAATTTCAGAATCCTCTCTTTTCATGTTAAGTGGCCGCGATCAGCTGTGTCAGCCATTGGGCAAACCTCAAATTCTCGTCAAAGTGATTAAAGAGAATTTTAATGTTGCTCGAGGCTCTGGCGGTCAGTCAGCCCGTTCGAAGCTTAAGCGGTGTCGCCCCCCCAGAGGGTGTTACCCGGGTGCAGCCCGCACCCGCTGCACCCCCATTGTGAGGCCACTGCCTAGCACTAAAAGGACCATTCAAATCAGTTTTTACACATTTTCTACATTCATTTTTTTGAGTTTTCTATTAAACCATATACAATATGAGAGATCACCGTAACCCTGTTTTCTCTGCAGTGTAGAGAATTGTCTTTTCATTCTAAATAAAGCCCCACTCTTTAAATCGGTGCACACTGTCCTCTGTGACCAGCAGCTGACAGATAACACCATGGGATGGATTACCATGGAATGCATTTCTAGCAGCTCATCAAGCTAACAAATAGCACAATCATCTAATCTTCCAGCAGTCCATCTTGAAAGGTCCTTGAGTCAGTGGAAGTGACAAAACATCAGGAATTGTTGGTGTGAAATATTTAGTGAACACAATTAAGTTGCTGTCAATATCCTGATTAAACAGTATCTTGTCTGTGTGACAAGTAAAAAGAAATGTATCTGGCATGAGGCGTTAAATCCTGAGATATGTTTCCAGCTTACTAATGAAGAAGAATACTTTGTGAAACATTAGCAATACTGATGGACACAACAGGCCATGTCATCGCAAAATATAAAAGAAGTAGAAAAGTAACTGATTTTTGTTATGACAACAGAATAAAATAAAATGCCAAGAAACAAATAAATATCACTCACGCATTCTAAGATAAGAAACTGTTGACTGCTTTGGATGAATTGGATCAATCTTATAATACCCACAGTGCACACTCCTGGTCTACTTACAATCCACGGTGGTTAATGGAAGCAACGTGAACTATAGGAAATGATACAAAGTGTCAAACTGATCTTGATTGATTTGCAACTTTGGCAACAAATGGATATTGGAGCTGCAGCTCCAAAATGGGTGTTGTGAATGAAACCCTTGGCACCGCAGACTGTGTAATGCCTTACCGGCAGTAGGTGACCCTGAACGCTGAGGGACAGCATAACATGCCCTGCGGTAACTCCCCCGGCCCGCCTCCCTTCCCTGCTGTGGCTCGCCGCAATTGGTAGAATCCAGGCTGCCTAAGTTCATCACTGCCCCGGCATTAAGGGTTTCTTTTCTGAATGGGTTAACTCACTTGCCTCTTGTACGGCACTGAAGTTGACTAAAAATGTAAACAATGACAAATAAAAAAAATCATCATTCTTGCAACTACAGTGTAACTTTTACTGTCCAAAGATACACAACGACCGGTGAAGAAAATAAACATGCAAGCAGGGTACCCTAATACAGAATTCTATAATCCAGAAAACTCAGAGATCCATTTTTTTCTGAGCCTTCCAGACTTTAGATAAGTTCACCTCCCTGATGCTCCAGACAGGTTGGGCTGTTCCGAGACCTGGCTCCCTATCTCTTTAGCAGAGTGCAACATGCTCTGGGAGGATCTGTACACTCTCAGTGTGTGACATGCTGCTCAGAATCATACTGGCTCTGTGCAGCACATACATGCAAAACAGCTGAAACAGTTCTCCCAACGTCTGTACACACTGGCAGTGCAGCAGGAAGGGGATCATGGTTGCCTCCTCTGCAATCTCCTTCCTCTCAGACAGCGTAATTTCCTGGATCCCGAAATCTGGTAGAATTTTAAACACAGGCTCCCAAAATTTCTAGATTAGGGATGCCCAACCTATTTTACACATTCAATTCAAGGTTCCTAGAGATCTATAATATGTGGATGACATACAGCAAAAAAACTCAAGTGGGGGCAAAATACTTAATGGATCATTTGGCAACAATAACCACTTGGCTTTGCGCTTACCCTGTGGCTCCATGCGAAACAAAACACATCAGAGGTTTTGGTTCAATTGAATGGCCATCAATGTGCTAAGCACCCCCAGCACATCATGACACTTCTGGTTAGGTGGCTTCTAACCTAATGAAACCAAAAACTGCTTTCTAAGCAAAACTGTGACCTGTAGTATTTCTTGTAGTATTGTTTCTTTAAAACATACAATTCTTTTCCCCAACCTATTATGATCATCCATAAATAAATAAATAGGTGATAAATTTGTCCCATGGCGAAAGAAGATAATGAGTTTATTTGTTTTTATGCAATATAAAAAGACACCAATTAATAGTCAGGGCCGGCCTTTGGGGTGTGCGACCTGTGCGACGGCACTCAGCGCCATGGCAACTGGGGGTGCCCAGGCACCCGACACACAGCCTGCATTCCTCCCCACAGCTAGATGGAGAGGATCCAGTTTTAGGTACATCCATTCAGCTCCTCCCCTATTCCCCCGTCATCTTCCTGTCTTCGTGCATCGCACACTGTGTGCCCGGGAATGGAAGGGGAGTGGGTTGCTGAAGAGACAGAGCTAGACAGCAGCCCGGAGACCCAGGGACCTGCAAAGAACAGCTCCCACCCTCTGACCCAGCAGGCACGGAGTGCAGATGGCAGCCCTGGAAATGGCACAGCTGGAGAATGTGCCTGGATCTCCCCTGCCCTCCTGGCCCTGCCCCCTTCCTTCCAGCAGAAACTTCGGGTCCTGACAGGGAGGTAAAGAGGCAAACCGTGAGTAAATTAAGTTGCAGGGGGGGATTCATGGCTAGTGAAATTTTCCTGATATTTCTCCTTATGTGATTTATTTAGTCCTATTTATATAAATAACTGTTTAATGTGTTCACTCTATCGGGGTTATTCAGAGAGCACTGACATTTCTGTGCTCTCTGGTTCACCTCACTTCAGCGAGTTAAATTTGCCATTCCTGCGGTGAATTCAGCATTCACCGCAGGGTCCCCGAAGTGCGGTAAATCGACCCGCCGAATGCTGCAAATCTGCTGAACGATGCGGATCAACCCGCTGAACACAGCCGTAAACCCACAGAGCAAACAGCCGAACCCACCTGCCGAGCGCAGCCGCCGAAGAGACTGCCAAACGCACCAGCAAGCCACAGAAGAGACTGCCGAACGCAGCCAACGACCCACTGAATGCACCCACAAAAAGCTAACCAGTGGCTAAACAGGTAAAAAAAAAAACACAACTTTTGACCACTTTGCTGCGGAGGACGCGCTCAGCGCGTCCTGCCGCAGGAAGGGTTGGCCGATCGCTGTGCCCCCCGGTGCGGGCTGACATCTTGGATGTCAGCCTGTCAATCCGGGACCGCTGCGGGCACAATAGATGTCATTGCGGTGGCGCGATGACATCTATTTCAGGCGCCCCCCGCGTGTGCGGAGGAGGCGCCTGAAAGGGAGGGGGGAGGTCTTTCGGACCTCTCTCCCTCTCGATCGCGGGGGTCCTGAGCTTAATGCCAGGCACCGTTTGGAAGAGCACAGCCTGCCCTTACAAACAGTGGCTATCATTAACCCGTGGGGAGTCGGATCACGAATCGGCGCTGAAAAGCGCCGGTTCGTGATCCTTTCCCGGAGCTGGCCGACATCTTGGATGTCGGCCAAGCCTCCGGGAACTCCCCCTGAGGACTGGCGTCATCGTGCATAGCACGATGACGCAAGTCCTGGAGTTAACCCCTAGTTGCCAACAATGGTGGAGATAGGGGGGTTCCAATGAACCCCCTATCTCCTGATCCGTGGCAGCTAGGGGTTAAAGTTTGGTACTGTTGGATCGGCCAGAGCATGGCCGTTCCAACGATACCAAACATGACTGTGAAAAAAGTTTTTTAAAAAAAATCAAAATTAAAAATAAAAAAATATATATATTTTAAAAAAAATTATAAAAAAAAAAAAAAAATTTTCTTATTTTTGGTTTGTTAATGCAGCAATATTGTTCCCATTTCAATTATAATGTGAACAATGATGCTGCACTAACGATTTTTGTATGCGGTGCGTTTGTTAAAAATCGAGTAATTTTCCCCCCAAAAAAATGTAACGAGACCCCATTTCTAATTTTTTTAACAAGCGCACCCCATACAAAATATAACCGCAATTGCTTGCATATTAAAATGTGAAAAAAAAACACTTTACACGTTGTAAATTATTGAAAATTCATATTTTATTGCATTTTTTGTTATAATATACAGACAGGACATGACGTATACATATAATAATGACATATTATGAATCTGCCGAGTCTGACGGAAAGAACGATTTATAATATGTCTGGGTCATATACTAAAATAAGCCTTCAAAACGCATTTAAACATGATGATCAAAACCGGTAAAAATGAGCTCAGCACAGGGGCGGGAAATGCCTCAACAGCGAAAGGGTTAAATGGCGTTTGCAAAAAATTACTGCATGAAAATGCCTGGATATAATATATAAAGTCCTATGAAAAATAGTAACAAGGTCTGTTACAGAAAAAAGAATGCCATATAAATAAAAAAATTCAACGTAAAAGTGCCTGAAAAAATAGAGACTTTAAGGCTGGGGTCAGACCAGCGCATTTTTAACGTGCGTTCTGGCGCACTTAATCACGGCTGCACTAGCAGCAAATGACGGGCAATGACAGCCAATATACGAAGTACGGTCGCACGAAAGTCCGGCCGTGCAACGCAAGTGGAAAATGAACGCATTTTTTCGAGAACGCAGAACCTCTAGTACGGACGTACAGAGTGCGCTGCGCCCGCTAGCGGTGTGTGTGTGTGATTAGGAGACGTCAGACCCTGCTCGTGTCCGGCCAACATAACGTCCAGACGCAAAAAGTTTCCTGGTTTGGATCCGTAAAACATCACGCACGACAATGCGCATCGTATGACCGTTTTCGCATATTCCGTGAAAAAATACATCAATCCGTTCGGACGCACTTTTTTACGTTCTCGTGTAAAAATGCTTTCGTTTGACCCTAGACTTAAGCTGCAGATTTAAAGATTACTGTAAACGTTTTATCAGATATTGGATAAAAACAGGAATATATTTAACTTTGAAACCTATCTGATTCGCCTGAATAAACCTGTCGAATGAAACCATCGAACAGCCAGGCATTTCACTGACATTTTTCTGCTGTTCGGTGTCTCAGAATAGATTCAGCCAGCCTTGCTGTCCCTGCGCTATGTGGACGTCTGTGGATCGTTCTGGGAATTCCCTCCTCACTGCGGAGGACACTCCACGCACGTCCTGCTGTGTCCCTGCTCGGTGCCGATCTGGCTTCGTATAGGGACTTCATAGTAGGGGTAATGCACAAACCCCCTAATTTCACTGAATAATGAATTTCACCATTTGGGGTGTGGATATGGTAGGGTGTGTGGCTACTGTCGGGCGCTGTGAGTATTTCTCGCACAGGGCGCACAGAGGCCTAAGGCCGGCCCTGTTAATAGTCTTTTGTTCCTTAGAGGACAAAAACCACTGGAAGTAGCAGAACCCGTGTTACTGTCTACTCTTACTTAAGATGACCTCTAAGACGAAGACCTAGCAAAGTCTGTAGTTAAAAAAAGGTTTTATCTTTGTATTCCATCTCTTTCACACAAATAGCAATCCGTGTGAGTATAGAAATTCAAAACATACAGTTTCTTACAGCTGCAGATATTAATGAAAGAAAAAAATGTGTTGTGAAATAATCCCCTACGTAATTGCATATTAAATCATGGCGGCTCATTTGCGGATATGTATATCCATTATGCACTTTTCTGTAAAGCATCTGTTCCTCCTCCGCCCACATCATCCTTTTCCCACCCTTACATCCTTACATCTTTAGCAGCTAGCAGTTATTTTAACCAGTATTCTAAGTTACACATTTTATATATCTTGGCAACCAATTAATCTCCGAATCTCATCAGGGATTCAAGTAATTATATATACACACACATACACTATATGGACACAAGTATTGGGATACCTGGCCATTTCACCAACAGAGACTTTTATGATATTGCATTGCAATTACATACTCATAAATATTCAGGGTTATTCAAAGAGATCCGAATGGCTCCCGAAAGGGAACCGAACCCTGAAATTCAGCATACGGTTACCTTTCCTGGCCATTCGGCTATTCAGAGAGCAGGCCGTTCGCCAAATCCTTGCAAATTGCCTGCACATACGGTGCCTGTTCGGTGTCTGTTCGAGGGCAGTGAAATCCCCATCGAGAAGCAATGCTTCGTCTATTCAGAGAATAAAAAAACAGCAGTGAAAGGTTCCCCTAATGCCCTGCCATTCGGTGGTTTAATTCAACAGATTTATTCAGGCGAATCCCATAGGCTTCAATGTTAAAAATATTCCCAGTTTTATTCAATAGCTAATAAACCGGCTGCGTGAAGTAGAGGTAACATCAATGCTCTGCGTGGAGAGAGCCTGTGGAGTCATGGGCTCAATCCCAGCCAGAGCACCTCTCCAGTAAGTGTCCTTGGGCAAGACACCCAACGGTACATACTCCCCACCCAGGACATACTTGAAAACGAGAGAAATCTCAATATATCCTTCCTGGTAAAACACTTTCTCAATAAAAAAAACATTGATTATAATATTCTGCAGTAAAAAGTCTCTTTATTTATAGATTTTTTAGGATCTTTTAAGCATTTTTCGGGATTTGTTTTTTTTTTTTAAATATTTCCGATTCTTTTTTATTTATTTTTTTAACTTTACTTATTTTTTCTGTAACAGCCCTTTTTATTATCATTCATTGAATCATATGTAAATTTCAGATATTTTCGCTCAGTATTTTCTTTGCAAACAGCGTTTCACTTTTCAAACATTCAAGCGTAATGTTTTTCTAATTTATTCACTGCATTCGTCTGCGGTGTCGGCTTTTTCCAGCGGCTGCGCTGCGTGTGATCGACTCGGGTTTTTCCGGCGTTTTCAGTGGGTTAATCCAGATGTTTTTGCGGGTTTTGGTGTGCGTTCGCCCTTGTTTTGCTTTGAGCTTTCGGCGGGTTTGCGGCGACTTTTCCCTTCATTTCGGCAGCCCTGTGGTGCTTGCTGAATACACCGCAGGGTCGCCAAAATGGGATCGCCAAATCAAACCGAATTGAAGAGAACGAAAAGTCACCGAACGTGCGGTGGCTTTTCGATTCTCTTTGAATAACCCTGATTGAGTTGTTAACCCCCCCTCCCCTTAGCAGCTATAACAGCTGAAGATTTTGCTGTGCTTTTCGTGGGGATTTTGTAATGCCCTATTTGGCAGAAAGATGTTGCCATCTGCTGGTCAAAAGGAGTTCCTGCAGTCCTGGGCTCTATGCAGGATCATCTGAGGAGATGTCAGTGAAACCCATTCCCAACTGATTTTAAAAAGTGTTAGAACCTCAGGCATCATGCCAGCGGTGGCAAAACTTTAGAGGCATGTTCTGCAGCCTAAATGCAAATGAATTTCATTTGCAATATTATTATTATTAATCTTTATTTATACAGTGCGAGCAAATTCCATAGCGCTGACCAATGGGCACAATATAGACCGTTACAATACACTGAGACTGAACCTCAATTTTATAAACCGTCACATGAGGAAATGAGGGGTCTTTTCCAGTGGGAATTTACAATCTAGAAGGGTTGGGGTGGAAATAGAAGGTGAGGACTGCAAGGTGGGAATAAAGGGCTAGTTAGGGCTGTGAGGTGTATCAGTGAGTCGGGTGGTAGGCTTGCCTGAATAGGAATGTCTTACGATAGTGTTTGAAGGAAGGGAAACTAGGGGAAAGTCTGAAAGTATGAGCAAGAGCGTTCCAGAGGATGGGGGCTGCGTGTGAGAAATCCTGCAGTCTATCATGGGACGACGTGATGCGGGGAGAAGCTAGGCGCAGGTCACTGTTTGACCTTAGGGAGCGGGCTGGGGTGTATTTGGTGATTAGTGAGGACAGGTAGTGGGGAGCAGAGTTAGCGAGAGCTTTGTAGTTCAGGGTAAGGATTTTGAATTGTATTCTACAGTAGATGGGGAGCCAGAAAATCCTTTGCACTGCTCCTGTGGAACACCATATTGACTATACTATACCAGCAGGTGCCGGGCAGATTGAGTATAGTCATCTTGGTAGTGAAAGGGTTAATGGTATCTATTGGGAATGCGATGATACCGATACTGGTTCCGGCATTTGCTTGAGTATTTATACTCATGTAAATGACCCCAATACTTATATTGATACCGAAAGCCAGCAAAATTATGAATTTCGCTGTCAATTTGCTTGTATTTGGTTAATTGACAGCTTTATGAATACATTTCAAATTACAACAAATGTTGACATTCACTGTTCGGCACAATTCGAGGCCAATTCAGAGGTTAGTGAATAACCCCTATAATGTATGCTTTATAATATAAAGATGCTTTTAAAGATCTTCAAAAACGTACACAAATCCATCGTTAGTTCGGAACGGCATGTGTCGACAGAAGTCCTTGGTTTGATATTCAGTAATTATCAGCTTGCGCCATGGACTGTCAGCCTTTTAATCAGCATCACTTTGTCTGAGGACAGAGAATTCTGGAAATGATAAAAATGAAGAACCTCTAAATCTGCAACTTTAAGAGAATCCGTTCTTCACGTCAACAGAGAGATAGCCGGACACATTTATAAATCAACACAAAACCTCCCGATAAAGCTCTGCATTTATCTTGTCACAGCACGGGTTATTGAAAAGTTAAAGGAGGCAACAAATAGCCTTTGATGGGACTCTGCTCATCATTTCAAGCATGAATCCTCGTGACTAGGGATGAGCCAAACACCCCCGAGTTCGGTTCAGATTCGA
This sequence comes from Leptobrachium leishanense, assembly GCA_009667805.1. Classification (NCBI taxonomy): domain Eukaryota; kingdom Metazoa; phylum Chordata; class Amphibia; order Anura; family Megophryidae; genus Leptobrachium; species Leptobrachium leishanense. The sequence continues at coordinate 35,026,455 of CM019069.1, read as the reverse complement.
ACTCGAACTTTTCAAAAGTTCGAATTCGAACTCGAACACGAACACGAACTCAATGCAAGTCAATGGGACTCAAAGTTCGATTTTTAGAGTGCCCTCCAAGAGGGCATATATGCAAGATATTTGCCATAAAAGGTGTATAGGGGTCCGGTTACTGCCCTGGGGGACAGGAAGCAAGGACAAAAAGTAAAAAAAAAACGTTTTTAAAGGGACAGTGAGTTTTCCATGAAAAAGGGTTAAAAATAAAAACGAAAAATTCCTTTAAATATCGTGCCTAGGAGGTCCCCATAACCTGCCCGTGAAGTGGCGGATTTGTAAGATGTATAGAAACATTTAAAAACAATGTCCGGGTCCGGGTAGTGCCCTGGGGGACAGGAAACAAGGACAAAAAGTTTAAAAAAAATTTTTTTAACCCCTTCACTGCTGACGACATGTGGGACACGTCCTCAGTTACTCCCGCTGTATGCTGAGGAGGACGTGTCCCACACATCATCAGCTTTGCGGGACCCCTGGCGGAGATACTCACCTCTCTGTCCGGGGTCCCGCGGCGTTCTGACTTCAGCATCCTCAGACGCTGAAGTCAAGCTCCTCCCGACGTAAATGACATCATCGTGACATGCGCGATGACGTCATTTCCAGGTGACCCCCCGGCAATGCCTGGAGATTGCCTGGAAGGGAGGGGGGATCCGTTCGGATTACTCTTGATCGGGATGTCCCACAAAAAGAAGCCAAGCACCGCTTAAAAGGGGAGAATCTCCCCTTTTAAGTGGTAGCTGGCTTTAACCCCTTAGGCACCGGGTCACACTTTGGCGCGGTGCCGAAGTGCGGCCTAGCTCCGGTGGGGGCCGCCATCTTGGATGGCGGCTCCACCCCGGGTCCCCCCTCACTGCCTGACATCCTCACGCATAGAGTGATAACGTCAGATAGCCGAGGAACCCCTAGCTGCCCGGAATCCCCTGGTGGAGATAGGGGGTTCATTTGAACCCCGATATCTCCAGAACCGTGTTAGCTAGGGGGTCATGGAGGGTGTCAATCGAAAGGCCTGAGCATGGCCGGAAAGAGGAATCAAATCCTGGTATGGGATGATGTTGGAGATGGCCACGACAGAATCACATTGCTCTGAGTTTGTTTGTCTACATAGATATTTTGTCAGTCTAAGGCTAGGGTCAGACAAACGCATTTTCACGTTGTCTGTGAAAAAGTGCGTTCGAACGAATGGACGCATTTTTTCACGGAGTACGCGATAGCGGTCATACGATGCGCATTTGCGTCCGTGATTTTGTACGGATCATCAATAAAACACTTTGTGCATCTGGACGTTATGTTGGCCGGACATTAGCAGTGTCTGACATCTCCAAATCACACACACACGCCGCTAGCGGACGCAGCGCACTCTGTACAACCGTACTAGCGGTTTTACGTTCTCGACAAAATGCGTTCGTTTGCCACTTGCGTTGCGCAGCCGGACTTTTGTGCGACCGTACTTCGTATATTGGCTGTCATTGCCCGGCATCTGCTGCTACTACGGCCGTGATTAAGTGCGCCTGCACGCGCGTTCGCACTGCCTCAGTCTGACCCTAGCCTTATAGTAGAATTAATAAATGTCAGATCATATATCTGCCACAGTTAATAATTAAGATTACTGCTAAGTAAAGATGATATTACAGGGATATATTTAATATGGTATTATTAACCTTGCAGTGCAGATATTTTCAGGGTTATTCAAAGAGATCCGAATTGGGGCCGAAAGGTAACCGAACGCTGAAAATCAGCATTCGGTTACCTTTCCTGCCCATTCGGCTATCCAGAGAGCAGGCAATTAGCCAAATCCTGGCGAATTGCCTGCACAGCACATACGATGCCTGTTCGAGGGCAGTGAAATCCCCATAGAGAAGCAATGCTTCGGCTATTCAGAGAACAAAAACCAGCAGTGAAATGTTGCCGAATTGCCCTGTTGTTCGGTCGTTTCATTCGACAGGTTTATTCAGGAGAATCCCATAGGCTTCAATGTTAAAAAATTCCCATTTTAATTCAATATCTAATAAACCGTTCATTATAGTATTCTGCAGTAAAACGTCTCTTTATTTTTCGATTTTTTAGGACCTTTTAGGCATTTTTTGGGATTTTTTTGCAAACATTTTTTTTCTGTTTTTTTTTTAAATCGTTTTTTCTTTTTCTGTTTCAGCCCTTTTTATTATCATTCATTGGATCTTATATGTAAATTTCAGACATTTTCGTTCAGTAGTTTTTTTGGAAACAGCGTTTCACTTTTCAAACATTCAAGCGGACTGTTTTTTTTTTCTTCACTCCATTTGTCTGCGATGTCGGGTTGTTCCAGCGGCTGCTCTGCGTTCTGATCGGCTCCTGCTCGGGTTTCTCTGGCGTGTTGGTTTTGGGTTAATCCAGATGTTTTTGCGGGTTTCGGTGTGGTTTCGGCGTTCGCCCTGGTTTTGCGGTGAGTTTTTGGCAGGTTTGCGGCGACTTTTCCCTGCATTACGGCGGCCCTGTGGTGCTTGCTGAATACACCGCAGGGTCTCCGAAATGGGATCTGCAAATCGAACCAAATTGAAGAGAACGAAAAGTCACCGAATGTGCGGTGACTTAGCGATTCTCTTTGAATAACCCTGAGAATTTCTCAAAGCGATCAAATATTCATGTGAACTTGGATAAATTAATTATGGATTGTAAAAGGGTGGAACGTTTTTGTTTTTTTTAATTGGAATGAAGAAACCATAAAGATGGAGTTTCATTTGCATTTGGCTCCAGTACATGCCCCTAATGGACATGATGCCAGAGGTGCTAACATTTTTAGATCCATTTGGGATGTCATATGAATGAAATCCTCCCGGCTGAATCTTCAAGAACCTAAGAACTGCAGTAACATACTTTGGTCAGTAAATGGTGATATCTGCCTGCCAAATAGGTTATTACAGTAAGGAATACATTGGGAATATTTCCAAATATCTCTTACTGTATAATTAATTAAAAATGATATACAAAAAAAAAAAAAAAAAACACTGGTTCCTGAGAGTGTTTTTTTTTTAAAAAAAGAAAATCATTTTTAATTAATAATATAAAAAAAATCACATGGTAGTAAAGGGGTTCTGGCAAGAGAGTGATAGGTTAGGACCAACAGGCATTAACCCCTTCATTACCAAGCGATTTTCCAAAACAATATTGTTAGAAACCACCAGTAGTTTTTGTAAAATAATTTTTAATTAATTATACAGCAAAAAACATTTGGGCATATTCCCATTCACTTTTTCACTGTATATAACCTATTTGGCCAGTAGATGGTGCCATCTACTGCCAAATTGAGTTATAGGCGTTACAGCTGCAGCTCGATTCTTTTATGCCCTGCGTCAGCTGCTGAATTCCCGATGTCAAGGCATTCTTCAGCCGATTTAACACAATTTTAGCTCTTTGGAATCTCATTTGCTTCTAGGCTGCAGCGTTGCAGATCAAGATAGCTCAATCGGGGCACCCTTTGAAGCCTGTGATATCTCAATCTCGGTAGTGTAGGGGTTAAATATGTCAGATGGCATGAAACTCTATTTCTATGTATTCATCCGATAATCATTTGTGGTGTTTTCTTTGTTATTTTAAGTGTTCCTTCTCGTGCACAGTCTCCACGTTATAAACCAATGTTTGACAACTTCGATGAATCTATCGAATCTATTTTTTTTTTCACTGGAGTGTTTATGTATGTCTCTGTAAAGGGTATACATCTTCCCTTCTTTTTTATACACATATTACTGTTACATGCAGAGGGGAACACAGGGAAATTGCTGCCCTGCAGCATGTGTAATTCATATGCTGCAGGATGGAAAACAAAGCAGGTCCCACGGGATTTCTTATCTTCAGCATATTGATTCTACATACTGCAGGGTTGCATTTTTCATGCACTGGCCACCAGCATAAATCAATTATATGCCCCCCCATTGATGTTTCTGAACTGCAACTCCCATGATTCTGGGAAATGTAGGCAATAAACCTCTGGGGCCAAGTTTGAGATCCCTGAGGTAGAGTGTATTCATAATATTTAAACAGATACTAAAGCCATGCTGCACCCGGAGCAAACCTATCCTGTGCTCTTACATCTGATCTGATTATAAAAAAAAAAAATAGATCATTTATCACTGCTTGACAACATCAATTCTCCCATTATCCTGAACCACCCAATATGATATTGCACATAACACTGAGAGAGAACAGCCGTAGAACTCATTTATTGACGGTGAAACAAAAAAGAATTCTCCAGTGTAAGTGCAATGACTTTATTTGTTCTCCGAGAAAATGATGGTAATGTGGGACCCGCGAGGATTACATAAAACACATTTGGTGAGAATGTGGAATATCAGAACACATCTGGATGAGGTCATTTACGGAGCTCCTCCACAGCAATAACAATACACCGAGTGGCTTATACAATGTTATTGCGTTTCGATCTGCAAGAGAAAACAAAAAATAATAATAATCACAAATGTGACTTTTCAAACAATACCAGTTAAAGTTTGTATTTTACACTATGGAAAAGATATAGGGTAACGAGACGGAAACAAAGTGATTTTGAAAAATAAATAATAGAAGATTTTTTTTACTTTAGAATCATACTCTTTTATAAAAATGCTACGTATTTACCAGACAAACAGAGATTACGTAGAAAAATTAACTAAATTCTGTAAAATTCATGCTCAGGTCAAAATCCTTGAATATAAAACAGAATCTAAAGGAATGATCAACTGATCCCCTGCATACTTTTGCTGGTAGGACATTATCACCCATCATCCACAGACACCCACATCTCAACTGATCCCCTGCATACTTTTGCTGGTAGGACATTATCACCCATCATCCACAGACACCCACATCTCAACTGATCCCCTGCATACTTTTGCTGGTAGGACATTATCACCCATCATCCACAGACACCCACATCTCAACTGATCCCCTGCATACTTTTCCTGGTAGGACCCCCATCACCCAGTATTCGCAGGCACCCACATTGTAACGTTACCTTGGTCTTTTTCTGTTTTTTTATTTATTTTTGTTTTTCTCCACCATTTGCTTTGCTAATTAGCATGTGAATCTCCTGCCCTATTGACACAGCCCATCCAGTTTCAGGTGTTTGCAGTTAAAAAGTAATCAGTCCACCCTATATAACATTTAAGACTGGCTCCACTGAGCCTTGGCTCTTGTGACCTCCCTAAGTGGACGTTCAGAGTTGATTCCTGGAGTGGCGGGACTGGAGGAAGGAACTGCAAAACTGCAAGGCCCACTTTTTACTCTGGGTAAACGCACATCTATATCATGCTTTCTCTCACGCTTCTACTCTTTACTTCTACCTTTCTCCTTAAATGGAACTCCTGCCCCTCTACAAACGACCCCTACACTATCTGCATCTCTCCCTCCCTCCTCTCGTCCCACATGATGGCCTCGCATGAGCTCCTTTGTTTCCTCAGAACATGGTCTCCCTCTAACTCTCGTGCTGCCAATCACTCCCACAAATCCCATTCCCACCTTCTCTTTCTCACCCTCCTGCTGTTACTCTATTCAGGTGACATATCCCCTAACCCTGGCCCCACAACACATCCAATACTTCCCTCTCATCCTATCTCCATCACACATAAATCACCTCCCTGCAAGCCCAGCAACCTCATGCCCCCAGACCGGGTGAGAGAAATGGTGGCGGGGTCGGAATCCTGCTCTCTCCCACCTGCACCTACCAGCATCTCCCTCCACCCCCATCCCTCTCCTTCTCCTCCTTCGAGACACACTGCATCCGCCTGTTCTCTCCTCTGGCTCTCAGGGTGGCAGTCATCTACCACCCACCGGGACCAACCTCCTAGTTCTATGACCACTTTGCTACCTGGCATTCTCACTTCCTGTCTTCTAATCTTCCATGCCTAATTCTCGGGGACTTCAACATTCCCATTGACGATCCTTCCGCCCCTGCTGCCTCCAAACTTCTTTCACTCACGTCCTCCCTTGGACTCACACAATCCTCCCTCCTCCCTACCCACCGCGATGGTCACGCTATTGACCTTGTCTTTTCCAACCTCTGCTCCATTTCTGAGTTCAAATGTCGCCCTTTCACCATCTCCGACCACCACCTTCTCTCTTTCAACCTATCTGGACTTCCTAAACACCCTGCTCCCCCACCCCGCACACACACTCGCAGAAATCTACATGCTGTGGACCCCCATCAATTCTCCAACATACTTCACCACCTCCCTCATACCTCATCCTTCACCTGCCCTGATGCTGCCACTAATCACTACAACACTACTCTTATCTCTGCTCTAGATACTCTTGCTCCTCTTCGACTCTGTAAGGCCCCACGCCGCCAGCTTCAGCCCTGGCACACCCTCCAGACTCGCTACCTGCAAATATGCTCCCGCACCGCAGAGCGTGCCTGGAGGAAATCCCGCTCTGAAGCTGATTTTGTTCACTTCAAGTTTATTCTCCGGTCATACACCTCTGCCCTCCACTTGGCCAAACCTTCTTCTCATCTCTTATATCTACGCTGTCCTCCAACCCTAAACGGCTCTGGTCCACCTTCAACACCCTCCTCTACCCACCTGCACCTCCCCCCTCAGCTGCCTTCAGCGCTCAAGACCTGGCAGACTACTTCCTCAGTAAAACTCTAACTATCAGAAGCAACATCCCAACACAAGATAGTTATCTGCCACCTCCACTCCCAGAGATCCCCTCTGCCACCCTCTGCCGATTCCTCCCAGCCACTGAGGAGGAAGTCAATTCCTTATTGTCCTCCTCACATCTCACTACGTGCCCGCTCGACCCCATTCCCTCACATCTAATTCCTCCCCTCTCCTCCTCCCTCACCCCTGCTCTCACACACATCTTCAACCTATCTCTCTCCACTGGCTCCTTTCCATCCGCCTTCAAACACGCGCTAGTTACCCCTTTACTAAAGAAACCATCCCTAGATCCCAACTCTCCATCCAACTACCGCCCTGTATCCCTGCTTCCCTTCACATCAAAGCTCTTAGAAAAACTAGTCTTCAACCGCCTCTCCCTCTTCCTGTCCTCCAATTCCCTACTTGACCCCCTGCAATCTGGCTTCCGTCCCCTACACTCAACTGAAACTGCCCTCACCAAAGTCACCAACGACCTCCTAACTGCTAAAAAACACGGCCACTATTCTATTCTCATCCTGCTTGACCTCTCGGCTGCTTTTGACACTGTTGACCACCCCCTCCTTCTACAGACCCTCAACTCTCTGGGTCTCGGTGACACTGCACTCGCTTGGGTCGACTCCTATTTATCCAACAGGTCCTTCTGTGTGTCCTTTGCTGGTAACTCCTCCTCCTCATTGCCTCTATCTGTTGGTGTACCTCAAGGCTCTGTCCTTGGTCCTCTGCTCTTTTCCATCTACACCTCCTCCCTGGGCAAAATCATCAACAGCTTTGGCTTTAATTACCACCTCTACGCTGATGACACTCAGATCTACCTCTCTACCCCTGATCTCTCTCCCCCTGTCCTTTCAAAAGTCAGTGACTGTTTATCTGGCATCTCCTCCTGTATGGCCTCCCACCACCTAAAGATCAACATGTCAAAGACTGAACTCCTACTTATTCCTCCCTCCAATGCCTCCCCACCTCCTGACTTCTCTATCACGGTGGAGGGTATCACCATCTCCCCATCAAACCAAGTTCGCTGTCTTGGAGTTACACTTGACTCTGCTCTTTCCTTCATCCCCCACATCAAGTCTCTTTCCTCCTCCTGCTGATACCAACTGCGTAAAATTTCCAGAATTCGGCCATTTCTTACCGCTGTCACCACAAAACAACTCATACACGCCCTGGTAATCTCCCGACTCGACTATTGCAATAATCTCTTATCTGGCCTCCCTCTGTCCCGCCTCTCCCCCCTACAATCCATCCTGAACGCCTCCACCAGGCTAATTCACCTCACCCGCTGCTCTGTCTCTGCCGCTCCCCTCTGCGAGTCCCTTCACTGGCTCCCCATCCACTACAGAATTAAGTTCAAAAATCCTTATCCTTACCTACAAAACCCTCACTAACGCAGCTCCCCACTACCTGTCCTCACTAATCACCAAATACACCCCGGCCCGCTCCCTAAGGTCAAACAGTGACCTGCGCCTAGCTTCTCCCCGCATCACCTCTTCCCATGATAGACTGCAGGATTTTTCACGCGCAGCCCCCACTCTCAGGAACGCTCTCCCTCGTACTGTCAGACTTTCCCCTAACTTCTCTTCCTTCAAACGCTCCCTTAAAACATTCCTATTTAGGGAAGCCTACCACCCAACTCACTGACACAACCATCAATCACTCTCACCTTACAGTCCTCTCCTCCTGTTTCCAACCCCAACCCTCCCAGATTGTGAGTTCCTACGGGAATAGGGCCCTCATCTCCTCCTGTACTGTTTGTCAAATGTTGTTCAATGTATTGTAACCCTGTCTATACTGTGTTTATTGTACAACGCTGCGGAATATGCTGGCGCTTTATAAATAAAGAATAATAATAACAATAATAGATGTTATTATAAATATCATAACTAGCATGTAACTTAGTAGCGTTAGTTGGTGTCGGTGGCTGGGACAGGTTGGAGTTGTTACGTACCAAGCTCTGGAAAGAAGAGCAATTGCAGAAAATTTGAGGCTGGTGTTGTAAAGACTTGATACAGGGCAGTTCTTTTCAAGCGGTCCCCCCCCCCTCCTGCTTCTAATCCCCTCACCCATCTAGATTGTAAATTCCCACGGGAATAGGGTCCTCATATCCTCCTGTATCTGCTGGCAGGTATAATGACCTGTCTCCTGTATGTATTGTAGAATTGTCCTGTCTTTACCCATTACACCTTGTACAGCGCTGCGGAATGTGTTGGCGCTTAATAAATAATGATAATAATAATAATAATAAGCTTTCTCCATCTGCATTTCCTAGGAAGCCCTGCACAACTCCAGGCCTAACTTACCTGCAAACCCGCCCAGAGGAGGACACATCTGTAGCCTGAATCGGCATTATAAACCTCTATGTAAGGCTGGGGCTCCTGTTGCTCCAGGCTCTCAATGGCTATTGATGGTGTATCCTGAGCTCTGTATGTTGTCCAATTGCTTCATCCAGATTCCTGTGTGTATACTTCTAGATTCCTACCTATATATGAGTCTCCCTCCCTTTCATGTGATGCCCACCAGGACCCAAGTGAATGTGTATTGCTCTTGTCCATACCTACTGGATAACCTTTATGTTGTGGAAATAAACCACGTGAATTTTTTTCAAGCCTGCTGATTCCTGAAATTGTGCCATTTTTGTCTGTTCTTACTGGTTTACCTATTACATGATTATGACAGAGGTATTGAAAATTTACTCACCTAGACTGAGCAGGTCTAAAGAGGCCTCAGCAGGGGCAGATTTCAGAAATGACCCAAATCCTTGACATGCTCAGTTGCTCTCTACGGCTTCTCCATATAGCCACTGGAACAGACCCAGCAGGACTGTAATTATGAATAAAAGAGGTAGAATATTTTGTTTTAACATTGTTATAAAGGATGTATGTATAGCAATATTTTTGTTTTAGAAAAAAAATGGTCATAAACTTTTCAAACACACTTCCAGTTATATGCTTTTTAGCGCTATTTCATACACGGAGTTTATAAAAGGAGTCGCATGTTAGGATGCATATAATTTATTTTATACAGGTGAAATTCTTAGGTAACAATGTTATGATATCGACCCATTAGTGGACGCAATAATTGTCTGTTTAATGTATCCTGACAGCAATATGTAACCATTTCTAACGTAGAAATTGCCATAGCTACGGTAAAACTATTTAGCTTTGGGCACTCCAGGTATCAGCTCCAAGTTTATTTAAATTTATATTACCTATTAAATAATAATAAATAAAAAGAAAAAAAAAAAGAAATATAACAGTTGCAAATCAGGGAATACTGTAGCAATTTTGTTTAGAAAATTCACACATGATCACAAATATTATAAAGCTTTGATACAAAATGACAAATTCTCTGCATTTCAGTGGTAATGTCTGTGTTCAGCAAATTACCAGACTGGCAGCTACTAGTTATTATATTTATTATGAAATTTCAAATGAGTCGGCGTCCCATCGAAGAATGCCTCCTGTCACATATTGCTGCCGCTGATCTGTGCATGCGCAGGAGTGATGCAACGTCAGCTGATCTGTTGACCAGCTGGTCGTCACGTCACACCTGCGCATGCGCAGATCGTCAGACTAGCCATCTACCATGCAGCAAGAGTGGAGGCCATATCTGATTGTCAGATAATTAAAAAAAGATAGTTAAAAAATGTACTAATGTTAATTTGCTCATTTTTTATTATTTGTGTATTTGTTTCTCCTTTACAGTAATATTGTTGAAATGTAAGATTTTGAGCACTAGATGGTGTCCTTTATCTTACACAATTTTAAACAGGGTCTGCATTATTATCATCCAGGCAGCAAAGACCGTTGTGCTAGATTACAGTAAGTGTGATAAAGATGCAGCTTCCAAAAAATAGCAATAGAATTATAAACATACTATCTGTATGTGCCGCATTATGCCTGTGCATGGAAATCACAGTAACACCTTGTATCTGTATTGTACAAATATTTCAATCATTACAACCCACTGAATTGTATTCCTGTACAGCAGTAAGTGATCTCACAGTTCTCCCTGTATATATAAGGCAGAAGTAATCTATTTGACCTTTTTGTTAGAGTGAGTTATAGAGCTGCTATTTGTAAATGGTTTTATGTTTCTCCAGGGTGCTTGGAGAGACATAAAACAAAGGATTTATTTTCTCCACTGGGGACATACTAATCCTACTTTAAAAAAGATGTGAAAATGTTTTTTTGATATGCTATTGAGTGCTTTTCAATGCATTACAATGCAAAAATCGAGATAACTCAATTTTGGGTGTGAAGGTGAGTGTTATCACGTCGGTTGTCATGTCCACTGAGCTAAAACCTTTGTGGCATTTTCTGGTGTCCAATTGCAAACAATTTTTTTTTTTGCAATAAATGAAATTCATTTGCATTGCTCAGTAGAACAACATATTCACTATACTCGATACTGAGGCACCAGCAGGTGCCTTGCAGACCAACTGTAGTCATGGCAGTAAAGGGGTTAAAAGTGGCTCAGAAAGTAATGTGTCACGGCAGTTGATAGCTGTAAAAAAATCTAAGGTACTTCATTGCATAAAAAAGATTTTTAGTGATGATACAGCTTTTATTTCACCTCTTTTCTTTATCGTTTACTGAATGAACCCACAAGTTCCAGCTCCTACGGGTTGTCTCAATAGCAACAGCAAAAGCAATTATGGGGGAAAAAAAGCGTGAATTCATCTAAGTTTCTAATTTGTGTGTTTTTGTTTGCGTACGCAAATTATATATTTAATAAATGAAAATAAATGTGTTTTTTTTTAACACATGATAAATCTACAGTTTTTGCATTATTAGCTTTATAATTGCTTCTCATTAAAATAATTTAGGTCTTCACAAGGTCAGCTTTATACAGCAGCCACACGTGTGCTGTAATTAATGAACACACAGCATGAATGTTTGATTATGGCACATAAATTGCTTTAAAGCTCTCCCTCTGCTTATTTTCTTTGAGAGCGTATATTTCCATGCAGGTAGATCACAGTCATATGGATTATTTCTCCATTGTTTGAAAGGAGATCTAATCTTTCTTTTTATTGTCTTGTAATTCACCTTGTAATTTTTTTATTTTTTAAATATTCTTCATTTTTCAAGTTCAAGTAAACCTTACTTCATGATATTTCGCTATTTAAGATCAATTAAACATATTTCTCTAAACATAGAATTTCCAAGAAATCGAGTACAGCTTCATCTAAAATCAATTAAAGCCGAGGAGAGTTGATACATTACAAATTAGCTCTAATTAAATGGTTATGTATACATGCAGAAAGCAACAACGTACAGTTTATATAGTCGGTTTCTAAGGCAACCAGGAGAACTTAAATATGGAATGCACATTTAGTGGGCATTTTTTGTCACAACTCTCTTGCTAATAGAAAAATGTGTGGAATACGTTCGTAATGCTAAAAGCTAAAAACTACAGCTAAAGCTTCATTAATTTGACATTTATTCCAAAAATTCCATCAACCCCTTCACTATCAAGTGATTTTCCAAAAAAAACATTGTCTTGAACCATTGCTTTTCTAAAAAAATCTTTAATTAATTATACAGTAAAAAATATTTAGAAATATTTCCACAGGGTTATTCAAAAAGAATCGAAAAGTCACCGCATGTTCGGTGACTTTTCGTTCTCTTCCATTCGGGCAGATTCGGCAATCCCATTTCGGCGACCCTGCGGTGTATTCAGCATTGCAAGCACCACAGGGCCGTCGAAGCGCAGGGAAAAGCTTCCGCAAACCCGACGAAAAGTCACCGGAAAAACCGGGCGAATGCACGCCGAAACCCGCAAAAACATCTGGATTAACCCACCGAAGACGCCGGAAAAACCCGAGCAGGAGCCGATCACATGCAGCGAAGCCGCCGGAAAAAGCCGACACCGTAGACGAGTGAAGTGAATAAATTAGCAAAACAGTTTGCTTGAATGTTTGAAAAGTGAAATGCTGTTTGCAAAGAAACTACTTAGCGAAAATGTCTGAAATTTGCATATGAGGTCCAGGGAATGATAATAAAAAGGGCTGTTACAGGAAAAATAAGTAAACTTAAAAAAAAAAAAATCGGACTTTTTTTTAAAAATAAAAAAAAATCCAGAAAAATGCTTAAAATATCCAAAAAAAATCTATAATTAAAGAGACTCTTTACTGCAGAATATTATAATGAACGGTTTATTAGATATTGAATTAAAACGGGAATATTTTTAACATTGAAGCCTATGGGATTCGCCTGAATAAACCTGTCGAATTAAACCACCGAATGGCAGGGCATTTCGGGAACCTTTCACTGCTGGTTTGTGTTCTCTGAATAGCCGAAGCAGTGCTTTTTATGGGGATTTCACTGCCCTCGAACAGGCACCGAACAGGCACCGTATGTGAATCTGCTCTCTGGATAGCCAAATGGCCAAGAAAGGTAACCAAACGCTGATTTTCAGCGTTCGGTTACCTTTCACCAGCCATTTGGATCTCTTTGAATAACCCTGCTAGTGTATGTCTTACTGTAGAACCTATTTGGCAGTCACATGGAGCCATCTACTGGCCAAATGGAGTTACAGTAGTATGAGCTGCAGCTCGGGGTTCCCTGCATCAGCTGCTGAAAGCTTGTAGTGTCAGGGCATTCTTCAGTAGGGATGAGTTCGAATTCAAACTCAAACATCCGAAAAAGTTTGAATTTGAATTCAAACCCCTTTTCGAATACAATGCAAGTCAATGGGGCTCAAAAGCTTGAAAAATGAAAGCGCCCTCCAAGAGGGCATATATGCAAGATATTGGCCATAAAGGTGTATGGGGGCCTGGGTACTGCTCTGGGGGACAGGAAACAATGAAAAAAAAGTTCAAAAAACGTTTTTAACCCTTCCCCTGTTTTTTTTAAAAAACGCTTTGGGTCGTTTCGGACCGTTTTCATTTCGGTTTCTTTTCCAGGTGTTTTTATTTGTTTTTCGGGTCGTTTCGGACCATTTTCGTTTTGATTCGTGGATTCGATATCGATTCGAAATTTCGGATCGATTTGGCGATTCGGGTCATTTTGGCATTTGGATCATTTCAGCGATACAGTATAATTAATGCAGCATATGAATCCAGACACTGCTGGGCAGCACCTCTACAGTATAATTAAATGCAGCATACGAATCCGCACACTGCCGGGCAGCACCTCTACAGTATAATTAATGTAGCATACGAATCCACACACTGCCGGGCAGCACCTCTACAATATAATTAATGCAGCATTAAAATGAAAAACCAACTGAACCGAATGAAACAAAATGATCTGAATCACCGAAATGACCCAAATAACCGAATATACCCAATTTATCTAATCGACCCAAAATTTGGAATAATTTGAATTATCGAATCGAATGACTCGAAATTTCAAATCGATCCGCAAGGGGTGGGAAATGTTTGAGCCACAAGGTGCGGGAAATGTTTATGCCCCATAGGTTTCAATGTTAAAAATATACCCATTTTAATTCAATATCTAATAAACCATTTATTATTATATTCTGCAGTAAAGAGTCTCTTTATTTTCAGATTTTTTAGGATCTTTTAAGCATTTTTATTTTTTTTAGGGCACAAGGTGCGGGAAATGTTTATGCCCCATAGGCTTCATTGTTAAAAATATTCCCGTTTTAATACAATATATAATAAATCGTTTATTATTATATTCTTCAGCAAAGAGTCTCTTTATTGTTCGATTTATTAAGATCTTTAAATCAATTTTTGAATTTTTTTTTAAAAACGGCGCAAAAAGTTCAAAGTTCGTGAATTTTTGAACAGCCGATGTTCGAATTGAACCTCGAACCGATTCGAACCAGCAGCCCATCCCTATTCTTCAGCCGATTTCAAACAGTTTTAGCATCTCGGGCATTATACCCACAGGGCTAAAACTTTGGGTGCACCTTCTGCAGCCCAAAATCAAACAAAATAAATTTGCAGCAAACGAATATCATTTGTTTTTGTCTTTCAGAGCTGCATTCGGCTGCCATCCTTATCTTGAGTAGCATAGGCAGCACAATAAACCCATTGAAGACTTGTCTAAACATTCAACCCACCATCCATTGCCTCCTCACTGCTGTAGAGTGAAACATTTGCTCAGATTTTGGTAAATGTCGCATCATGGGAAAAATCCACAAAATGCAAAGAGGAGGTAAAAACCTAACTTTATTTTTCCTTTTTACATGAAATTACTTTAAAGAAAAAAACAGCAGCGTGTGTTTTTATAAAGTGGTTTTGTTTGTAATGCACAAGTAATCTAGTTACAGTCTACATTACTTGTCGTATCCCTTTAAATGTCTGTAAATAATACTAAAGTGACCACATGTTTTTATTCTTTTTCTCATAATCTTTTAAGTACATTTTCTCCGAAACACGAGTCTCCGTCTTTAGCAATGCCCTATAGAATCTCTAATTTTATTTATAGCAATTGTAACCCAGAGTACATGACACAAAATGTTAAAGAACAAGAGGAGGTCAACACTTAATCAATGTATAAAGTGAAATATGAAGTATCATGAACATCTATCGATCGAGTTCAGCGCTAGGAACATTATGTAACAAACCCTATGAAGTGTATTTAGAAAAACATATATTGATTTGTTTCCCCTCTCAATCTCTGTGTTTTTTTGTGCTAATTGGCAGATATTATTTCCACAGAGGTTTTAATAAAACAGTAAATTATATTCTTAAAGATTCGTTGCTTTTGTTTGACTGGTTATGCTGTGTATTCTACTTAAAATGGACAGCATACCATGTTAAAAATAATAGGGGTTTTCACTTCAACGCACTTTGGTGATTCCATTTTGCCGAAACTAATGTGAATTTGCTATTCACCGTAAAGTCGCCGACAGAGCACAAAGACCACCGAAGTGGCCTTGGCTAATTCGTCCGAACTTAAAAAAATAAAATAAAAACAGGACTCTCCTATTAACCTAATAAGTGTTTAAACTAATTAAAATGTGTCTAAATAATAAAAAAAGGTACTTTAAAAAATAATAAAAATGTGTGTTACAGAATTTAAAAAAAGCATTTAAAAAAATTGGGAAACAAAAACTGTCTAAAAAATATAAAAAATAGAAAAAGCTGTTCTAAAAAATAAGAATTAAAAAGGCTTTGTTTCTGAAAATGAAAAGAATAAACTTAAAAAAAAAAAGATGATCAGGGTTATCCAAAGAGATCCGAATGGCTTGAGAAAGGTAACCGAACGCTGAAAATCAGCGTTCGGTTACCTTTCCTGGTCATTCGGCTATCCAGAGAGCAGGCAATTCGCCACATCCTGGCGAATTGCCTGCACATACGATGCCTGTTCGGTCCCTGTTCGAGGGCAGTGAAATCCCCATGAAAAAGCACTGCTTCGGCTATTCAGAGAACACAAACCAGCAGTGAAAGTTTCCCGAAATGCCCTGCCATTCAGTGGGTTAATTCGACAGGTTTATTCAGGAGAATTCCATAGGGTTCAATGTTAAAAATATTCCCGTTTTAATTCAATATCTAATAAATCGTTCATTATAATATTCTGCACTAAAGAGTCTCTTTATTCATAATTTTTTTTGATATTTTAATAATTTTTGTGTTTTTTTGTTTTTTTTAAATTCCAATTTTTTTCTTTAACTTCACTTATTTTTTCTGTAACAGCCCTTTTTATTATCATTCATTGGATCATAAGTAAATTTCAGACATTTTCGCTCAGAAGTTTTTTTGCAAACAGCGTTTCACTTTTCAAACATTCAAGCAAACTGTTTTTCTAATTTATTCACTCCATTCGTCTGCGGTGTCGGCTTTTTCCAGCAGCTTCGTTGCGTGTGATCGGCTCCTGCTTGGGTTTTTCTGGCGTTTTCGGGGGGGGGTAATCCAGATGTTTTTGCGGGTTTCGGTGTGCATTCACCGGGTTTTGCGGTTAGTTTTCGGCGACCTTTCCCTGCAGTTCGGGGACCCTGTGGTGCTTGCTGAGTACACCGCAGGGTCGCCGAAATGGGATCGGCAAAACAAACCGAATTGAAGAGAACGAAAAGTCACCGAACGTGCGGTGACTTTTCGATTCTCTTTGAATTACCCTAGTTATGTTTTTACATTGAATCCTATGGGATTTGCCAGTGTAGCCTGTCGAACGGAAGCAACGAAAATCAGTGGAATTTCGCTTTCACTTCGGTGAAGTCCGGCGTTCTGTGAATAGACGAACCATTACTTCTCTATTGGACAATTTCGCTGCTGCAGAAGACCGCCGAAATGTATCAAACTGAACTGTATTTTGCTATCAAATCGCTGGTATTTGGCGATTTGACAGCTTCGTGAATAGACGAACTGCCCCAAAAATTACACCGTATGGCGAAATTCACCGTTGGGTGCACTACGGTGGCAAGTTCATTGCTTAGTGAATAATCCCTTATAACGTTTCATATAATGACATGTGATCGCTTTGGTTCATCTGAATTTTAGTGTTGATTGGTCTTTGTCATCTCTAAATCGTGAAGTTATTTGGTTACTTTTCATTTGGTGAATTGACAGCTCTCTGAATAGTCGAACTGCCACGACAATGTACCCTAGAGGGAAATTCCCATGTTCGTGCAATTCGGTGGCAAATTCAGCGCATATTGAATAATCCCTTAAGCCACCCACACATCTATTAGGATTCCTTGCAAAAAAAACAAAATAACAAAAGAAAGATTATTTTGGCTCCTAATAATTCCGAAAGGAAAAAGTAACAGAGCCTGAATACAAACATAAGAAATTAATTTCTTAATTAATCTAGATTGTCATTTTTAAGAACTGTATACGGTAATTAATTAAAAAATGTAACAAAAGAATCAAGATAATATATGGACAGCAAAGTTAGATCAGACATATTTTACCATGGCAACGGCACTGTTGAATGACAGGCTAATAAACGTACTATTCTTTAAATAGATTCAATTATAAGACATAGACAAATAACAGAGCGAGCAAACATTTTTGAGAGTCTTGAGGAATCAATAAGTTAGTTTGCAACATTTGTTATGGATCATGAAATAATGAAAGTTCAGACGGATGAAGAACTGAAGAACACAACTGTGCAAAATATACTTGCAGCTTCACTGGCAACATATCGACAGTAACCCTTTTATTATTGAGAGACAAAACTGTGTATTGTGTTATGCATTGTTCTATAGGAAATGTTTGCCTTTTTGTTAAGTTTACCCAAAAAGCATATTAGGATTTTTTTTATTAAACAGACATCATCTAATGAGTTGGGCAAATTCCAACAGGGTTATCCAAAGAGATTCGAAAAGTCACCGCACGTTCGGTGACTTTTCGTTCTCTTCAATTCGGTTCCTTTTGCCGATTGCATTTCGGTGACCCTGCGGTGTATTCAGCAAGCACCACAGGGTCCCCGAATTGCAGGGAAAAGCTGCCGTAAACTCACCGAAAACTAACCGAATGCACGCTGAAAACAAGCAAAAACATCTGGATTAACCTTCGAAGAGGAGCCGAACAGGAGCCGAACATGAGCCGAATCACACAGAGCCGAAGCAGCTGTGACGTAGAGGAGGCAGTGAATAAATTAGAAAAACCATTTGTATGAATCTGGGAAAAAGAAACGCTGTTTGCAAAGAAACTACTGAGCGAAAATGTCTGAAATTTTCACAGGAGGTCCAGGGAATGATAATAAAGAGGGCTGTTACAAAAAAAATAAGCAAACTGAAAAAAAAAAAAAAAAAAATCGGACTTTTAATTTTTTTTTAAAAAATTCAGAAAAATGCTTAAAGTATCCTAAAAAATCTATAAATAAAGAGACTTTTTGCTGCAGAATTTTATAATGAACGGTTTATTAGATATTGAATTAAAACGGGAATATTTTTAACATTGAAGTCTATGGGATTCTCCTGAATAAATTTGCCGAATTAAACCACCGAATGGCAGGGCATTAGGGGAACCTTTCACTGCTGGTTTGTGTTCTCCGAATAGCCGAAGCAGTGCTTTTTGATGGGGATTTCACTGCCCTCGAACAGGGACCGAACAGGCACCGTATGTGCAGGCAATTCGCCAGGATTTGGAGAATTGCCTGCTCTCTGGATAGCCGAATGGCCAGGAAAGGTAACCGAACGCTGATTTTCAGCGTTCGGTTACCTTTCTCAAGCAATTCGAATCTCTTTGGATAACCCTGTAAGTTTGGTCCTATATGTAACAATGGTCTCTCTCAAAATATGCAAACTAAAAGGTGTCCTAGTTCTCAAAGCATGCAGTTAGCCCCTTAACTACCAAAGGATTTTCCAGAAAACCCCTTGCAATTTTTTTAGAAAATCTTTTTTAAACCATTATACAGTAAAACATATTTGGGAATATTCCCAATGTATTCCTTTCTGTAATAACATATTTGACAGGCTGATGTCACCATCTGCTGGACAAAAGGAGTTACTGCAATTCTGGGCTATTTGCTGGACCAGTTGGGGATATGTGTTTGAAACACATTTCTCAGGTGGTTTTAAAGAGTGTTAGCACACTTATAGGGTTAAATATATATATATATATATGTTATGGGTAAAGCCAGGAGTGTGGTTAATCCTAGGATTACCCGGGTAATCCTGACATTACCCAGGTGTCATTAGCAAAAGTCCGAAGTGAAATAAAATTTCGGACTTTACCCGGGTAATCTGCAAAGTATCCAGAGGCTTCTGGGTACTCTGCTTTTCTGCTCTATTTTAACCGGGTAATTCGCACATTACCCTAGTGTTGCTGGATAAAGTGTCATGTCATGTGTCACGCCTCTGGGTACTCCGCTTTTCTTGGGTTTTCAGCAGGTTACAATGTACAGTGATACGTATCTGGTGGCGTGATGAAGGTCGCTTATGGATATCTGGTAGTTCTCTTAGTTCACATTATCCACATGGGTCATACAGAAGAAAGCATACAATATAATAGTGCAGACTCTTTAACAGGTTTTTTAAAAAGGGACTGTGGTGTATGATTTCACTCACAAGTCTAGAGCCCGAACACTGGCTCTGAGTGGATCAACGCATGTGGGTACTTGAATTCTCCACTTGGAAGGTGACCCACACCTTGTTATCACGGGAGCCTCTTCCCACATGGAATATAGAAGACAAGAAAAACTTTCTTGTGCAGATCTTGCAAATTTGATGTCAAATGATCATATAACAATTGCCAACTCACGTTTGTTGGAGCTTAGGACCAAG